>CM064877.1:76373968-76728645 GCA_003313485.2 Penstemon barbatus | reverse complement strand
AACACAAGCGCACACACACAAAAATACTAGAAGGAAATAGTTTTAACATGTTCACAAGAACCTATTAACCTCCAAGCAATCTCTTACTGAAGACAAGAACTCCAATGACTCCACAAAATCCTGTTGAAAAACCACATATTATAACTAAAGAAAACAATACCTTATCATCAATAATATTGTCATCTTCATTTGCTGCTACCATCGATGCTTCTTCACATTTTTTAGGTAGCGGAGCTCCACAGAGTTGAGGGTTGCCTTCATAAATATAAGGATCGAAAGTTTTGAGTAGACGCCCTGTAGGGATCTTCCCTGACAGATTGTTGTGCGACTAATTCAAGAAACTTATGTTGTCCAATTCTGACAAACTAGAAGCAATTGTTCCTGACAAATATTTATCCGAAAGATCAAGAGCTTGCAATAATTTGAGGTCTCCTATTCTTTCTGGAATATTCCCTACCAAATGATTATGCGACAAGTTGAGACCAATCAAGCAGAAAAGCATTGTTAGCTCCCAAGGAATTTTTCCAACCAGATTATTATTCGAAAAATCCAAAAACATGATGATCGACATCCTGGAGTACTTAATTTATTCCCTTGAAAACTATAGTAAAGCTATAGACACTCCAATAAGTATAATAATATGTTGCCAGATCATGCCCAATTTCGATTTTGCTTCGAAGAAACTGCCAAAACAATTTGGAATGCCTCCCATCAAATTGTTGTTTGCAATGTCCAATATTTGAAGTTTGAGCATTTGGCAAACCTCCAAACTAGAGACGGTACCATTTGACTAATGTTTTTTGGTATTGGTCCTTGGATATGGTTGTTGGATAGATCTAAAACACTCAAGTTTCTGAAATTGTTAAGGAAATTTGACATAGTACCTGAAATTCTACAATTATGCATGTGTAGAGACTTAAGTTCTTTCTGCATATGAACCCATTGTGGAATCTGACCTCCAATATCACAAGATTCCAGTATGAGAGATGATAGTTGAAAAGGAGACACCCAATCTAATTTCACTTTGAATTTGAACGAGCTTAAAGTAAGCGCTTTTAACATTGAGAGCTTAGCAAAGTGATCCTCAGAATCTCTAAAGTTACAATAAGACTCTCAAGATTCGATAGTTGTCCAAAAGAAAGTGGAATTCCCACATTTAGTCCATTATAAGAAAGACCTAATACTCTTAAGGCTGATAATTTTCCAAGAGAACTAGGAATAGTACCATTGATAAAGACATTGTATGAGAGATCAAGGTACATTAAAATCTCTTCAAGCAAACGGCCAATAAACATATTGTCCGCTAAATCTAGTTTTTCCAAGTTATGATTCCAACATCCAGATAAGTTACGAAAATGTGTCGAGATCTCCCCATAAATTTGATTATATCTCAAATCCACTGATTTCAAGTGACATTTATTCCATAGAAACTCAGAGTTTCAATCTCCGTTATTACGAAGAGAGTTGGAACCAATATTCAAGTGGACAAGTTTACTCAATTTAAATAGATGATGGCCAGTAGAACTATAGTTATTCAAAGATCAAGCGCTCGCAGTGAAGTCATGATATGGAGAAAGCAAGGTAACTCTCCATCTAATGAATTGTGGCTTATATCCAGGTACCGGACATTAGCAAGCGTATTATTCACACACACTTACACACGCATGTTGTAAATTTATGTTATTAAGTCTACAAGTAGATAGGCCTAACGTTTGTATAGAAGGAAGCATGTTGAGTACCTTAAGCAAATCTTTTATTGGACTGAGGTCCACACCGCTCAAATCAAGACTTGAAAGACGAGAAATCCATGTGAGATCATCAACTACAAAATTTTCTGTATGACTGAGATCGAGCACACGCAAGCTTGAAAGCGGGTTTCCAAGCATATGAGGAACAACACCATGTAAAAGAGTTGAAGAGAGATTAAGATACTGCAGTTGCTTCATTGATTTCACTTGTTTTTCAATGATTTTGTAGAAATTTTTTTTATCGATTTCACCATTTTCCACCAATTTCATCTGTTTTTCATGAAAAGAATTCCATGAAAATTCGAGATAATTCATGTCTTGATATTTTTGAATATTCTTCATATTTTTCTATTCTTGCAAAAGAAAGATTACATAATTAGGTAAGTCATATGTATTCTATTCTTTCATAGTAAGATACGATTAGATATTTTTTTTTTATTTGTAACATAATGATATTTAAGAGAATTTCATTTTAAATTTTTATATTTATAGTGTTTATGACTTATGCTATATATACTAAATCAGTAAATTGACATTTTCTTACTTCAATATTAACGTTAAAATATACTTTTATATAAATTTTAGGGCCATTTAAAATAATAGTGTTTTTTCGTCCGTTTTTATCTATTATAAGAGAAGAAGATTAAAATTACAAAAATTGATGTAAAAGAGAATTTATAAATTTTAGGATTTAATGCAGGAGATAAATAAATAAGACTTCATGTCTAATTATACCTCTTCAATTATTTTTATATATTTATCATTGAATTAAATATCACTTTACACTTTAAATAATTATATTTTAGTTCGTAAAAAGATTAAGAAATATTCATGTTTTTATAATAGTAGAGATAGAGAAAATATGAATTATATAAAAAAACTGTTTTGAGATTTCTGTTTCTAAGAAAAGATATATTAACAAGATATGGTTGTGTTTCACCTTTGTTAACCTAACGAGTTTTGATTTTTGGCTTTTATGTAGAAAGCAGAGTGTCAATCCTTGGCATTTTGCTGAGTGCAAAATGGCGCAACAGAGGCCTAATGGACGAGAGCGCAGCTCTAAGGGAGCCAGGGACGGGGACACACCTACCTTGTCGAGAAATTCCGGGACCAAGGAACCTGGGGTAAGGTTTCGCACGAATGGGACTCCGCTCAGGGGAGCATTGAGGTGGCCCGAGGATAAGACCTTCGCAGTAAGGCAGGGGGCCGAGCTGGACAAGTAGCATGGACGGGCGACCATACAGGTGGGATGGCCGGCCCAGGACGAGGCAGGCGCCGGAGGCGTGTGCCTAGGGATAGACGACAAGGTGGGAGGATTAGCAGGGTGTGAGATGAGGCACGGGAGCAAAGAAAGGCCGTCGAGTGGCACTGGGGCATCCCAGGGGCGGCCCCAGAATTTTGAAAGTGCCTAAACAAGTCTTGGAGGTTTCGGAGGATCCCAGAGGGTTCTACACAAGTGTGGGGCGTTCAATAGAACTCCGGAGGGGTCCGGAGTATTCCACAAGATTTTGGAGGGGTCCGGAATGTCCTACATAGTTTCGGAGGGGTCCAGAAGGTGCTACAAGGTTCCGAAGAGATTCGAAATATTCTAGAAGGATATGGAAGACTCTAGAAGGTTAGGGAACCTTCTAGAAGGATGGAGAACCTTGTAGAAGAATCTAGAAGGTTGGAGAATCTTCCAGATTACTCTAGAAGGTTGTTGAATGTGGTGGAAGGTAACGGGAGGAAGTAGAACCTTGTAGAAGGTTCTAGAACTATGTAGAAGTAGGTACTAGAACATTACGGAATGTTCTAGAATGAAGTAGATGTACTAGGATTTTTGTAGAATAATCTACATGATCATTCAGAGCCGTAAGAGTAGAATAATCTTGGCCATCCATTAAGGATGTCAACTACTATAAATAGAAGTAGGGATTCATTTGTAAGGATCAACCAAGGGGAGATCGAAGTGTTACATGTAAAGGTTGTAATCCATCCATGTAATGATATAATGATTCTTTCAACTCTTGTGTACTATTTTACCTTCTCAACTAACCTCCTTCATAATACCTTATTCGGGACGAGAGTGAGGCTGACTTAGTCAATCCGACGGAGGAGTGAAAACGACCGCTGGGGGCGTTCGTGGCTAAGTGTCGCACGGGAGGCTTTGGGAAAGTCTAAGCCCGTGACAAGAGACTATATTGATTGTACATTTAGTTGCCGAAAGAGCTCAAGCAATCGAGGAAAACGTATAATGTATTTTACAAATTAGGTATTTTTTGCAGGATTTTTGAAGAAACAAGGAAGTATGGCGCGGGTAGTTTCTTGCAGGTTTAACATAATAACTATGCGAGTAGGTCACATTAATCCTCAAACTAGAAATCAATTTGAGATTAATTACAGAGAGAAAAGTTCCTACCCCGGAAGATGATGTATAGACTCGCATCGAATACTAAGCTCCAAAAGAGCGCACCATGAAACCTCCTTTCTGGTAGAAAGGAAGGAAAACGGCACGCTCATGCTCAAAATACGAAGTCGCACTAGCGATTTGAAGACTAAATGAAAGTATTAAGCATACGAGGCTCAATTTCTGGAGAGACCATACAAACTCTTTCATAGTCACCATCGCGGCAAGAAGGCGGCGGAGAAGAAATCGGGGGGCGAGAGAGTGAATAGGAGGGTTAGGTGTGCGAGGGTTTAGACTTTAGAGGAAATGCACGGGAAAATCTTGAGAATCAATTGAAATGCGAGGGTTTATATTAAGAAGTGAATATTTTTTTAAAAAAAATTGAATTATGCAATACACATTTCACATAAAATGAGTTCGTCCCTTTTTTCACTGGATCCATATAAAAGTTGCTCCAAAAAAACCCGGAACCCAAATCCAAAAAATGTTGGTGACTAAATATAAAAAAATTTTAAAACCAGAAAACACCGCCGCCATGAACACTGTGAGAAGTATTATATACGTGAGGGTCGTGGTCCACAAGGGGATGGCCGAACCGCCAAAGACAGCGATCGAAAAGTTTCTTCAGACTCCTCTGCTTGGTATTGTGCTCGCTAGCTGTACCGTGAGCAGCGGACTTGACATTGCTAGTAATCTTATGAGTGGACAAGCTAAGAATGCGAAATTCGCAGCTGCTGGGGTATTAAAAATTGGTTTGCACTTGGGGATTCCGTGGTTTGAAGAGTATTATAAAGCTGTTACTGAAAAAGCTGCTCTTCGTCAAGCTGCCTGGGAGAAGGTGTTAGCTGAAAGAGAAAACCTCGAGGCTCCGAGTCAATACGATTTTGTTTAATTGTTTATCTTTGTTATGTTTTGGGTAAGTCTTTAATACGGATATTGCAACTATGAGGCTAGTATTTGGAGAACTCCCATTGTGGAACTGTCCTACAGCACCAAAATGATATTTATAGATGCTTATCATATATGGCTAATATTTGGAGAATTCCCATTGTGGAAAATTCCAATCTTATATTTTATATATAAAATTTTAATCCAAATATAATGAAAATCCCCGCCTCCTACTCTCACTATATAAAATCATCACTGTGCGAGTCACATCTGTATTTCAAATTTTGACAAATTATTAATACCGATTGACTTTGCATTTATTGTGACCTAATTTTCTTGTGCTAAGATGTGGTAAATTATTCGATCACAACTCATGTGCTCTCATATATTAATTTGAATTTGCAATTTTCTTCCTAATCGATTTCGATTTTGTTTTGAGTGTTTTTAATTTGATGGTTATGCTTACGACTGTATAATTAGGAGGGTTACTTGATAGCTACTAGTAGAGTCATTTGCTCAAATGTGTACTTTACGCAGTTAGATCGACCGTTTCTAGTCCTGAATATGTTATGTGACTGTGATTGGCGGTATAAGTGCGTTTCTGTTAAGATATTACATACAAAATTTTATGACCGTGACAAACTAAAATTTTCGAGGGGGGTGCCACCAGAAGTTTCGCACCGGCAAATTCTTTTTTCCTTTGTGGATCAAATGATCAACCATTTTATTATGAATGTGAGGGAAAAGCTGATGTAACAACTTAATGAGTTAATGTGCACCAAGGTTTTGATCACTTGCTGATTTTTTTTTTTTTTTTTTTTTTTGCCATCTGGTATAACCCAAAATTTTCAGTGGCAGTTGTTGGATGACCATGGGTACTGCGTGTATCAGTACTTTTCTGTAATCCAAAATGCTAATATGGACTAGGTATATGATATCTTTGATTGGATGCGTACAGTTGTGTTGTAGTTATGTTGTGTTGTACCTTTGCATTTTAGGTGATGCAAAGCTCTACATTGATGGGGACGTTTAGTAATTTAGATGTGTGATTCTTGGAAAGTATATGTGAATTAGGGAAAATTCTTGCCCAAGCCTGGCTTGGCCACACCCATCCAACCACCAAACAAGTGTATTGCACTTGCTTTGTGATTGGTCACTTTCCTGAAAGTTACATCCAATCACAAAGCAAGTGTATTACACTTGCCATGTAATTAATTTGGGTTCGGCCAAATCCGGTCTGGGTAAGAATTTCCAGTGAATTAGTAGATCCATCTTATTTCTGAATAAAGAGTTTTTGTTAGTTTGTGTTAAGGTGGGCTAGTGGGCTTGCGCAAATTAAATAAAGAATTTTGGAGGTGCTATTGTACTTAGGAGGACTGTCAGTGAATTGGGTTTGGTTCGGATTCGCCTTTATCAAATTAAATTCAGATCTTTCTTAAATTTATTTGAATTGGTTTCCGAACCATGGATATTGCCAGTTCAAGGCATAATTAACTTAGTCTTTCAAAATATGATATATAAAATAGATATCACATATTGAATGATCAGTCATTAAAGATTCATTTGAGTTTGTTCATTATAAAAATTATATTGAAAACTTAAACTGTGGTATTAAATTTGTTTTTTCATATGAAATAGTACAAAAATTACAAGTCTATTTTATTGTACCAAAAAACAAATCTTCCCAAAAGAAATATAGTTCACTGCTTATAAAAAACCAAATACCATGAAATGAAAAGATGCTTAAAAAGAGATCACTTTGATTTGGAGAGAATTGCATTTTTGGTACACAGCTATAGGCCAATTCCCACTTTTGGTACACAGCTTTATGTGTCCAACACATTTGGTACACCTCTTTAACAAAGTTCGACACATTTGGTACAACCGTTAAATAAATTGCAAAATCACCGTTAATTCTGTTAGTTCGACACATTTGGTACACCTCTTTTACAAAATTGACATGTGCGCGGCACACGGCTGCCAAAAAAAAATTAAACTTGATAAACTTTTATAAAAATTATCATATGTGTTTATTATATTTATCATATCATATTTATATAATGATAAAAAAATATGTATTTATTATTTATATGACATGTAAAATATAATAAACTATATAATGTCATTTATAGTTTAATACTGGAAGAAGAATAAAATATAATAAACAAGTTTATCAAGTTTCAATTTTTAAAAATTATTTATAAAAATAGTTTATTATTTTTATAGTTTATTATTTATAAAAATTATTAAAAAAATATGTCTTTATTATTTATATGACATGTAAAATATAATAAACTATATAATGTCATTTATAGTTTAATATTGGAAGAAGAATAAAATATAATAAAATTTTTTATCAAGTTTCAATTTTTAAAAATTATTTATAAAAATAGTTTATTATTTTTATAGTTTATTATTTATAAAAATTATTAAAAAATATGTATTTATTATTTATATGACATGTAAAATATAATAAACTATATAATGTCATTTATAGTTTCATATTGCAAGAAGAATAAAATATAATAAACAAGTTACTTTAATTTATCATATTTATAAAAATTATTAAAAAATATGTATTTATTATTTATATGACATGTAAAATATAATAAACTATAATGTAATTTATAGTTTAATATTGGAAGAAGAATAAAATATAATAAAAAAGTTTATCAAGTTTCAATTTTTTCCTTTTTTTTTTTTTTTTTTTTTTTTTTTTTCTGGGCAGCCATGTGCCGCGCGCATGCCAATTTTGTAAAAGAGGTGTACCAAATGTGTCGAACTAACGGAATTAACGGTGATTTTGCAATTTTTTTAACGGTTGTACCAAATGTGTCGAACTTTGTTGAAGAGGTGTACCAAATGTGTTGGACACATAAAGCTGTGTACCAAAAATGGGAATTGACCTATATCTGTGTACCAAAAAAGCAATTCTCTCCTTTGATTTGTGGGTGATTGTCAAATTCCATACTATTCTATTGTACTTCCCCTAGTTATTAATGACGAAAATATCCTACAAAATTAGTATGTGCCTTTCATATGACCAACTTTGGCAAACAAATGTGATCGAAAAAGAGTTTCAGGGAGAAAGTGCAATATTATTGTAAGTTTAGGGCGAACAATCTAAAATTTTAAGTTAAGGGAGGACAATGCAATTTGATTGTGAATTCAGGGGAGAAAGTGCAATTTTTTCTCAATATAAATTAATAAAACAATTGAAAAAGTAAAGGGAAAAGGAAAAAGGAAGTTGAATTTAAAGCTTACACAATGACAGGAACTTTTTTAAAAGATTCACGCGGTTTAAGTTGTGGACGTTAATTAGAAGAAAAAAGTAAGTTGTGGAAATTGGGAAGCCACCCCTGCTTAGCCAGCTGGCTGTCGGAGATCTCACCCAAACTTCGCGCCTTCAGTGCACGTGACTCATGCACTCTAAAGAAGGGAGAAATAACAAAAAAGACCCTCAGGTTCTATATACATCAATGTTGGCCCGTTTCAATCGGTTTAGTTTCGCAGTTAGTACATTGAATTTGAGGGCTTGTTTGTTTGGTGTTTGGGAGAGTAGAGGATGTTTATGAAATAAAGTAAGTGTATGTTTTTTTGAAAGAGTCAGGTTGTAAATATAAGACTTTATGTCATATAATATTTGTTATGAGATAAATTGTGAAAGAGATATGTTACTTTATGTCAAATCAGAGTAAAGTTTGTATACATTTTGTTTAGAGATAAGAAAATTGTTATTTGTTTGAATTTTGAGAGAGTAATTTAAGAAAATTAACAGATAAAAAATTTATTTCAGAAAATAGAAAACATGCTTATTTGGCATTTTCCGAATATTTTTTGAAAAACGCCAAACAAACAGGCCATGAGTTTTTCGAGTTAATAGACAATTTGAGTTGAGCTTTAATACTGAGGTGAAGTATCAATTAATTAACATCACATGAGGTAAAAATAAAGATAATATGCAATTTTTTAGAACAAGATAATATGCAATTAATTAAGGCTAAAATGGTTATTTGTGTCGGTCATTTATTTCAATCGCGTATGCAACATTTTATCAAATAGAGAAAAGTAAAATTTGAATTGAATTAAGAAGTGAATACTTAAAAAAATAAAAAATTGAATAATGCAGTACACATTTCACATCACATAAACGAGCTCGTCCCTTTTTTCACGGATCCATTTAAAAGTTGCTCCAAAAAAACCCGAAAACCCAAATCCACAAAATGTTGGTGACTAAATATAAAATTTTAATCCAAATATAATAAAACCCCCGCCTCCTACACTCACTATATAAAATCATCACTGTGCGCAGTTCTCACCTTGTTTACATCTCTACTTTCTCTCTGTATTTCAAATTTTGGCAAATTATTAATACCGATTAACTTTGCATTCATTATCTTTTATCGATTCAGAATCGAGATTTGTTGTTGGAAAGTTGCTGGATTGAAATGTGACCTGATTTTCTCGTGCTAAGATCTGCTGGTGGTAAATTATTCGATCACAACTCATGTGCTCTCATATATTAATTTGAATTTGCAATTTTCTTTTCTTAATCGATTTCGATTTTTTTTGAGTGTTTTTAATTTGATGGTTATGCTTACGATTGTATAATTAGGAGAGTTACTTGATAGCTACTAGTAGAGTTATTGGCTCAAATGTGTACTTTACCCAGTTAGATCGACCGTTTCTAGTCCTGAATATGTTCTGTGACTGTGATTTGGCGGTATAAGTGCGTTTATGTTAAGATATTACATACTAAATTTTACGACCGTGACAAACTGAAATTTTCGAGGGGGTGCTACCAGAAGTTTCACACCGGCAACTTCTTTTTTCGTTTGTGAATCAAATGATCAACCATTTTATTATGAACGTGAGGGAAAAGCTGATGTAACAACTTAACGAGTTAATTTGCACCAACGTTTTGATCACTTGCTGATTTTATTTTTCTTTTGCTATCTGGTATAACCCAAAGTTTTCAGTGGCAGTTGTTGGATTACCGTGGGTACTGCGTGTATCGGTACTTTTCTGTAATCGAAAATGCTAATAAGGACTAGGTATATGATATCTTTGATTGGATGCGTCAAATAGTTGTGTTGTGTTGTACCTTTGCATTTTAGGTGATGCAAAGCTCTACATTGATGGGGACGGTTAGTAACTTAGATGTGTGATTCTTGGAAAGTATATGTGAATTAGTAGATCCATCTAATTCCTGAACATGGTCAATGAAGAGTAAAATAAGTTTATTTACCTACATTGGTTACTAGAGGTAGGGACATTGCAATATTTTTTATTCAAGTCAGGTTATTCTTGGAGATGGATCAAATTATTGCTTTGAATGAGGTAAAATTGTGTAAATTCCCGAGTTTCTCAAAATTTTATGGGCTTTAATCCCACAAGAGGGCAAGGACTCAGAGACAAATAGGTGGAGAGTAGTCATTCAATATGCTGACCATATGGAGAAGATACCAAAGCAACGCATTTCAGAATTTGTTCTCTCTCCTCTAGACTATTGAAACCTTTGAGAGATTTCATATTCTCTTCATTAGAGTATAGAGTTCGACCCCCAAACCTCTGCGTAGACTTGGTACAGACAGAATCCTCTCATGTAGGATCAATATCTCCCGTAATCTTATGGAGAAAAGGTCATCCTTTTTGTTGGATGGTATAAAGTAGTACTTGCCTTTATTTCAAAAAAATATTCTGTCAAGCTCTCTTTTGTTTATTTCCATGCAAAGATAGTTTCCTCGGGAAATTTAGACTGTATATGAAGCTATCTATTTTTGTCTATGCTGAGATAAAAAAACAGTAACATACAAATCTTTTTATGCTGGATGAAGTTTTTGTATTTCCATAAGTTTCAAAATGCAAACAAGATTTTTTTGGAATATTTCTTCTGCATGTCATCGACCTGGCAATATGTTTGGTGTTAATAATATATTGGCCAGCCTGCCCTCATTCTTTATTCTTGGGGCCTTGACATGATCAATCAAATTACTACATAAAGGTTTAAATTCCTGAGGTTTCAATGCAGAAGTTGGGCTGCTTATGAAATTTTGCGTTGTTATGTTGCTTCATAGTAACTAGACAACGTAATCTGGAGCCATATTGACTGATCAGGAGCATGAATGATCAAAGAGCTTTGTAGTAAATTCAGACTTAATCAGTAGCCAAATTCATGATAGGATTTACGGCAGCCTCCCTCCTCTTTCTGAATTGCAATTGTCAATTGCAGTCTCCTCATTTGTTCTAGATAGTTACACACTTGCTTAAACTCTATACGTAACACTAGGCATTCAATATATAAGTCCTTACTTTTGTTTGTATTCACCAATGCTGGGTTTTTAATTTAGTAGTTTAGATGGTATTATGATTTATATGTTTCATTCATTGATTTTTTATTTCTTCTTTCTTTGTTCTGAGTTATTGTATGTTCTACTATACATGTATTAATTAAATAAAATTTCATTTTGGAGGGGAAAGGGGGTGGGGAGGCTAAAGTTTTTGGTGCTTTATATATACATATATGTACATTTAAATCCACCTATATTCCATGGTTTGTGTAGTACCTTATATTAATCTATTTCCTGTTTCATTCTTCAGAGTTTACTTACATAAATACTTACATGGTGAGTTCAACTCTTTCGAATTTTTCAGGTTGTATGGCCTCCAGCTTGGGAGATTTTGAAAGAGAGGGGCTACATTAAAGGGTTTGTTTTCTATACCGAACAGCTACGAAGTGCTTTGACGGGTTAAACACGGAAATGAAATGTTACTGCATTTGAACAATTTGACATGGAGGATACACGAGATGATGCTGGATCTTCAGAGCAAAGGTCTCATAGTGCTGCATGGGGGCCTCCGGATTTCGTTGAAAATTTTAAATTTTTATCCTTGGACTTGAAGGATGAAAATTTGAGGAAAAAGGAATTTAATGACAAAGAGACTCTGTCATGTAAAAGAGCATCACAGATCCTATGGAGAACAGGAATGCTTTCTGAACGAATTCCAAATGGCTTCTACTCTATTATAGCAGTGAGCACTAAGACCACTCTCATAACTTTCTTGGCATATTATTTTTAAATGTAATTTTATGGGTCTAAATTTGAAAAAATAATAAGCATGCGCTACTAGTTGATTCACCATAATTGACTACGCATACTGCAATTTTAGAAAGCCTAAGAAATGGGGAATTGTATACTGCATGAATAAATGTTGATTTGAATTGTAAGTTTCAAATCAGTTTGTGTTGTTTTAGCAACATATGGACACTTTTAACTTGTGTAAAGTACTAGCAGCCTCATCGCCTTCTCTAAATTATTAAAATATACAAATGGTTTTTAAGTTGAAACCTGTTTCTGGTTCCCATATTTGAACAGGAGAATTTCAGGTCTTAATGCTATTATATATTAGAAGGTTCAAGGTAATTTGAAGCATGAGATAGATATGTAATTATGTCATGATCATTCTTTACTAGAAAAAAAGGGTCTAACAACAAGCACCTGTTCTATTTCTCTTACACAAAAGATCTTAGCCTTTCCTGGAATTTTTTCCTTTTGAAACTTCGTTTTAAAAATGCCAATCCTAGTTATGTTTTCATTGTCAGGATAAAAGGCTGAAGGAACTTTATGAAGATATACCTACTCTGGAGGAGCTTCATGCTTTGGAACTCGAGGGTTTGAGAGCTGATGTTATTCTTGTAGATGCAGTGAGAGATAAAAAGCTTACTAGGCTAAAACAGTTAATTGTAGCTCTGGTCAAGGGTCTGAGCACGAATCCCGCTTCTATGATAAAAAAGATTGCTGGACTAGTGAGTATTATATGATCTTCTTTATTTAAATTTCAATTGCCTTCCTGTTACAAAATTTGACAAAATCTTTTTATTTCAATATTAGTTTTGAATTATGATAAACTCCACCCATTTACTTGCTCCATCTGTAGGCACAAAGTTTTATGAGAAACTCAAAATGTGTCAGTTTTAGTTAACTTTACAGTTTTGCCTCAAAAGTAATGGAAATATATTGGTTGAGGGGTTTTGTGCATGTAGGTTCTTGTTGTTCCTTATTCAGTTTAATTTATCTTGATGACTCTGAGACACTGCCAAGTTTTTTGTTCTTAAATGAAGACATTCTCCTGACATATTCATTTTCAGAAACACATTCAACGAAGATATCTATGAAAAGATGATTAGAACTATATAAGATTCCTTTTTATAACCGAATCCATATTTAATTGACTCTTTTTTTTCTTCTTATCATGTTAATGTTTATCAGGTCTTTTTCTGCAATCATGAACCCGTGTGTCTGATTGTCTGTGCTCAATATTAGGTTTCTGATTTTTACAAACGGCCAAATTCAGAAGTAAGTCCAAAGAAAGCTTCCCTGGAGGAACATTTATCTGAAAATCGAGGTATGCAAATGCTAGGGCAAATAAAGCATGGTTCCTGCAGACCTCGAGCAATACTATTCAAGGTTCTTGCAGATGCTGTAGGACTTGAAAGCACGCTAGTGGTGGTAATCTTTATGTTTTTCGAAAACGATTGTAATCTTGTTTATCCATTATCCAAGCCTTTCTTATTGCCATTTTGACTGGAAACTTCTATAAAAATTCATTAAGTTATACTCTTGAATTTATGTACTCTATTATATCTCATCTTCTGTTCACATGGGTTTTTCTTAACAGGGTTTACCTACTGAAGGAGCTTCTGAGTGTGTAGACTCGAACAAGCATATGTCTGTTTTAGTCGTGTTGAATTCTGTAGAATTACTTATTGATTTAATGCGGTTTCCGGGGCAACTAATACCTCTATCAACCAAGGCTATCTTTATGACTCACATATCTGCTGCTGGGGAAAGTGATTCTGCAGAAAATGATTCTTGCGACTCACCAATGGAACCAAACAGCCCTCTTTATGGGGTTCCAGAGAGAGTTGAACGTGAAAGGTTGGCGGCCACAATTTTTATAGTGACTTAGCATAATAAATATCTATTGGGACATCTTTTATAATTACCAATAAAGTATTATGAACTTCAATTTCTCTGTGGGGTGCTGTCTTGATTGTAATTTTTGAACTTCATTATTTTAAACCTCTCCAGTGCTGAGAAAGAAGATAGCCTGCTGTATCAGCATAGACTTGAAGCATCTTCGAGTGCAGCTGGGCCTTCTTTAAGGAATATGATGTTAAGGTCAAATTCCATTGATAGTCAAATGAGGTTGTACTACTGCCCCATATGAGAAATTTTGTTTTATCATGAATTTTCTTAATTCCCATTTATATTTTTTCTTTCAGGATTCAGGAAAACTATTTTTATTGATAATAGGAGTATTTTTGTTTTAGCCTATCACTACATGCTTTGTTTTAAAACTAGAAACATTCTGAGTTCCCATTAATCTTTTGATTCAAGATTCAGGAGAAATTTTATTGATTAAGGTTATTTTCAGCTTATCACACAGTGAACCAAATATTGCTGCTACATTTTGGCGGAGGAGCAGGAGAAAGGCCATTTTCAAACAAAGAACTGCAAATTCAAGGTCTCTTGAAAACCGGACCCCAGTTTACATAATCTTATATCAAGCAGATATTTATCAGAGCAAGATTCTTTTGTTCTGAACTTTATAGCTCGAAAAAATCCAGATATATTCCATTATCTTCTTTCAATTTTTGTTCAAGGGATGTTTCTGCAACACTTCAGTTTTGAGAGTGACTAAATTAACATCTCTTTCGTTACTTGTAACATCTCCTACTGCAGAAACGTACATTTTTCTGCAATTTGACAAGGTTTTTATCCATGAATGAGTTAAAGTATATTTGATACTGCGAGTGGAAATTCTTGTCTCAACAAAGTATAAAGCTGCTCATAAGATCCTATAAACATTGTGCTGTAATACCTGATAGAATGTAGTAGCCAACTAAAAGTGTTGTCAAATTCCTTGGTTAGAATCACGCTTTCCTGCATGTAGGTCATCTCTGGTGAATTACATGGTTTGACCTACTCTCTCTTGAGGTTTCAATGTGCATTGTGCGTCTCTGTAAGATTTACGTGGATTAATGAAAGTTAACAATCAGTTGAGAGATCTCATAAAACATAGAAAACCTTGTCAGCTTTAGGTTACATAGGGTATATGTTGAAAACATTTTAATCCCCAAATGTAGCACAAAATGATAGGTATTCTTTTAATACATATGATTTGGTGAAGTAGTGTTCAAAGTCTCTCTCTCTCTCTATCTCTCTCACACACACATTGTGAATTCCAGGTCTATCTACAGTTAGTGAAAGCTCTTTTTTCTGTTGCGTATGATGCTACATAATTCCTACAATGGCAGTATTAATTTGAGTAGTTGCAGCATAGAGGATGGCCTTTAGGGTGGAATTGTTCATGCACTTATATCATGTTCTAAATTTTCCAGTCCAGAGCATCCTTCACTTAGAGCACATGGTCGATCTATGCTTAGTGGAGATAACAAATCTTTTGGAGTTTATTCTGATGATATTGCTACATCAAGGTAACTTTAACATCTCTCTCTCCCTCTCTCTGATTTCATATGCTGATTATTTGAAACCTTTGGCGTCATCAGATTACTCTGAAAACAAACACATTATAAATTACTATCTGGAAGATTAATCTTGAATTTCCTTCTTGTCTGTGCCAATCCTTTTTAACAAACATACTCTTCAATATCATTCGTAGTTTAATCAAAATTATGTTTGTCTGAGCTTCTCAATTTCGAAAATTCAATTTGCCGCAGGTCAGAAGGTGCACACACGCCAGACACTCGTAGAATAAGAAGAAGAAGCATAAGCATGACTCCAGAAATTGGTGATGACATCGTAAGGTTAATATTATCTTTCAGACAATTAAAACTCACACTGTTTCGATAAAATGATCATTTCTGTAATTCTTCACAAGCTACTATCCAGCAGGATGCTTCTCTAAGTAAACCTGTGCTAATTTCGCCATACTTAGACATACCGTTTATACATTTAGCAAAGAAAAGAAAACTGAGAGAATATTAATCAACTATGTTTTGACTTTGAACACAGTGTAGCACCCTTCAGCTGTGCTACACGTCTCTTGATATTCTCCATCTAAAACTCTTGAAGAATCTCATACATCTTGTAATGTGCTATAAGTGAGAATTTTGACAACCAGTGAAGTCACTTTAAAACTGTAGACTGAAAAATACTAGTACATTTAACTCTGGAGTCTGGAATGTTTCTTGTATCCATCAAGGTTTGGAGGGTTCTTGCCATCAGCTTCACCAGAAAATGAAAACTGAATTACTTATGTCAAATTGGAATAGATGTTGGCAAGTCACAACAACAAAACTTTCTTAATACTATCTTACTATTGATCATAATTTATTAACTGAAACGGGTTGCAATAAATTGAGTTATATACACTTAATCGGCTTATATTTTAATCTTCTTTAAAATAGAATTATATAAGATTCTTCGGTTTTTCCTAATATTTGTGTGTCAATTTCTTCATCTTTCATGCACCACCATGGAAAACTCATATTGATGACTGCACAAACATTATTTGATATCTGCTTCATTGTATAAAATATTGTTCCATTTGAGGTGGGATTCTTTTGCCTACCAATATTTACTCCATTGACTGTATCTAAAGCTGGCAAGGTAGAATGACCAAGCTTGTGTTAGAAACAAAGCACAGACCTGCATGAATTGGCTCCGTAAATAAATTATCATCCCAATATTCCTGTATTGTTAGCTGAAGTGTGTGAGAACCGGGCTTGTACTCAGATCATATAACTGCCTCTAGTTATCACAGGATCTTGAATATCTAGCCTCCATGATGCATCTGTATTTCTTTCTCTCTTGTTAATTTGTTCTGAATAATATTAGGGCTGTGCGCGCTATGAATGAGTCGCTGAAGCAAAATCGTCTTTCAAGAGAACAAAGTGGAAGTGGCTCGATGTCTTTTGGTTCAAACAGCGATACTCATTCAAAAGATGTACGTTTTATTAACTGTCATGTGATAACGTGTTGTTCATATATTATTCTTCTTTTGCGTTATTTTGCTCTTTTGTTTGTTATAGAGTTTTTGCAAAGAGGCTTATGGATATCCTTTTGCTTTTGTTCATCCATAGTCTGATATCTATAACTGATTCCCTATATTCTCTCTCCATTTTGGTAACACAAAGTGCATCTTTGCTATTTCGGATGTATTGTTTTCTGCATATTGGAATTGTGTAGTTAGTCATCAATAAAATTGAAGTTATCAGCTTCAGTCTATTTCTTCTTATGGATTTCTCTTTGTATTCTCATTAAAAGTTTTATTATTCTCGCGAGACCCTACTTGTGCAGACAAAATATAACAAAATGGTTGAAGACGGAGTGCTAACATCTTTCAATATTTTATAAAGTTATTGGTTTATGGGTATTCTTCTTGATTAGTTAATTATGCTTTGTTGAATTATGGGAGTGGTAAGTGTAGTAAGCTTGTTTTTCTACTTTATTTTACAGCCTGTTATTATTGAGAATTAATGTACAATGTTAATCATAATTGGAAATTTCATTTAGTTGTTGAATCTAGTGTTTATGGAAGGCACCATCTATTTTATTTTTAGGAAACAGATAATATAGTTTGATTTTGAACTTATGCAAATCTTGTTTTTTTACTTCTTCCATTAACAATCCATGTTTGAAAACCTTGGGTTCTTTCGTGATTAAAAATGATCTTGTACTTTATTTAGGGTACTGATGCTCAGCTAGATGATCATGACAACATGTCTGGTGGAATGTCTTCCTCGTATGCTCCTCCGATGCAACACAGCTCTCAGAAAGCTATATCACAACCTTCATCTCTTCATGAGATTGGGGGTCAGACTCCAGAGAGTAGTGGGACACGCATGGTAAATGAAGAAATGGTCTCAACTTGGAACAGGGTTCTGGAATTGCCTATGTTTCAGAAAAAGCCTCTGCTACCATTCAAAGAGTGGAACATTGATTTCTCCGAGTTAACTGTAGGCACTCGTGTTGGGATAGGTTAGCACTGTCCCTTCTAACTAGTAACTACTACTATTACTACTAATGATGATTATGATATAATGCCGACCTAACTGAAGATTATATAAGCAATGAAGAACAAAATTAAAGGGGCCATGTGGCCAAGTAGGCCACTGATTTGCTAAAAACTGAATATATATGTGGTGTTCCTATTTGTTAGACACTAGAAAATACATTGTGTCCCCAATTTGTTAAAAACTGAAAGTACTATGGTTGATCAGTTGCTGTTCTAACACAGTACTTTTCACCAGAAAAAGCACGAACAAAAAGAAGTATAAAAAGGCATTCTATTTTACAATTTGAGACATTTGTTTAGCAAAAGCTTGTACTCACAAAGTATAGTTTTCTTTTTGAATTCGGAGAAGGAATATATAAGTTTATATGTAATCCTGGATGAATTTGGAAAATCGTCTTCATTTTTCATGGCCTATTTTGTGGAAATGTTCGACACTCAATAGCTGTTTAGCATAATTACTTTGATGTTCCACATGGTCATCTCTTCTTTTTCACTTATAAGGACATTTCAGGGTTCTTCGGGGAGGTTTTCCATGGCTTCTGGAATGGTACTGAAGTTGCTATCAAAATTTTTTTGGAGCAAGATCTCACCGCTGAAAACATGGAGGATTTTTGCAACGAAATATCCATCCTCAGGTTTGATTATTATTGTTCTATTTGCACTGTGTTTGATTTTCTTCAGGTACATCATTCTAACTTCAAATTTTTTGTTTGTTCCTTTCTTACTCCAGTCGCCTTCGGCACCCAAATGGTACTTTTCTTCTGCTGTTTTGATTGAAATCTCTACTTCTGTAGTTTGATATAGCTCACATGCACTGCATGTTTAGTTTTTCTACTAATGATCATAAAAGTATAGGGAGACAAAATTTAACGAAATACATCTACCACAACTGATGTAAAAAGAATCAGCATTCATATCAATCATCTTTAGTAATCCATGCATGGTGTCACAAATTGAAGTTGTGAAAGAACCTTATAAGAAGTTTTAGCACATCTTTTGTATCAATAAATTTAAAGAGCGCAGAGGCCCCAAATTTGTGGGACATCTAAAATTTGATTTCAGACCTTGACTTTCGTCTTCGACTCTTCTCTTAAACACACTGTGACTCAAGATATCATTTAATGAAAAAGTGATATTGTTCCTTTATTATTTTAGGAAGTGGGCACTAATGTTTTCGTACCGTGGTTCTACTCATAACTTTATCTTTTGTTGGATATTTGTAAAGAGATTATAACTAATTAATTGAGCAGACCAAGTTTAAAATTGAATAGGACATAGAGTATATAAAACGATTTTATTAGAAATTCAGGAAGCATATGCATTAACAAGTAACACAAACTGCTTAGAAATACACTTGTAGTAATTTAGAGTTTATAAGGTTAATATTTCAAGATAATAAAATATGAGATCTTTTATGCTAAAACAGTGTGTAGCTGTGGGTTTATGGGTACAAGAAGAGGAAATTAGCATTTTGGTGAAACCTGTCATCATTAAGGATTCAATCATTGTCATGAAACCAAAGTAGAAACTTTTTTATTGTATACCTTGAGATCAGATAAAGCAATTCAAATCATTTTTTTTTGGGCAGTTATATTGTTTCTTGGTGCTTGCACAAAACCTCCGAGATTGTCGATGATCACAGAATACATGGAAATGGGTTCACTTTTTTATTTGATCCACTTAAGTGGTCAGAAGAAGAAACTCAGCTGGCAGAGGAGAATCAAGATGCTCCGTGACATATGCAGGTAACAAGAGCTTTTTTATACATTAAGTTTTATTTAGGTCAGATGATTTTTTTTCCCTAAATCAAGTTGTAGTTATTCTCTTGGTATCGATATTGCTTTCATTATAGAATCGGAGACTAGAAGAGAACATATGAATGGCCCCAAGAAATTTGAAATTTTCTAGAGTTGGGCAGTAAACTTTCCTCTATGTTCCTCTCGTAAATGATTAGTGCTGTCTTTCCCTCGCTCACCTCTTCTTAGGCTCTTAGCCTCTTCCCCATCAACAAAACTTACAAAAAACATAATGTCAGCATTCAAGGATCTCTCTTCGCTATCCTATTTTGCAATTTTCATTTGAATGTATTTACTTATTCTGGAACATAAAAGGAAACCATGGTGTAATTTGATGACCATAATCTCACTTTTCTCCAAATTTTGCAATTTAGAGGGTTGATGTGCTTACATCGGATGAAAATAATCCACCGGGATCTTAAAAGCGCCAATTGCCTTGTGAACAAGCACTGGACAGTTAAGATCTGCGACTTTGGGCTCTCAAGAATCGTGAGCGATGTACCAATAAAGGACTCTTCATCGGCTGGAACACCCGAGTGGATGGCTCCTGAGCTTATTCGAAACGAACCCTTCACCGAAAAATGTGACATTTTTAGCCTCGGTGTTATAATGTGGGAGCTCCGCACTCTAAACAGACCATGGGATGGGATACCACCAGAGAGGGTAAGATATAATATAACTCGTTTGGTAGCAGTTATATAAAGATCGTGTAAATTATAATGATGCTCTCAATTAGTAAGAGACGGGTTGATACTCACCTAATCTTTTCTACCAGCTAATTCTTCAGATTTTTGTTAGTCCTTACATTTTAATTTTTTTAAACATACAAATAGACATTTTCCTAAATGTGTATTTATTTCATCTTCCTTATTTTATGCCCTATCAAGGTTGTTTATACTGTTGCAAATGAGGGATCGCGACTAGAGATACCTGAAGGATCCCTGGGAAGGTTGATTGCAGGTATATATTAATATCGAAAAGCTGGAAAAAATTAACTTTGAAGCTCGGCTGGTAGGCCGTAGAGAGTTTGTATATGCTACTGATCTCGTAATTTTTTGGTTGCAGATTGTTGGGCAGAACCTGATGAACGCCCAAATTGTGGGGAAATACTCACTCGCTTACGAGAATGTGTGGATTAGCAGTTTACTAATGCATGCACCATATATGTTAATCGTATATAGTTGAGGTTTTTACCATGTATATATGAACTATTGTCCGAGTTTTTCAGTTTTAGAACATAGTTCCATTAACTTTCGATATCATAAAGAAAACTTATGATCAAATTTTGGGTAATCGAATAGCAAAAACCAACTGTTCCCAATTACTCAAATCCATATTTGCCCAGGAGCTGCAGTGTGTATATATTTAATGGTGTCACCACAATTGTATCTTTGATAGCCGAGTGTAACTCACGAAAATGCTCTAACAAACCCAATGTACCTCGGTCCAAACATGCGTGCTACAAGATGAGACAAGCTTTGTTGATTGCCTTAATCTCGTATGATTTGAAACCTTTTGAAAGTGAAAGGGAATTTGGAGCAATTCAGTGTGGATGGGAATCGGAAAGTTTTAATATAAATCTGGTTTTGTCAAATTCATTCAACCACACAATAAGTTAACTGTAGTTGTTAGCCAAACTTGATTGGGCTAGAATTACCGACGAAAATCTAGGACATCGATGCCACATCATCGACTTATTGTGAGCTTAACGATTGGTGGTTTTTAGGGAGGTTGTGGAGTTTGTCGTAGAGGGTGAGGGTGCTACGAAGAGGTCTATATTACGATAATCTCAATCCTCACCCACGCTATGTAAACATTTCATGTTTCGTATGCAATAAATTTAGTTATGTGATTTTCTTAGGATTTTGGTGAATTGGTAAACGTATTTCAAGCGTTGTTTTGGCATCATCGACTTTTAAGTTTTATCATTATATTTTTCTCTAGTTGAAGTGGCATATCGACCTTGGTTTTGAATAAAATGATAGATTTGTCCATTGCTAATTTATATTAAAAAAAAAAAAATTATTTGGTCCATTATGCATTAATTTTTTTTAATTATTTTATGGTATATTAAAATTTCATTAAACTAGAAAAGAATTTTATTGTTATACACTCAATTCAGAATATTGATAATTTATTGACTATCTCAATTGTATATCTATATCCTCAAATCCAATGACAGAAAGTAATCATAACTTCATAAGTTATATAGTATGTAAAAGGTGTTAGAAATATTTTATTATGAAAACGTAAATAATAATTTTTTTTGTAACTTCGGAAATAATAAATAATACTTATCTATATCTATATACATATAAAAGTACGAGTTGGCCTAGGGAAATTTCTTCCATTTTTTGTGAAGACTAATATACCCCTATTTAAAGTATATTGTGATATTTAATTTTATGGCAAAAAGGTAAATAAAAAAATCCTAGAAGTATAATTAGAGAAGAAGTCTATCATACATCAACCTTATAATTATCTTTTTAAAGTTTTACAACTCATTAAAATATTAATAATAAAAAATAAATTTATTCTATATTTCTTCAAATATTTCTTTGAAAAGTTGTTAAAAAGTTATTACTTATAAAGGAACCTCAAAAATATTAAGAGACTAAAAAAAATTATGTCACATTCATGCTACATGAATAAAAAAAGGTACCATTTAGTTAACTAAAAATGTATAATTGACTTAAGCCCAAAAAAGTCAAAAGATAGAAATTGTTAAAATCAACAATTCGATCAAAAATATATGATAAAAATAGTAAAATCAATAGGAAAATGGATCATATAGAAAGAAAAGCGAGTTAAACAAAAAAAAAAAATGCTGAATTGATTAAAAAAAAAAAAAAAAAAAAAAAAACAAGGTTAACTGGCAAAAAAAATGGGTAAAACCAGAAAAAAAAATTGAATGACATCGGCTAAACACGGGATAGCAAAAAAATGGATCAAATCAATAAAAGAACAAAAAAAAATGGTGAATTGATAAAACATCAAGGTTAACCGACAAAAAAATGGGCAAAACTGATAAAAAAAATTGAATGACATCGGCTAAACACGGGATAACAAAAAAATGGATCAAATCGATAAAAGAAAAAAATGAGTTAATTGGCAAAAAAGAAAGGTGAAATATGTGAGAAAATATGTTAAATAAGCAAAATAATAAGTAAAATCAGACTAAAATTGGGTCAAACCGGAGAGAATGAATGAACTGATTAACAAGTGTAAAAATCAACTAATGGGTTAACTTGAGTATGGAAGGATCGTTTAATAAACTGGATAAACCATAAAAAAATTGTGAATGAACGGGTTAAAATAACAAAAAGGAAATGATAAACTCAATGTAAAAGCAGACAAAATCAATATTTCTTTGTAAGTTTTTAAAAAATTATAGTTAATCACGTGCAAAACACGTGTACTTTTCTAATTTGATTAAAAGAAATTAGTTAAGAGAATGAGTGAACTGATTAACAAATGTAAAAATCAACTAATGGGTTAACTTGAGAATGGATGGATCAACTAACATAAGAAATTAGTTAATCACATGCAAAATACGTGCACTTTTCTAATTGGATAAAAAAAAATTAGTTAATTACGTGCAAAACACGTGCACTTTTCTAATTTGATTAAAAGAAATTAGTTAATCACGTGCAAAACACGTGCAAAACACGTGCACTTTTCTAATTTGATTAAAAAAATTAGTTAATCACGTGCAAAATACGTGCAATTTTCTAATTTGATTAAAAAAATTAGTTAATCACGTGCAAAGCACGTGCACTTTTCTAGTTTAACTAAATGCAAAGGTGACTATATAAATGTATTAATAATATTTATGAAATTAGTAGCATGATATATCAATATATATGGTATATAACATACCATCTACGCTGCACTTACGTACATTATCCAATCCTGAAAAAGATCATGTCAAAATCTTAAAAGGGCGTAAGACGTAAGACAATGACATGACTTTGATCTTATATATTTATCGACTACATTGAGAGGGATTCACCCATTGTTTGTTTTTCAGTTTTTTGGGGATATTATATCTCAAGCTCTACTTTATATATTTTTCTAGTATTAATTATACTGATTAAACACAAGTTGGCTAACAACTGATATGGGCCTTTCTGGGTCCACCTTCGACTTGGCCTACTTAACAACCAATTAACCATTTCAAATCTAAGTCGATTGATAAACAAATGGGACATGCAATCAACACTCTAAATCAAAAGCGGTCTTGTAATGATCATATAGGCCCTGATAAGTGAAGAAAACTATCGAACACTCCAGGATCCACGTTCATTTTGCATGGATCAATCTAGGTAAAATTCAGCTAACCTGGTCAACTTTAGTAAATCCCTAACTATAAATAACCCTTTATTTATTAGTAATGGTATGCATTAGTTGCACACTTACAATTTTTGTCAGTTCAGACTTAAACTCGACTTGTACCGGCTTAAATATTGAAGAGTTATCATTAGGATTATCTTCAACACAACTTGATGATCTTCCTTGAGTATTGATCAAATCCCAAGTATAACATGAATTCCCGTCAAGCATCGAGCAGAGATGATTTGAAGAGTGGGAGGAGATGGCCCAAATTTACAGCCCTGGATGGTCTCAACCATCCAGAGCTGTGTTCCATAGCTTGGGCTTTCAATAGCCAAGGCCACAACCCTGGTAAAGGGACATCGCATCCCTTACCAACATGCACGGATGCACCAGGTGGTGCATTTATTTTATTTTTTTAATTTTTTTATTAAAATAAAATTAATTATTAATAAAAAACAATTAAAAATTAAAAAAATTAACTGCTAATTTAACAACACATTGTTTGATTTAATTAATTCGAAATGAAAGATACATTTCATTATAAAAGTTGTGTAAGGTTTAATAATAATTTATTTTAAATTAAAGATGTAATATTATTAGTTTTAATTTTGAATATATAAATTTGCCTATGAAAGTAAAATTTAACAACATTATAGTATAATAACATTCTTATCTATTATTAATTTTGAAATTATATATTTGTCTACAAAAGTAAAATTTATTTAATCACATATAAAATTTAATTTGAAATATCTAAATTTTATTTACGATCTAATATAGCATAAATGTTAAATGTACAATTGGGACAAAATGTAGAAATACGATTTTGCATTAAATTACATCAAATATTGGTACACGTATGTTGATACATATAACAACTAATATAAATAAATAAACATATTATGTAGATACTAACATATTATTTATTTTTAAAATTATTATTATTATTATTATTATAATAGATAATATAGGTGAGAGTGGAAAGTTTTTTTTTTTTTTTTTAATTAATTGGAGAAGATTGCTTTATGAATTGGAGACGGAGCTCAAGGGGATGCAGATTCATCAGGATGAAAATTGACACCCCTGGACCGTGAAAAACCCTCCGGGTTGAAGATGCTCTTAATGATTATACAAGACTCTCACTTACATCCACCTCATGCTACTTTGACCATTCCATGTCATTTAAATGAAGGTAAAATAAGTAGTTTTGTAACTACACAGTATATACATTAAATTATTTAACTTTCTATCATATTTCAATTTTAGTCCTCCGCATAACACATTTGATCCTGTAACTTCCGGTATAATTTAGTTTTAGACTTACACTAGTAAAGTTGGTTCTATAATTAGTGACAAAGTTCAATCGTTCAAATTAGTTCTACTCTCTACAGAGATGATAAGGGCGGGAAGTAACTGGGTAAAAATATTATGAATTCAAATGTTGGTTTTTGCGAGTGAAAAAATAGGTGATAACTGTAAAGTTAGTGTCTTTTATGAATTTATGGTTTTACTAGGTTTTAATAGATGGTCGAGACTTAATTTGTAAATAGCTGGATGAAACTAAATATAATTGAATTTTGGTTACATGTATTTCAGACTTGAGATATCCATAGAAATCCTAGGATTGATCGAGTAATGGTTTGGCTTTAGTCTGAACTCATTCAAATTGGGCCAAGCCCAACTTGTAAATGAGTTTGGGCAGGTCTCGTTCTAGACCTCAAATTTCAGCCGAGGCCCAACCTACTTGAGCCTATATATTTATTGATTTAATATATTTTATCTACTTTCTACAAATTTCACATACTTCTTATGAATTTATTGATTTGATATATACAATATAATTTCTTCCTCAAACTTCAATGCAAATCACATCTCGAATTTTCAAACCTCTAACTATAACTGTATATTATTACTCTTTCCCATTATTCTTTCACTCTTTACTTTAGACTTATAATTTTATATAAGAGTTATAAATATCTTTACATTTATATCCTTAAAATATTATGATTGAGAAATTATGTCTTTGTCAAATAATTACTTAACATTAGAATAGTTTTTTTTTTTTTTTTAAAAAAAAGCTATTTTTAGGAAATGAAGTCATGAATTATGACATATCTGGAAAAAAATAAGAAAAAAGTCTTTCTCTCGAAAGAAAAAAAGAAAAAATAGTCATTAATAACAAGATTTGTCAATGCACTTTCAATGGACCTGCCTTCATATTAAAATTTGAGTGTTGTTGTTTATTTCAAACCTTAAGTTCATTTTCTTATTTGAATATAATAAAAAGTTCACTTTTTTATATTATAATTATTCGATCTAATATAGTGAAATACAATGAATTCTTGTTTTCATAATCCTAAAAAAATAACATACTGATCGAGTTAAAAAAGAACACATAATTTCTAATCTTGTAATAAATCAATCTTCAAAGTTAATATTTGACTATTTCGTCCCATGAAAAGTACAACCCTGGAGAGATTAATAATGTTTGAAAATTTCGTTAATGTGGTCTGTGCAACCAATAACATGTCACAATTAATTAACTCAAAATTTATTCAACTTCCTTATTTAATTTTACTAAGTTGGTTCTTAACAACCTAATTTACCTAATTATTTTGTCATAAATTCTTGAGAACTAATCAATTCATTATTTAATATGCATATAGTCACAACTCACAACTTTAGCACTTTTGGAAGTTCCCTCCAAAACCTCATCTAGTCCCTCTTGCCCAAAAACCTAAAAGAGCATAAATAAAATCCATATAAAATAAAAATAAATAAATTTATATAAACAGAATTCTGTTAATTATTTAACATCATATTGTTTAACTCTGATTGTATTTGAATTTAATTTAATTCTTAAACACTCCTCTAACGAATTTTAATAAGCCGACTATAAATTTGAGATGGACCATAAATAAATTTATGAAAAGATAAAAATTGAAAATTGAAATACTGTATATTATACAACAATGGCAAATAAGTAAATTAGTTTTTTTTATCAATAAATTCTAATTAAATTTTAAATAATTTTTATTTGAGTTCCGAACCCACTCCCCCCTCAAGTTATTTCCCTTCGGTTACCACTTACCGGAATCGGTCCTCCAATTCTCATAGCTTAAAACACACACACACACAAATCAAATTCACATACCAATAAATATCCCCACCGCCGCCGCCGCCGCCGCAGCAAACATGTCCTCTAATCCCACCCCCTCCCCTCCCCTCTCCTCCACCACCTCCCCCTCCCCCTCCCCAACTCACCACCACCACCCTCCCAACTCCGATGACGACAAACACCCTCCTCCCACAAAACCCGACCCTCCGTCGCACCCTCCGGCGGCTGTGCCGCCGTCACGCACCCCTGTTTTCCCCTCCCGCGAAGACTGCTGGTCTGAAGACGCCACACGCACTCTGATCGACGCTTGGGGATCCCATTACCTCGAACTCAACCGCGGAAACCTCCGTCAGAACCACTGGCAAGCGGTGGCCGACGCCGTCAACGACCTCCACGCCACCACCCCAAAGCTCCGCCGCACCGACGTTCAGTGCAAAAACCGAATCGACACCGTGAAAAAGAAGTACAAGATCGAGAAGTCCAAACTCGTCCAATCCAACGGCCGATATGTTTCCACGTGGACCCACTTCCATACCCTAGAAACCCTCATCGGCGGCACCCTCCCCAAATCCAACAACAACATCTCGAACGGTCACACCAGAAACCTCCGCCGCAGACCCTCCCCATCGCCGGAACCCTCACCGGAACCCTCGCCGGAACCATCCCCGCCTTACCAGAGAAAATCCGAGTTAACTAGAAAGGATTTGTCCTTTCCAACCCCCGTACCCAAGATTCCGTGGTCGGTTCCGGTGGGCCCCAGGTCAAAAAGGTCGGGACCTGCTAGCGTGACTGAGAGAAATTTCTCGGTTATGGCTGCGGCAGCCGCAGCTATGGAGGCGGAAGAAGACGATGATGATGATGACGACGATGACATGTACCCTGGTGGGTGGGGTAGGAAGTTGGTGCCCCCGGTGTTGGGTAAGAAGAGGAAACAAGCGGTGGAAGAGGAGGGTAGGGGGGTGGGGGAGGGGTATCGGAGATTGGCGGAGGCGATTTCAAGGCTAGGAACAATATATCAGAAAGTCGAGGAGTCAAAGCAAATGCAGATGGTGGAATTGGAGAAACAGAGAATGCAGTTTGCTAAGGATTTGGAGATACAAAGGATGAAGGTTTTTATGGAATCACAAGTCCAGATTGAGAAGCTTAAGCGATCTAAATACAATTCCGAAAATAGTGAGTTTCGGAAAATGATCCATCCCTTTAGCTTTTAAAATCCACCTCAACTTTATGATGCTTGAATAAGTGATTTTGTGCTATATGTTTGAAATAATTAGCTCTTCTTAGTCCTTTTGCTCTATGTTGGATACTTTTTACTCCATTGTCTAACTTTGAGACATATTTCTTACTCCATAAGTTCAAATATATCATGTTTACATTGTTTACTTCTTGGTACTTCATTTTTGAAATTGCTACTTATTCTTCTTGCAATGTGGAAACATGATGAATAATGATATCATGTTTCAAGTGTACATCTTAGTTCCATGCTTTATCAATGTAACATTAAGAACTCATTTGGTAGCAAATATTATGTGTGATTTGGTCTTTTGTGAACCTTTATCTCTTGTTTAGTAGAGTTGATAAATTAAATGAGTCGACCATAAGCAAGTGATAATATACTCTTCATGACTCGATAACAAATATAGGTGGTGAATTTTGCCTCATTTTACTAAATTATCACTATTCTATCCTTTAGTGTTTAGACACTGCTACCCAACAAATCCGAAATTTATATTATCTTTGAGCATACTAATTTTTCACCTCTATTGTGTAGTTGCCACCAAAGGAGTTCTGAAAGTACAACTTTAAGTCAATCTAGCATTCTCCATGTTATTGCGTTGTATTTTCGGGTTTTTAAGTTCTTTGGTGGAGTAATTTCTTTTGCAGTCCGTCTATCTGCGTTAAGATTCTCATATAAAGATTATTCTCGGTTTATTTCTGCTCTCATTGTAAGTCAATTATCTAACAATGTTTTATTGTTAATGTAACAGACAGTTATTTGTAGATGAGGCCAATGGAGCTTGATGGTAGAAGTAGATTTGAGTTAGGTCTGCATATACATACAGGTGTGGCTACTTTAGATATTATTGTTATTATTGTTATTACTACCTTAGAAACTTTTGTTGCTCTAGTTCTGTTCTGGATGATGAGTATATGGTGAAGTTGTTTCTTTATGTTAGCAACATATATTTTCTGGTAACTAAATGTTGATTCTATGCTCCATCAGAGATTTACTTGTTATATGTGATTACATTGCAGACATTCTTGGTGGGTTTTTTTGGGTTGGGCAAAATGTGTGGTTATTTATTATGATAATTTCTTTTTCTGGTAATAATAGAAGAGACAATTTATTCGGGAAAACATCATTTTGACACATTGGACATTGAAATTAAAAGTTTCGCACTTTACACCCTTGAATTGCACATTCTTTGGCGAAATAATTACTGGGGTGCAAAATCCCTATTGTTTTGCCAAAGAATATACAATTCAAGTGTGCAAGTGCCAAAATATGTAATTTGGAGGTGCTATTTACAACATTTAATTTTAAGATTATGACATGAAAAAAAAAATTTTGTGGTTGTTCATAGACTCATAGTAGTCACCATCTCACTAACTATAGATATGTGACATGTTGCTAAAAAGAATATACAAGACTATTATAGTAATTACTAATAAAAACTTCAAACGATGTTGAGAGTTGGCTAGATTTTTATTTGGAATTACTTAAAAGAAATTTTGAATAGTTTGTGGTATTCTATTAAGAGTAAATCGCGTTTTTTGTCCTCCCTGTGGACTAATTTTTGCACTTTCGTTCCTTTTAATTTTTTTTAGCAGATTGGTCTCTCTTATCAATATAGTATATCATATTCGCCTCTCTTAAATTTATTGTATCAAATTCGTCCCTCTTATCAATGTAGTGTAACACATTCGTCCCTCTTAAATACAAAATACATCACTTAATTTCAAAATAAATTTTAAAGTGGATGAAAGTTGATGTATTTTGTATTTAAGATGGACCAATATGTTACACTATATTGATAAGAGGGACAAATTTGTTACAAAAAATTTAAGAGGGAAGAATGTGTTATAAGAGGGACGAATGTGATACACTACATTGATAAGAGGGATCAATCTACTATACAAAATTTAAGAGGGATGAAAATGAGAAATTTGACCAATAAGGAGGATCAAAAATGCTATTTACTCTTCTATTAACTTCTTTTTCCATAATTACTAGGATGCAAGAATATTCCAAAAAAAAAATTGCATAATGCAGTATCAGCAAGTGTTCGCTCATGACAATTGACAAGCATATGATATTCTGATGTGTATTGGATATGACACGTAGCATATAGAAAATATAAAATAAAAAGATGTGTAGTGGACATGTCATGTGGCATATTAAAAAAATTAGAAGAAAATATTCATTGATCCAAATTTCGTTTCGAGGGTAGTTTCAATAAGTTACATATTGAAAAAAAATTGAATTTTTTTGGAACTGTTTCGAAAATGCTAAAAAAAAATTGTGAAATAAGTTATTCAATTAAGAAAATAAGAGTCTCAAGGCAAGTTTTAATAGTTTCATAATTACATCTTATTTTTGTTTCGTTTGATTAAAAATTAAAAAAATTTCGAAATTTTCGATGAAATTTTTTTATCCATTAGAATACAATGTGCGATATGGCCCGAGGATATCCGACAGTGTAGGGTACCATAAGGTTGGGCATTTTAACAAATAATTTTAAGATTTAAGTAAAATATTTAATTGGTTTTCATAAAATTCTTGAAAGTTTTCAAAAATAGCAAATCTTTTCCTTCTGGTGTCTAGACTAGGTTTCATCTATTCTGACTTGAACATACACATGAACGAGAGAAAGATGTGAGGAGAATTGAGATTTTGGCTCAAATAATATAGGAGGTAAATTGGTCCATATAAAATAATATAAGGGGGTAAATTGTCTTTTTTTTTAATCATGTATAAAATAAGTTTAAGTATATATAGTGCAGGATATTTTTTTCAAATCATATACTTTTATATTTTAAAAATATTAGAAAAATCGTGTGAGTCATTTATAAGAATGGTATATAATAAAGTTTCTGTTGAAAATTTACAAGATTCAACTCCATGGCCTAAGGGTTTCACTTTTGGGCCATAAAACTAAATTTCTGCTGAATCCATCCCTGATCCCTACTGGATCCAAGACATTTTATTAACAGCATTAACTTTAATTGGATCCATTAAGAATCCTTCCCGACCTATTAGGAATCCGGTCCATGTAGGATCCAAAAAATTTTTACTAGACTGCTGGCGTATAATGGGCCTACAGCCCATCAAGTATTTCATTATTTATTTTCCTTGAGTTCTTAGGGCATATCTGGGGAGGGGGAATGAGAGAGAAAAGGGGAAAACTTGCCCCTCGGTCATTTTCAATGATTAAATTTTTTCAAGTGCTCAAAATATCGAAAAAGCAGACTTATAAAAAAAGAAAAACATTGCCCGGGCTATATACATACCCTTTTTGAATATGTTTTTGTATTTTAACTGATTTAGTATCCGCAAAATATTGGTTAAAACTGTGAACTTACCCCTTGGAGAAAATTTCAATTTTTCTACTGGCTCAAAATATTACAAAATAGCCTTAAATAATATGAAAAATTGTCGAGGGTTTTGTATTTAACCATAAGATTTTTTTTTTGTTTTTATAAAATTTAAATATCCGTAAAAAACTGGCCAAAATTGCGATCTTACCTCTTCGAGGAATACAATTTTTTCACGGGCTCAAATTATCAGAAAATGGCCTATTAACATAAGAAAAACATTGTCCAGGGTTGCGTACGTAACACGTTGAATATATTTTTGTATTTAAAAGATTTTTAGTATCCGCAAAAAATTGGTTAAAACTCTAAACTAACCCTTGGAGACGATTTCAATTTTTCCACTTGCTCAAAATGATACAAAACTGGCTTGAATGATATGAAAAATGTCGAGGGTTTTGTATTTATGCATATGAATATTTTTTTTATTTTTATAAGATTTTATGTATCCGTAAAGAATTGGCGCTAAAACTATGAGCTTACCCATTCGAGGAATACAATTTTTCCACGGGCTCAAACTATCCAAAAACCGACTTAAAACATTAGAAAAACATTGTCCAAGGCTGTGTACGTAAAACTTTGAATATATTTTTTTATCTAAACTGATTTTTACTATCCACAAAAAATTGGTTAAACTGTGAACTATCCCCTTGGAGAATATTTCAATTTTTCCACAAGCTCAAAAAAATACAAAACAGGCTTGAATGATATGAAAAACTGCCGAGGTTTTTGTATTTACGCATATGAATATTTTTATTTTGGTTTCTATATGATTTTATGTATCCGTGAAAAATTGGCTAAAACTGTGAGCTTACCTTTTCGACGAATACAATTTTTCCACGGGCTCGAAATATCAAAATATTCGATTTAAAACATTAGAAAAATATTGTCAAGGGCTGTGTATGTAAAACTTTGAATATATTTTTCTATCTAAACTGATATTTAGTAGCCGCAAAAAATTGGTTAAAACTGGGAACTTACCCCTAGGAGAAAATGTTAAATTTTCCACTGACTCAAAATATTACAAAACTACCCTGAATGATATGAAAATTTGTCGAGGGTTTTATATTTACCCATATGAATATTTTTATTATAAGATTTTAAGTATCCGTAAAAAATTGGCCAAAACTGCTAGTTTACCCCTTCGAGGAATTCAATTTTTCCACGGGCTCAAAGTATCAGAAAACCAACTTATAACGTAAGAAAAAATAGTGTCTCGGGCTGTGTAATTAACACTTTGAATATATTTTTGTATTTAAACAGACTTTTAGTATCAACAAAAAATTGGTTAAAACTGTGAACTAACTCCTTGGAGAAAATTTCAATTTTTACACTAGCTCAAAATATTACAAAACTGGCTTGAATGATATGAAATATTGTCGAGGTTTTTGTATTTACCCATATGTATATTTTTTTTTTATAAGATCTTATGTATCCGTAAAAAATTGGCCAAAACTGTGAGTTTACCTCTTTGAGGAATTGAATTTTTCGAAGTGCTTAAAATACCAGAAAAAAATTTATAACAAAAAAAAAATTTGCCCAGGCAGTTTACATACCCTTTTGAATATATTTTTGTATTTAACCTGGTTTTTAATATTAACAAAAAAATTGTTAAACTTGTGAACTAACTCCTTGGAGCAAATTTCAATTTTTTCACCGGATCGAAATATTACAAAAATAGCTTTAATAATATGAAATATTGTAGGGGGTTTTGTATTTACCCATATGAATTTATTTTTATAAGATTTTATGTATCCGTAAAAAATTGGTCAGAACTGTGAGCTTACCTCTTCTAGGAATTTAATTTTTCCACGTGCTCAAAATATCAAAAAACAGATTTATACCAAAAGAAAAACATTTCCCCGGACTGTTTACGTACCTTTTTGAATATGTTTTTGTATTTTAACTGATTTTTAGTATCGGCAAAAAATTGATCAAAACTTTGAACTTACCCTTTGTAGAAAATTTCAATTTTTCCATAGGCTCAAAATATTACAAAACTTCCTTGAATGATTTGAAAAATTGTCAAGGGTTTTGTATTTACTCACAAGAATTTGTTTTTTTTTTATAAAATTTAAATATCCGTAAAAAAATTGGCCAAAATTGTGATCGTACCCCTTCGAGGAATACAATTTTCCACGGGCTCAAATTATCAGATTACGGACTTATAACATACAAAAACATTGTCCAGGGCTTTGTACATAACACGTTGAATATATTTTTGTATTTAGACTGATTTTTAGTATTCACAATAAATTGGTTAAAACTGTGAACTAACCCCTTGGAGAAAATTTTAATTTTTCCTCTAGCTCAAAATAATACAAAAGTGGCTTAAATGATATGAAAATTTGTAGAGGATTTTGTATCTACGCATATGAATAATTTTTTTTTGTTTTATATGATTTTATGTATCCGTAAAAAATTGGCTAAAACTGTGAGCTTACCCTTCGAGGAATAAATTTTTTCCACAGGCTCGAAATATCAAAAAACCAGCTTAATACATTGGTAAAATATTGAACAAGGTTGTGTACGTAAAACTTTGAATATATTTTTCTATCTAAACTGATTTTTAGAATCCGCAAAAAATTGGTTAAACTTGTGAACTTACACCTTGGAGACAATCTCAGTTATTCCACTAGCTCAAAATATTACAAAACTGGCTTGAAGGATATGAAAAATTGTCGAAGGTTTTGTACTTACCCTTATGAACATTTTTTTTTTCATTTTTATAAGATAATGTGTATCTATAAGAAATTGGCCAAAACTGCGAGCTTACCCCTTCAAGGGCTTCAATTATTCCACGGGATCATAATATCAAAAAACCAACTTATAACATAAGAAAAATATTGCTTAGTAAACTGATTTTTAGTATCCGGAAAAAAAAAAAAAAAAAGATTATAATTGTGAACTTAACCATTGGAATAAATTCAATTTTTTCACTAGCTCATAATATTACAAAACTGGCTTGAATCATACCATAAATATTCGAGGGTTTTGCATTTATCCCTATGTACAAGTTTTTTTTGTTTTTATAAAATTTTAAGTCTAAGTAAAAATTTGGCCAAAACTGTGAGCTTATCCCTTCACGGAATTCAATTTTTCCACGGGCTCAAAATATCATAAACCGACTTATAACATAATAAAAACATTGTCCAGGGTTGTGTACATACCACTTTGAATAATTTTTTTAATTTAAACTGATATTTAGTATCCACAAACAATTGGTCAAAACTGTGAACTAACCCTTGGAGAAAATTTTAATTTTTCACTAGCTCAAAATATTACAAAAATTAGCGAGGGTTTTGAATTTACCCATATGTATATTACAAAACTGACTTTAATCAAATGAAAAATTGCTGAGGGTTTTCTACTTACTCCTATGAACAATTTTTTATTTATTTATATAATAATTTAAGTATCCGTAAAAAATAGGCCAAAAAATGTGAGCTTACCCCTTCGAGAAATTTAATTTTTCCATGGGCTCAAAATATCATAAAACTTACTTTTAACATAAGAAAATCATTGCTCAGGGATGTGAACGTACCCCTTTGAATATATTTTTGCATTTAAACTAATTCTTAGTATCCACAAAAAATTGGTCAAAATTTTGAACTTACCCTTTGGAGAAAATTTTAATTTTTCCACTAGCTCAAAATATTACAAAACTGGCTTGAATGATATAAAAAATTGTCGAGGGTTTTGTACTTACCCCTACGAACAAATTTTTTTTTTTTAAAAAGATTTTAATTATCGGTAAAAAAGTTGGCCAAAATTGTGAGCTCTCCTTCGAGGACTTTAATTTTCCATGGGCCCAAAATATCAAAAAACCGACTTATAACATAAGAAAAACATTATCCAGGGCAATGTATGTACCCCTTTGAGTATATTTCTGTATTTTAACTGACTTTTAATATCCGCAAAAAATTGATTAAAATTGTGAACTTACTCTTTGGAGAAAATTTCAATCTTTCCACTAGGTCAAAATTTACAAAACTTGCTTGAATGATATGAAAAATTGTCGAGGATTTTGTACTTACCCCTGTGAACATTTTTTGTTGTTTTTATAAGATCTTAAATATCCGTAAAAATTTGGTCAAAACTGTAAGCTTACCCCTTCGAGGATTTTTCCACTGGCTTAAAATATCAAAAAACTGACTTATAACATAAGAAAAACATTGCTAAGGGTTGTATACATACCAATTTAAATATATTTTTTATTTAAATTAATTTTTAGTTTTCACAAAAAAATTGGTTAAAACTATGAACTTACCCCTTGGAGAAAATTTTAAATTTTTCACTGGCTAAACATATTAGAAAACTTACTAGAATCATACGAAAAAATTTCAACAATTTTTGATACTTACCTGTATGAACAATTTTTTTATTTTATAAGATTTTAAGTATCCATAAAAAAAATTAGGCAAGACTGTGAATTAACCATTGGAGAAAATTTCAGTTTTTCCACTGGCTTGAAATATTACAAAACTTACTTGAATCCTGCCAAAAATTTCCGAATGTTTTGTGCTTACCTCTATGAATAATGTATTATGTCTTTATAAGATTTTAAGTATCTGTAAAAAATTGACAAAAATTGTAAGCTTACCCCTTCGAGGAATTCAATTTTTCCACGTGCTCAAAATATCAGAAAACAGACTTATAACATAAGAAAAACATTGTCCAAGATGTATACGTACCTCTTTGAATATGTTTTTTTATTTAAACTAATTTTTTAATATCCGCAAAAAAATGATTAAAACTGTGAACTTAGTCCTTGGAAAAAATTCAATCTTTTCACTGGCTCAAAATATTACAAAACATACTTGAATCATAAGAAAAATTGTCGAGGGTTTTGTTCTTACCCCTATTAACAATTTTTTTATTCTTATAAGATTTTAAATATCCGTAAGAAATTGGCCAAAATTGTGAGCTTACTCACTCGAGAACTTTAATTTTTCCACGGGCTCAAAATATCAGAAAATTGACTAATAATATAAGAAAAACATATCCCATAGCTGTGTACGTTTTTGAATATATTTTTGTATTTAAACTGATTTTTTATATCCGCAAAAAATTGGTTAAAACTTTGAACTTACCCCCTGGAGAAAATTTTAATTTTTCCACTAGCTCAAAATATTACAAAACTGACTTGAATTATAAGAAAAATTGTCGAGACTTTTGTACTTATCTCTATGAATATTTTTTTTTTATTTTTATAAGATTCAAAGTATCCGTAAAAAATTGACCAAAATTGTGAGCTTACCCCTTAGAGGACTTCAATTTTTTCACGGGCTCAAAATATCAGAAAAACGACTTATAACATTAGAAAAACAACTCCAGGGATGTGTACGTACCCCTTTGAATATATTTTTGTATTTAAACTTATTTCTAGTATCCGCAAAAAATTGGTTATAATGTGAACTTACCCCTTGGAGAAAATTTCAATATTTTCACTAGTTCAAAATATTACAAAACCGACTTGAGTCAGACGAAAAATTGTCGAGGGTTTTGCACTTACCCCTATGAACAAATTTTGTAAGATTTTAAGTATCCGTAAAAAAATGGCCAAGATTGTGAACTTACCCCTTTGAGGACTTCAATTTTTCACGGGTTCAAAATATTAGATAACCGAATTATAACATAAGAAAAACATTGCACAGGGTTGTGTACGTACCACTTTGAATATATTTTTGTATTTAAAATTATTTTAGTATCCGCAAAAAATTAGTTAAAATTTTGAAATTACGCCTTGGAGAAAATTTTAATTTTTTCACTGGCTTAAAATATTACAAACCTGACTTGAATGATATGAAAAATTATCAAGGGTATTGTACTTACCCATATGAACAATTTTTTTGTTTTTATAAGATTTTAAGTATCCGTAAAAAATTGGCCAAAACTATAAGCTTACCGGTTCGAGGAATTCAATTTTTTCAAGGGTTCAAAATATCTGAAAATCGACTTATAACATAAGAATTATTTTGTCCAATGATGTATATGTACCACTTTAAATATATTTTTTATTTAAATTGATTTTTAATATCCGAAAAAATATTAAAACTGTGAACTATTGTCAACAATGTTATACCGAAATTACAAATTTACAACTACTAAATATAGTAAAATTCTAATTGCATTCAATCTTTCAAATTTTAAGGGAGAGTGCCAAGTGGATGGTGATTTTGTAGTGATGTTTATTGATTTTGTTGTGCACGAAGAAATTAAATTCCCTTTTCCCATGTTTACGATGTTCAAGTACGTTGACATAAACGGGACTTTCGCGAAATATTAGTTGCGTAGCTATCTCATCGATATTTTTTGTACTCTCTCCGTCCTTTTTCTTTTTGTCCATTAATTGTAGTATCCGATTAAAATTTTCAATCATTTAAGTAATTTATAATGTTAAATTATTCTTATTTATGGTATATTAAATAATAATATGTATGATGTCATATGACATTATCAACTATTAATGATATATATAAATTATATTATTTATTATAAATTTAGTCAAATTGGCTAGTCAGCTGTACCAAATGATAATAAAACAAAAAAGCCGGATGGAGTATTTTATAGGGGTAATGCAAAATACACCCCTATGTTGTGCTAAATCTGCAAAAAATTACCCTGTGAAATTTTTATTACGTCGAACTTCCTTGTGTTTTAAAAAACTCAGCAAATAACATTCAATTTGTAAAAATTAGGTCGTTTTGGATCGATATATTTCGAGAAATCATTTCTAAAATATTTCAAGTTGGTCCCTACAACTTCACATGATATATTTTAAAAATTATTTATTGAAATTTATCGATCCTAAATGACCTTTTTTTACAAATTGAATGTTTTTTGCAGGGTTTTTAAAAACACAAGGAAGTTTGACACCGTAAAAAATTCACAGAATAGTTTCTTGCAAGTTTAGCATTGGGATCAAGTTGCATTTTCTCCTATTTCATAACTACTTTGCCGTGAAACCCCGCTTATGCCATCAGTCTATGTAATTAGACTTTGTTTAATTTTAATAAATACACATAGTAGGCCATCCATGCTTAAAATTAGCTCTCATTCTTTTTTGACCTGTGTATGACCTTGTATCAATTATTGTACTGTACCAAAAAAAAAATCAATTATTGTACTCCCTTCATATAATATATAAATTCATCAATATAATGATAAAAAAGATATAGAATTTGAAAGCAAAATATATGTAGCATACTACGTACGTACATACTGCAAAACAAATTTCGAGAGCAATATTATATAAAGCAAAAGACAAAAACACCTCATATGCTTTGTCTAATTCCTAAAAATCGTTTTGTGTTATTTTATTTTCCAAAAAACCTCCTATGATTTCAAATATGTGCCAAATACACCCCCAAAAAAGGGAGTGTGTTTCAAACGTCAAAATTATAAGTATTTGTTCACAATTTGCTTTTAATATGACAATTTTATCCCTGACATTGAAAGATAAAAACGCCCCTATATTTTGTTTAACTCCCAAAAAACCCCCTATGTGCCATTTTAAATCCCCAAAACCCCCTGTGTTTGATTTTATATACCACACTCGACCGAAGTAGTATATACTTGTTTTTTCAAAAAGAATAAATAAATTTAAAAAAAAAAGAAAAAAAACAAACACATAGGGGGTAATCTTGTCATTCCAACAAAAGTCAAAAATAAAATTATAAGTATATACTATTTGTATTGAGTGTGGTATTTAAAATCAAACACAGAGAGTTTTTTTATATTTAAAATAACACAGAAGGGTTTTTGGGAGTTAGACAAAGCATAGGAAGTGTTTTTGTTTTTTACTCTATTATATATTAGGAGGACTTTGTATTTTTAATCTAGGTCCCTACAATTTTTTTGCATTTTCTCTTTAAATTCAAATATTGACGGTCAATCACAGTACTGGGCTATAAGATACGTACAAGGCTATACATGTTGTTGTTGATTACAAATAAAGTCCTATCTTTTGTAAATTTCTTTGAGGTGCATCAGATATGTAAGAACCTTTTTCAACAGGAATTCGAACATGGGTTCATTATTATGTGGTGATTAATCTCTATCACTAGATCAATCACATTGATCAAATAATTATCATATCTATATAAACCAGAACATAAACCAATTTCATTAATTACTTTGCAATTAACGGAAACCCCACAAAATATTTCCAACAAGTATATAATTTCTTTTTTGTACTATCCAAATCCTAGAAGATATTGCACATTTATATAGCCAATTTGTTTGGAACGAATCTTAGCAAGGATCGATGAATAATTAACATGGTCATGACCATTTATGTCGTATTGGCGTAATATGTTTTATAAGTAGTTAGCAATTAACATTATTATTTATCTGTGTGTAATGGAATGTTTGTTTTTAAAATTTAATTAGTTAGATTAATCAAGAGAATTATAAACAAAAATCATAGTTCATGGCGGAGCTTCTATTATTTGCTTTACTTATTGTGATGAAGTTTTGATCAATAATATGAAAACCAACATTCATGCAAATTGCAAGACTCTGTCAGGTTCTTCTAAGAGGTAATTGTATGATACTACTATTATTTGCGGTTGTTATAATTAAGATCTATATTATTAATTTTGCAATTTACCAAAACTTTGTCTAAACAAGAATTTTTCATGTCTTTTACATTTATTTACATGCATGATCCTAGGAATGTTCTTGCTCTGTGTGTACTGTGCATGCTAAATAAAAAAATAAATAAATAAATAAATAAATAAAAATCTAGCATGTCTTGAAATGAAGTTTTATATAGTGATTTGGTCATCTAAATTTCCGAAAATGGAATTTTATATAGTGATTTGGAGGCTTCTTCAAATCACTTCACTTGTTTTAATTCTCTTTGTATCCCTAAATGTTCTATTTTTTTTTTTTTAAATTTTGTTAATTACTTTTACATCATTTATGTTATTACTCATTTCTATTTTTTATTTAAGTTAATAATAAAAACATGAATATGTTTGATAAATATATTTTTAATAGGTTATAATTTATATTTAATTTAAAAATTGAAAATGTATAATTTTAGTCAAGAAAACTTATAAATGAATAATAATTAATATAGAAAATTAAATTAAATAATATTTAAAAATTACATGAAAATTATTATTTTTTAAGAATTCACCAATACTTCATGAATATTAAATGTTATTGGAATTTTATTTAATCTTATCTAATATTATTATATAAACAACTCAACATTTAACTTTGATTATGTAGATAAAATTATTTATTTGATAAATGAATAGTATTTTGGATGTTGTGAAATAGTGTTTTGGAGTTTTTGGATGGGAAATGAGATGTGAAAAAGTGTCTCCAAATTTGGAGAAGATTTTAATTTTGTAGTTTTGGGTGAGAGATGCTCTAAGTAAAGTTAGCTTGCAAAATTGCAAGTGAATTCGACCTTTGTTACATGATGATTTTTGCAATTTCAAGAATTTGGAAATTTGATTAAAATTGCCAAATAAATTGTTAGAGGGTTTTTTCACCAAATGATCCTTCTAATTTACAAAAAAAAAAATTGCAATTTTTCCAGTAATTGCAATTATGCACACAATAATTCATTATTTTGTAACGAGGACCCATAGATTTTTCTTAAATTATTCTTTAATAACAAAGTGTGAATATTGCACTTGATTTGTTACTAACTCATCAAGAGTACTATAATGTTCACTTCAAAGCTTAACCAAAAATCATCAAAAGAAAATGTAACTCGTCCGTGAAGATTTGTTTCCATATGCAAGCCTCAAACTTACGAATTCATGTAAGATATACTAGCCAAGCAGACAAAGGACCCTGCACATGCATCTGTTTTATCTCCCACATTTTTATTTAGAATATTTCATATTCTCGATCCAATTTATGAAGATTGACCCGCTACTTATTATTTTGTATAAAAAAAAAGAAAAATCATATCTAATTCGTTAATTCGTGAGAAGATACTGAACTTTTATATTTGAAAAAGGTTTCAGTATAATTCTAACGCAGAAAGCAATATATCAAACATATGATATGAATTGAAAGACAAATTAAAATATACACAAATTAACAAAATATTCAGCCAGGCTAACACTTTCAATATAATTCTAACGCAGAAAGCAATATATATATCAAACATATGATTTGAAAGACAAAATAAAATATACACAAACTAACACAATATTCAGCCAGACTAACATATATATATTAATCTTATAAGAATTTTACAAATTTCCAAACAGCTAAAGTAGCAACAAGATTATTTGGGTTGAAGCTTTTCGGTCGTTGATTTAACCAACCTAGGAAATTTCGCTGCTCCATATGGATTCCGTTGTACTAACACTTTGCTTCTGTCATAAAGTGAAAATACATCAATATAATTATGATGAAGAATTTCCATAATTGCAAAGGTCTTTTATTGATTTTCATGAACCCTACTAGGCTACTACCACTTTGTAAACTTTTTGAGATAATTGAATTATTAATAATGCATAACAATACTTGAACTTAAGTTATCTACTAGAGTGGAGAGTCAAGATACATAAATAATAATGAGTGGATCCAAGAATATTATTAGATACATTAATTCATATATCTACATTAAAATTTTATATAGGTGTTCATAATTCTAGTAAAAAACAAGGTCATTGATTCGTTTGTGCATAACGACCCACTTGTCCCAGAACCAACTGGTGTAAGGAAATACTCAATATCTTAGCCTTATAATATTTTCACACAAGTGTTTACAGCATTTGGCGTATGAATGAAGAATGCAACAATGTTGCGTTTCATATCTCCAAACATAAATTCCATAACATAAACCACCCCAACATAAACAGTAGGATAGACCACCTTGCAATTTCGGTATCACTGGACACGAAATGCAAATTTGATACCACATTTTAAGTTTTCATTGCAACGTTCATATCAAATTCAATTTCCGTCCGTCTCCATCCAAAAAATGGGACTTGGTATGAAAGTTGCAATAAAAATTTAAACGGTGGTATCAAATCTGCATTTTCGTATCTAATGATACCAAAGTTGCAATGTGACATATTCTGTGATAAAAAAATAAAAAATCTCGTAATTAATGGTTAATGTTCGCTAAATAAACTTATTCAAACAAATTATTAACAGAACCTTAATTATCTTTGTGAACTAGCAGTGATATATCAATTAATTACAAGAAATTAAGTTACTCACTCAAGGACATTACGCATCCAATAAACCCTAACGAATGAGTAGTACTTTGTTTTTTGGTGGTGGAATAAATAGTTCTAATTTATAATTCCAATAGTTCTAATTTATAAAAATTCTTACATTAAATCAAATGACTAGATTTGTCCACACGTATACAAGTTAATCTGAAAGAAAATAATGAAAAATATTTGAATTAATTTTGTGCAGACCAATCACATTCATTAAACAAATTGGTAATTAACTAATAACCCCACAAATTAAACAAGTTGGTAATTAATTAGCCCAAGAACTTTTGCAAGATTTGGGACAAAATTAAATAATTGTGATGTCCCACAAATCTGAACATGACAAAAAGGCAATCTAGTATAAAGATGCAAAGGACAGTTAAGCTTTGTAATTCAAATGTCTAGAATGCCCTCAAAAAGATCTTGTTGATAATCTAATACTTAAGAATTAAATTAGTAGTAATTATTTTTAGTTGGTGCTCTTTAAATGATTGTCAAAAAACCAAAGCAATTAAATAAGCATTAGTTTCCTATTTCTCGTACACCTGAGGGATTCAATTAATTAAAAAATTGGATGAAAAACCCCACAAAAAGGAAATATGCAGACAAAAAGTTTACTCATCATAACATTATTGATTATCTTCCTATATAATATCATACATTAAATTAATTAAATTATATAAACAGTCAAAAAAAAAATCATTTGTCCATTTGATATGATCAATACACAAAAATGCGCCCTTTCATCACTAACTCAAATGCCAATATGTGGGGGCAAAAGATCTGGCAGAATCCCAAAAGTTGCTTAAAAAATTTGAAGGCTGACATATATCTAGTTCGTACTATGTAAAGTCTGATAAATTTGAATTTGTGTTGTATATATTTTTTTTTTTTCTAAGAACTCCACCTGATGTCAGTGAAAAAGTTTCATCATTTTCTAGGTTAGAATTCCAAACTTGGTTTGAAATTACATTTCCTGATAGATAAAGTTTTGGGCCTTTTGGCTTTCTGTTTGCAGTAAAATATGACAAGTATTTAATGATAATAAATTTTCTTACAAGACTAATTTAGTAACGACAATATTTTGACTGCCACTTGTATTGTTTCACTAATTATCAACATATAATGACAACTTCTCTACATTTATTTGTCACCAAATACATGTTTAAGAATAACAATTTAATGAGTAACATGTTCATAATTACAATTACCATCGCCCCTAATTTTACAACTGTGTATTTTATGTTTCTAGCTAGGTGATTATAAAAACAAAAATTGTGTGCCATGCCACCAAGGACAAGTTCAAACTCGAATAAAATAAATGTAGGGAAGTAGAAATCGAACCGCAACCTCGTATCGCGGTCGATATGAGGTCAAACAAAGAACCGAACGATGTTCCTACTTGAAAACGAGCCATCCAACCTAGCAATTATGTAGAATATTTTCTCTAAATTCTCCACAATGTAGTTGCATAACTCAAGGAGATAACTAAGGAAAAGGCTAAGAGAGACGTGCCCTATGTTACACAATATTTGGGGATGTACCGTTATTCGTCCGAAACAACGTCTAGCTATATATAAGTGTGGTGTACATTTATGTTCTAATTAGTATTTTCAATTGAAAGCCACATGAATTTTCATTTGATTTCAAGTACAAAATAGTGACTAAATTCAGCATCATAGTGACTTGGTTGATCAAGATTTTACTACTCCATATAGGTCATCCAGTTCGAAGGAACAAACGAACCAATACCCCGATCGTGGGTTCGAAACCCGATCCAAAAGAGAATTATCCCCAATAATTAGGGTTGGTGAAGGAAATTAATACTTTTTGGGTTTGTACTACTACTTAAAAAGACCACATTTACAACATAGATGAATCTACACACACACAAATTAAACACAAATAGCTCGAGAAATGCATACATGCAAACACATATGAACAAGCTAGATCTTGGCTATTTTCTTAAATTCCCAATTGAAATTTAATGTAAAAAACTAAATAAATAAAAAACTTACCAATTAATATTTCAAGAAAATGGCATATTGGAAGGAGGACTAGACTCATCACTTGTCTTTTTCTTTTTCTTCTTGTACGGAATCCCTCTCGCCTTAGATTGACACTCTTTCACTTCCCTCAAATAAATCCTTATCCCACCACTAGCAAATGGATTCATCTCCGCCGATCCACCGTTCTCCTCATAAGCCGCTCTCAGCCGTCCGATCAGCGCGTCCAGGCTACCCCAAGCTTGCCTCAGCGGGCAGGTGCAAGGGGCAGGCGGCTCGGGCTGCCCGTAAAAGATGCAACCCTGGAGATGAACCTTAGTTTTCCCGAACTGATCCAAGTACCTTAAAAACTCCAACACGTGGTTGCTGTTGCACTGAGACAGTGCAACTGGCGGCCGTTGGTTTTTTAGGAACTGTCCGAACGTGTTCCAGTCGCGCCGTTTTTGTGACTCGTACCGGCTTGGGGTAACGGCTTGGCCAGCCGATGGATCGGAGCCGCCGGGTGAAGAAGACCCTTCAGCTAATTCTTTGCCCCTGTTCATTGGTAAATTTTAATTAATTAATTACAGGTAGCATGGAATTTGATTTTTTTTTTTTGGGGGGGGTGGGGGTGGTTTAGGTTTGAGAGGTAGTGTGCTAAAAATGGAAAAAATGAGAAATAGAAATAGGAAGGTGAAGAAGATCATATCAGTGGGAGTGATGATATTTGAGTTGACATGAGATGGGCCACAATGCAGTTGCTTCTTCTTTCTTTTCTTTTTTTCCTTTTTTCTTTTTTTTGATAATTATTGCTTCTTCTTTTCTTCTTCTTCCATGTTTGATTATTAATATTTGCTATGTCTCATTTTTTTGTCCTTTCTATCAATTAACTTGATTTAATTTTATAAATATTATAATAAATAATTTAATTAATATATTTCACTAATAAGTATATATATATATATATATATATATTAATATTTAAAAATTTTAATATATCATAAATGTAAATAATTTAATGTGATAAGTCACTTAAAAATCGAAAAAGTTTGATCGAATACTGTAATTAATTGAGTAAAAATAATGAGACATAGGAAGTATTATTTTTTTCTACCTCTTTTGAGGTGTGAAATGCATGAACATTTGTGTTATTTAGTTAAACTAATTAATTTCACTAGTAAGAGTAACTACTGAAATTTCACATAATTGATGAAATTGATAACTAGCTAGTTGTCGGAAAATTCTTACCTGTATCGGGTTGACCAAATTCAAAGTAACTACACGGCAAGTGTAATACATTTGTTTTAGGATTGAATGTAACTCTCAGAAGAGTGACAAATCATAAAACAAGTACAACACACTTGTTATGTGATTGAATGAGTTGTCATTTTGATGTCAAAATTTCAAAGATAGCATTATGTTGAATATTTAAAAAAGTACAATGTAATTTTATACCATAAACATAACATATGAATGTTTCATGTCTTAAGTTACCCATTGTTTAAGTACCCCAATTCTAAAATAAGATTTCATGATAGGTGACATTTCTTGAGATATGTCAATCTGAGCCTTCAAATTTAAAAAAAGTAGATCTAGATCGTTAATATTTGTGCAACTGTGCAAATAATCATGATAATTTTGCACATGAACAATAAAATGTTGTACAGTCACATTGACGACAATACCCTTATATAAAAGAAAAAAATATTAGCGTGAAACTAATTTTTCTTCAAAACAATCTTCTGTTACTCTCCACAATTTTTTTCTTCCAACCACCCGAATCCTTCAAAATAGATCAACCACCCACTCTTATGCCAATCAATTGCATAATAAAATGGCCAGTTCTTTTCATCTCCGGCAGATCTTACTCCGGCGCGGCGACACGTTTAATTTTAGCACAAAAACTCTCGGTTAGTCAATTTTCAGTATCAGTAGAGAGAGAGAGTTGAGAACTGATCGTGAAAACTATATGAATTAAAACTAGATACATTTGTTTATTAATAAGGGTAAACTTGTAATTCACATATTAAACTATTAAAAATAAAATTAAATCAAGCCACATGTCACTTTCTGACAAGTTATCTCAAGGAAGGTTTGAATCAAAGTATCTCACATAAGAAATGCCATTTTAAGTACTCACTTCTTCCTTGAAATTTGTCCCCACATTTTTTTAAAGCATAATTATAAATATAAGTTAGGAAAGTGTTATTTGATTAATAGTATCATTACACTACTTTGCTTCAAAGAAAAGAATTTCATTCTAGAGAAAAGAAATAAAGAAGATGAATTGATCGTTTTAAGACGCACAAAAACATTAGAAACAAAATTTGAAACGAAGACAACTAATACTGCCGCTTTAGCTGCAAAAGCTACCACCTCATTTGTTATAAGTTTTCATGGATTTAAAAAAAAGTGTTTGTAACTTTGTATTAGGGTTATTTTCATGGGATTCTTGTCGGGAATTATGAGGTTGGAAGACGTTGGTAGAAATAAATTATTCATGAAGCAATATCATTTTTGTGGTTGTTACAATTTTTTTTTTTTTTTTTAAAGGTTATTTAGAAAATCTCGTGGTTGAAATGAATTAGAAGAATCAAAAGAGAGATAAAACTAAAAAAGATTAAGAGTTTAAAATTAGAGTATAAATAATAAGATTTGAAAACTTGTTGGTCTGTATGGCAACAATTGCATGTCCTCGTGGCAAAGAACGCTCATAATGTGAATATGTAATGTTAAAACCATGGATCAAAATTTCGGTTCAAATGTATGTTTCGGTTAGTCAAATATTGGAAATTTTTCGAGATTATTCGGAAATGTTTCAGAAACACTAAGGAAAATTTGTAAAAAAAAGTTACTAAATTTAGGAAAATATCAGAGTTTAAGGCAAATAAGTAGTTTCGGAATTGCATCTTGTTTTCGTTTCGCCTGATTCAAAAACGGAAACTTTTCGATGTTTTCGATGGAAAAGATGAAAATTTTGATCCTGATCCATGGTTAAAACGTGACGCTTGAACTATTTTACAGTAAAATCGCTATTAACTATAACTCAATTAGTATGGCGTCCTACAATTTTATGAAAGCTAATGTCATGACGAGGTTGACTGTCATAGGGCATTTGCTAGAGAGAAAATTATCGCGTTTACAAATAAAAATGACACTTTTATTATTTTGTATTTAAAAGATTTAAATTACAAGGCGACTATCAATTAAAACTTTGTGCACAACATCAAGAACTCATAAACAAAATAACCAAACCAAACAGGTGCTACGTTCTTTTCAAGAAATTTAAGTAACAATTATTGTTGGTCGATTTTGTCATTATTATCGTCTCCCACTAATATGTACGACTTAACGTATAAACATTATTAAAGAAAAATTGAGGATTTATTTAATTTATTTATTTTAAGCTCTGCACTAGTTGACAAAATGTAATCTCCTCTAGTATCTCTAGGGTAGTGACTGCCAATAACATACTCTTATGTTGCATCTAGATTATGACGACTACTATTCGTTTGGATTTGAGGTTGATTTGTCACCCCCTTGCATTTAAATAACTTATCTACGACGTCCCATAAATATATGTAGGATAATTAACATCGATAAACAGTGATGTGTATCAACAGGTGATTGATATAGTGAAAGGGATTAGTCTCTATAAAAGTAATGGATTCATGTTCGAATTTCTGTTGAGAGAGATTCGCACTTTGTATGTTCGATACGCCTCAAAAGGATTAAACCCTTAGGAAACGAAAATGAAAAAATAAATATATAGTGATGTGCAGTGTTTAGCACTCTACGTTAATTGACAATATTCCACCCTTTTCTATAAATTATTTATAATGCATGTCCAGCGAAAAATTTAAATAAATATTGAAAAAATAAAATATCTGCGACAGAGAAAGTATTGAAAAAATAAAATAAAATAACATATTTGTGCACAACATCAAGCACTCATAAACAACGTAACCAAACTAAATTAGAATTTAAATATTGTCACTAAAATAATGTATATAGATACATTAGTTACAAGAAATATAAAAGTTGTCACTATTGATATAAGTGATACTTCGGAAGTGACTACTAAAAAGTTGTCACTAAATCATAGTGACAATATTTATTAATTTAATTAGGTTGTTGGGTGTCACTAATTGTTAATTAATAGTGATAACTTAAGTTCCATACAATTATCCCTAATATCCATTAATGACAATTTCGTCACTATTACACTTGTCACTATTGTGATTGTGACAAAACAATATCTTTGTCACTGAATATATTCAAAAAGTGATAATTTTAACAATGTCACTTAATAGTTAATATTTTACCACTAAAATCCATTTTTGTTGCAGTGAACTGTGACAAAACAATATTTTTGTCACTGAATATATTCAAAAAGTGATAATTTTAACAATGTCACTTAATAGTTAATATTTTACCACTAAAATCCATTTTTGTTGCAGTGAACTGTGACAAAACAAAAATATTGTCACTGAATATATTCAAAAAGTGACAATTTTGATAATGTCACTTAATAGTAAATATTTTACCACTAAAATCCATTTTTGTTGCAGTGAACTTAAATTTGAATTATAAAGTTGTGGTTGAAAACTAATATTGATGTCTCATTATTATTCATCACTTTATATGAGACCAGACTATTAATATATATATATATATATATATATATATATATATATATATAATTGAATTGGGACACGTGACAAAGAAAATTAGCATGAATTGAATAAAAAAATCATGAACATGACAAGTGTGTGGAAAATTTTAATTCAAATTCAATTTAATCATGTTAGATCCGATCACAAACCAAATATGTTTGTATATGATTTGTGATTAATCATTCATTCGGAATTTTTATTCAGTCATTTTCTTTTTTGAATGGAAAACTTGTCAAAGTTTGATGATAGGTGACAACCGAATTCAATAGCGTAACAAACTTGACAATTGGCACAAAGAATGTTAGGTTACGTACTATATATGTTTGATGAAGGAAAAGGGCGAATTTGAACCTTCATTGTGACTCCGTACTTTACATAATTATAATTTTAATCTCAAATTCTTAAAATATTTCACATATTTTTTTTATTGAACCCATAGCACATAGGATTACATCTATTTTAGAATTTTTGGTTTCTTAGGACTGTCAATTTTTCACATTTTTTATCCCGAAGAAGCCGATGTAACTAACTGAAAAAATTATTTTAAAAAATTAGGACCAAAATTATAATTTTGCAGTTAAAGCGTGAAACTAAAATTAGTACATATATTTTAATTTCAAGTGGTGTATTTAAAAATATATATTCGTATATACTAATTATATATGTTCTATATTATTTGATTATTTGCTTTTCTAAGCTATTGATCGTATTATTATTCAATCATGTGGAAGTTAAGTAGTTAAGTATATGCTACAGATAGAGATGAAATCTATTTAATTGAAGGTCTAGATTTGACATTTTTTTTTTCTAATGAGGTTGTAGTTCATTGGTAGAACACATTAATGTAGGTTTTTTAAAAAAATTTAATTTTAATTGTTTAATAGTTATTTTTCTTTTAATTTGATTGTACTTGAATATATTTCGTATTTGATGATATTGATGTAATATGATACTAATATTTATACTTTAAAAAAGTTAGCATACTTTAAAATTAAATTAAAGTAACAAACAAATAGTTGATGCAACAAAATAACTTATTCCACGAGATTTTAGCTGTTACATTTTGTATCTTTTCTTTATATGGATGTCATTTTCAGATGGAATTGGAATATTTTCAAAGTCGCTACATTATTTATGGAAACAAAGAATTTTATACGTACAACTAAGAGCTGCATGTCAGGTTTTTGGAAGCACGATTGGATGTATGCATGTAATTAATCGTATATGTATTTTAATGTATATATGTTGGCAGTGTGAAGAATTCATGAGCTAGCCAATCAAAAAGTTTTGGACATAGATTTGTAGGTGTAACCTATATTAGAATTAAATGCAATTCATGATCAATACATTTAGATTAAATTTAGGCTTTAGGTTTAATATGGAATTAAAAACTTGGTTGAATTTCGTCTCAATTTAGTTTCAAAAAGTGGTTCGGAAATTTTCGGCAAAACTTTGAAAATTGAATCGAATAATAGTTTTAATGGAATATTGATAGTGAAACATTATTAATTAAATGGAGTATTAGTTAATGGGGTTCAAAAGATGTGATTTGGATAGAGTTTTGGTTGTTGGGGTTTGGAAGAGGTTGGTAGATGTCGAATAAATAAGTTTATATGTGTGAAAAAAATATAACAAATATCAAATCCATAATTTTATTAGTTTCAAATTAAATAGGATTTTTGTAGATTTTGGTTTTGGTTGAATATGTTTAGACAACTTCAATCTCTTTGCCTGATGAAGTTTGACTCGGTTTGAATGAGATCAAACTCAGTCAAACTTCTTCGATACAGAGTCTTATGGCTCGGTAGTTCCGAGGAAAACACGAAACTAAATAAAAGTCTATATAACTTGTGTCTGGCCTGAACTCAAGTGAAACTCATCACACGAATCTATTGTAACATAATATGTATTTTTTTTAAAATTAAATCTTTATTATAAAAGTTATTGATTAATCGGACACCTACCATTTGCTTTCTTTCTAGGACATTATAACATTCAAAGTCAATCAAGGTCACATCTTAAACTTTCAAACCCATAAAATTCACAACAAAACATTACCAACGTCGAATTTCAAAGTTCCGCTTAAATCGCTCAAACCAACATTTCAAAATAATAAACATTTTTTTTCATTTCTCTCGGTCTTCCGGTCGAAAAACTAATTATTAAAATGGGGTCAAATTAAACATAGTCACATGAACCCTTTAGTTCAAACCAACGTTATTAAAATCGGATTGGATCTGTCGGTCCAATCGATCTGACCGGTTCGATTGCGAATTGGACATTGGTCTGATCAGATTCACCCCTTAAAATCGCCTGACTCAAAAATCAGACAGAACCGGACTGAACCGTCCAAAATTGGCGAACCGGTATGGACCGGTTCTGAATTTCCTTTTTTTTTAAGTTTTTTTTTTCGATTTTTTTAATGTTAAATTAAACTAAAAATTCTTGTAAAAGATGGGATTTGAACACTTAATCTCTTAGATAAAACATAACTTCCTTACTATTTGAGCTACATCATTTTTGTTGAACTTTTATTACAAATTAAAATTTATAAATTATAGAAATTTGTAGCCAAATTTATTTATAAATTAGATAATTAACTCAAATTAACTTTTAGATTTTGTATATATTTAATCAATTGTAGAATAATGTTTAAAGTTTATGCATATTACATATACTTTAAAATTAAATATATTTATCACATTATTTTGACGTCATCCGGTCCGATCAGCGGTCCGACCAGTTCGACCAGTAAAATCAGTGACCAGTCGACTCACCGATTCACTGTCCGGTCCGATTTTGAAAACACTGGTTCAAACTAATTTTTTGGGAGAATGTACCCAACAACTGTATTTATTGTATCACAACTGAAAGAAGTTTGTGCGAATTTACTTCTTCATAACATTGATGAGAATACGAAACTCATAATTAACCAAATATGTGTTAATTTAGAGGTCATAGGTTGAATTTCCATTAAAAGTGGATTTTTTTTTCTAATTATTGTTGCTAGTTATCCTTTGTTTGATGTAATGATATTGTTTGATATATTTTCATGTAACAATGATTTATTGATGTAATTATCATCTCAAAATAAAATAAAAAATAGGTGTGTTATTAAATGTCCATAATTTTTTTTAAGAAAAAAACCTTACTAATTATTGTAGATCCACTTTCAGGTAAGAGGTTATTGAGTTGATGAACTTCAATCAACTGTCAATCAACCGGAATGATTATAATTTGTTTGATGGACATTAGCACATAAGGTAAAAGTGTCATAAGGCACTATAAAAGGAATATTATTTCTGTATTAAGGAATAATGGGACCTTAGCACATAAGGCAAAAGTGTGAAACTATTAATTCATATATGTGCTAGCTCTCAAGTATAAGGACATTAAGGTAAAATAAGCTTTAAGAACTAATTGCAATAATAGTCCACAGTTTCTAATCCCTTATTACTCATCACTACTAGAAAAATGAGCTATACCTACACATTTCTTACGTAACTATAATAAATGTGCAAGTACGAAGTGCTCTTTTTTTTTTTTTTTTAAATTTGTACAAAGCGCTTCTATTCTCGCTTTTTAACAAGTGTTATAATAGATGAGAAGAATTTTAATTTTTTAATTTTGTAAATAAGAAAATTTGAATTTGGTGTACAAAATATAGAAGTTGTTTGAGAAATCTTTATTTACAGTCTTTTAAATGTGTAACAATGAACATTTCAATCTAATTATAATATCTTTTATCCAAAATATTGATATGACGTAAAAGTGTGACACCAATGTGTGATAGAAAATTCGCTTCATTTTTTGACAAGTGTAACAATATAATTATCAAATATATAATTTTACCCAAAATAAAAAGAAAAAATGTTTGGCGCCCGAGAAGTCCACCCAAAATATTCAGCCTCTGCTTTATCCCCAGAATCTGGAAATTCTTGAACAATTGTTGTAACCAAATTATTTAAGATCGAAATAATCATTCCCTGTGGAGGGATATATAAATAGTTAAAATAAATGAAAAGAAAATGTGTATACTAATGTTAATATGTTATATATAATACAAAATAAAAATTATACTTATTTTAGTTAAATATTTTGTATTCATGTTAAAATAAGTATTAATGTTTTAAATTAAAATAGTGACGATTCGGGATGTCGGAGTGAGTTGGATATTTTGTGAGATCTTACTAATTATTCAAATTTTATTTAATACTTTCTAAAAATTTGTATAAGGTCAAACTCTTTGACCCATATTTTCAAATATTTTTAGTGCGTAGTCTTTTAATTAATTAATAAGAAATAGCTTATGATATTGTTGCTTTAGGTATAGAAGCATAAACATTAAGTTCTAGCGACACATGCACTCTAGCTTTTCAATCTATTGCCATCTACCAACCAAGGTAAATTTTATTAACATCCAATTAAAGTACAACTTTCTTATAAGGTACAATCATTTTTTGGTCATGTTGGCCTTTCTTTGACATCTTTCCTAGCCACATAATTTACATTAATCTAGGCTTTAGCATAAGATTACTACACGAGTTTCCCACAAGTACTCTAGAAAAGAGATTCTTTTCATCTTTGATTAGAAGTGAAATGACACATGATAGTGTGCATGCATGTGACGAGAAACGAAGCTCAATATTGCAATGAACTAGCTAAACAATGTGAAATGGTTAAGTGGGGTGGCATGTCAATCTTATTGAAAATATTAGCATTTTATAATCATTTTGAACTATACACCGAATTTGCATCTGATTCGATTTTTATCTTAAACAGTACGTTAAGTTTAACCTACGCAAAAGAGTAAGCAGTTGAGTTAGCCACCTTTCTTGTTATTATTTAGGAATGTAACAAGTATGACACAAATCAATGATTAATTATCACAGTGAATATCAATTTTATCTTAAATTATACGTTAGTTTAATATGTGTGGCCAACTACATATTTTCGTAGGCATTTATGGTGTTTTCACCTTGATACATGACATATACGACCTATATCTTAATATCACAGTGAAGATATTAGCATTTCATAATCATTTTGAACTATACATCGTATTTGCATCTGATTCGATTTTTATCTTAAACAGTACGTTAAGTTTAACCTACTCAAAAGAGTAAGCAGTTGAGTTAGCCACCTTTCTTGTTATTATTTAGGAATATAACAAGTATGACACATATCAATGATTAATTATCACAGTGAGTATCAATTTTATCTTAAATTATACGTTAGTTAAATATGTGTAGCCAAATACATATTTTAGTAGGCATTTATGGTGTTTTCACCTTGAAACATGACATATACGACCTATATCGTAATATGCATGTGCAAACACGCACACAAAGTACTTTAGTAGGTATTTTGATTATTATCTTGAAATTAACATCACATCCGACAAATAGTTTAGGGTTGATCATCATCTTATGTACCCTTTATCTCAAACTCTATGTAAATTATAATTTGTGCGAACATGCGTTATGTTGAGTAGACATTTCTTTGGTTTTTACCCTGAAAGATGACAAATTATCCTGTAGTTCATGATTAATCACATAACATGTCACGTTAGCTTTATTTTAAACTTTACGCTAAGTTTAATATGTCAAAACAATCACAAAGTAAACATCTTTTTAAGTTTTACCTTGAGATGTGAAAATTTCAACCATTAATGTGATGTCGCATCATATAACACAAAATTTTATCTTAAACTCTACATTAAATTTAGACGGCTGAAAACACGCACGAGAAGTGAAGTAGGGCATCTATTTGTTTTTCAAATACAAACCCGTCGGTCTTTCAAATCATAGTTTCACATTCTTACACAATTAGCAAGTGACATAAGCTCATAATTAATTTTGTAAATTAAAAGCATACATATTCTTTCTTGTTCTAATTTCAAATCAGTAAAAAAGTACTCAAACGGACTAACTTTACATGACCAAAGGACTAAATGGTCCCAAAATTGAAGGAGCAAAAGAACCTTTCAATCATTTACCATATACGACTACAATCAAATAATAATGAATAATTAATATAAACCCATTTATGTAAATTTATGGTCAGCTGTCTTTTCAATTTTCATAGTCGGTAGGTATACGACAGAAAGGGTGGGGGCATTTTTCCTTTTAAGTGACTCTGCTTTGCTTATGTCAATTTTCTATTTTCATTCATGGGAAAAAAAATGCAAGAATACCCCTCTGTTTTTGTCTTAATTGTTTTTATTACCAAAAGAATTTTTATACTATATATGTCCCAAATTTTTTTACTCCGATGATACAGTTGAGGCAATTTAACTAAATTTATACTCCTAGTAAATAAATTAATTAATTTATTTCAACTATTATTTTATAATATTATATAACATCATATATATTAATATAAATTATACTCCTAGTAAATAAATTAATTAATTTATTTCAACTATTATTTTATAATATTATATAACATCATATATATTAATATAAATTATATTCCTAGTAAATAAATTAATTTTATTTATTTCAACGATTATTTTGTAATATTATATATATAACATCATATATATTAATATTTAAAAAGTTTAAAACGCTATAAATGTAAAAAAACCAATACCTGATAAATCACATGAAATATTAAAAAGTTTGACATTACAATATAGCTAATGGAGTAAAAAATTTGGGACGGAAAGAAAATTAACATTTTATTAGTCATTGCGCTCACCAGAAAATAAGAGTTGATTATAGATAATTAAACGAAAAGAGCATAGTCCACAAAGGATTATCGCCTAACTGTTAAGTGGAGAAAAATTATATTTAGATATTTTTAATAGCACATGATTTATTGTGAGCTTTTACGAAATTATTGTCAATTTTTAAGTGAACATACATTTGATATGGACAAGAAAAATAACAAATACAAGCACAATTATCAATTCTCCACAAGAATGAATCTAATATTCAACAGTTGAGGGGCCAAATTATATTGTCGGCGAACCTTTAATTTTGAAACTCATGCGTATCATTATATCATATACTTTATTTTCATAAATCTTTGAAGATAAAAATACAATAAATATATCGAATTCAAAATATAACTTAATTTGATATTTTGTTTTCTTATAAGTAATGATAAAATGAAAAATAAAAATTAAGAACCAATACAATATAACTAGGGCTGTCAATGGGTCGGATTATGGTCGGATCAGGCTCGTCCAGATCCGGCTCCATTTATATCGGATCGAATTATGTCGGATTCGGATCTTATTCGGATTGTGCTCGGATCTAGATTTTTTGAACCCAACGGATCTTGGTCGGATTTGGCCGGATATCGGATATTTTTCGGATCCAATAAATTTGTATTTAAAAAGTTAAATTAATATTTTTTTCCTAAAATAAGTTTATATCTTTTCAATTTTATTTAATTTTAGCTCACATTTTCAAAGTTTCTTTACTATATTCATATTTGTAGAATGAATATATTGGTTTAAATAAATTTATAAACGAATTATAAATTACTATTTTCTTAAATTGACGTTGAAATATTATTAATGATACTTATTTTTATAAATCATTTTGTGTATATATCTTTCTTTTTATTTGTTGTCGGATACGGATCTTCAACGGATCGGATCGACCTAAATCCATATTCGCTCCATGAGTTTCGGATTTCGGATCTTTATAATCGGATCAGGTCCATCGAATCTCTATTCGGACAATTATCCTAATAAATCGGATCGAATTCGGACGGATTCGGATTGAAATCCGCCCCATTGACAGCCCTAAATATAACAAATGAATCTAATTAGACAAATCCGGTCATCAAACCTTATAGTATTTGAATTTGGATTCTAATTTGAGTGGATCCAAATCCGGGTCCTATGACCTAGTACACTGTCACCAATTAAAATATTTTTCGTTACGGTTCGGGCCTTCATAATTGATGAGGCAGGGTTAATTGGGCTTAAAAAGAAAGATTGCACTTGAAATGAAAATATAATAATAACGAATTAATGAGCCTTCTACAAAAAAAAAAAAAAAAAAAAAAAAAAAAAAAAAAAAAAAAAACTAATGAGCCATCAATTTTTTTGATAATTTATCAGCATATCTACACAGATAATTAAGGGTCCAACATTTTATCTTGTGTACTATAAGCATCACCATCCAGCAGCACAATGATTTGAAATTAGTTTATTGTTTGCACAATGGGCCAATCCGGTACTGAGAGGGTCCATATCAATTGTTTCTTTTTCGATAATTAGGGCCCATCTCAATTGGAACTTGATAGTCTTTTTTAGGACTGTCAATGACTGGACTTCAATTTGAATTCGATCCTGATTTAATTTATTAAGATTTTTATTCAATTAGAGATTTGATAAACCATCCGATTTTAAAGAATTCGAATTTTAAAATACATGAAACGAATATGAATTTAAGTAGATCTGATTCGTTAAAAATCCGTATCAAACAATTAATATATATATAATATTTTATTAAAATAAGTAACATTAATAATATATTATCATCAGGTTAAGATGATAATAATTAATAATTCATTCATAATTATATTTTTACCCATATTTTCATCCTAATATATGAATAATAGTTAAGAAAATTTGAATATGTGAGTTAAATAAAATAAAACCGTAAAATTATGAAACTTGTTTTGGGAATAAATAAGGGTGTATATTTATTGGATTGGAATTTGTAGTTGTCAGGAAAGTGTGGAAAAATTGTAGGAAAAGAAAGTTATTTTCCTCAACATGATTGGTTATGAGAAAAATTATTTTCTTGCAATTGTTTTGTTGTTAAGAAAGTTTAAGAATATAATATTTTTGATAAATATTTTTCTTTGATTATGAATTACGTTTTCTTTGTTGATAAGATATTGTATGAATAATCATGTTTTCATTATATTAACTTTATTATAAATTAATTTGAGGCTATTTTATATTTTTTAGTCATCGAATTTATATCAGTCTTCAAAGTTATCAGGGTGTTATTGGTAATCTCTTTAGGTAAAAGGGTGTTTTTGCGTCATTTTGTGGGTATACTTGTTATATGACTTGAGAGGTATTTTTTTGCTAATACTCCAATAAATAAGCACAATGGGGCTTTCGGTAAGAAAAAAACACAAATGAGGGATTTTGATAGTTATACAAAGTACAAGAGGTGTTTTGCAATTTACTGTAAAAATTTCCAAGATTTTTCAGGATTTTCCAAAATTGGTGGGGAAATTTTTTCTTTACAGAATTTTCCTGCAAAAAAGTTGAAGGATAATATTAACTTCCGTACCTGCTATCCAAACAAACGTGGGAGAAAAAAAAACTAATTTTCCTTTACTTTCCCGACAACCAAACAATACATAAATAAGAGTGAAATAGATCCATATTCATTCCATTATTTTTAGTTTTTTTTTTTTTTTTTTTATAATTTCCCATTTTTTTTTTATAATTTCCCATTTTTTTTTTAGTTACGGTCTTCTATCGCATCCATCGAACTATATAATGACGACTAAATGAATCGAATTCGGACAGGAGATTAAAACTGCTCCATTAACAGTCCTAATACTAACAATGTCACACAGATATAAACATATAATTTTCTTAGCTAGTGAGACAGTGAATTACTGTTGGATAAAGATGAAGATGAAGGCACTAAAGGAAGTTTGATAAGGGAGGTTTTGATGCATTCCAAAACTTCATATTTGGCTAAGTATGGAGTAACTTAGCTGATAAACTCATCAAGGAATTTTGACTAAGTAAAGAAGACGTCAGAAGAGTCAAAGTTTCGAGGTCCAACACTTCAGATCTGCTGAAGAAAAGTTATCAGACTGGTGAAGATCAGCCGACTCAAATCAGATTTGTTCAAGTTTGAGATCAGCCTTGTTCGACATCAGACGCGCACTTTTATCAGCCAAGTGAAGAAGATCATTAAGTGTTCCCAACGGTAATAAGTGCCCCTTGAAGTAATAAATGCTGAAGTACAAGGTTATTAAAGACAAATGATTGAAGAAATGCTTCGCATCAGCTGGGTGCATTTAATGCTGCCTGCAGAATAGTACTGTTCACAGTACGGACAGACTGCAAAAGAGCCGTTCGCGGATTTTAAGGACCAGTACTCGAGGAATTTGAATCTTGTCTCTCTTCAACGGACACTTTTCAATCCTCAAGTATAAATAGCTGAAAGAGACGAAGAAGAAACAAGCAACACAATCTCTGAGAAATTTTCGAAGCAAAATTCTTTAAGTCTCAAGAACAGCTCACTCATCAGCTGAGTCATTTGTTGACGAAAGCAGAGTTGAAGAACCAAGAAAAATACATCTTCTGAGTGATTTTGTAATCAAGAGTGTTGTGAGAAGTAGATATCCGTCTAAGTGAGTGATATTACTTCGGAGAGTAGGAGTTTCTTAGTGATTTCCTACTGCGCACTTGTGGCCGTTTCATTTGTTGATTGGCGCAAGCAGAGTATACTGTAAACTTTGTGATTATAGTATAACCCAAGATCTGTGTGACTTGGAAGAGTGGACTAAAGGATATTTAAATCCATATAACCACTATAAAAATTGTTTGTGTTTTTATTTGCATTTTACCTGCATATTTTCAGTCGCATAAAACACATTAAGTTAACTGTTTGAAAAAGGATTCAAAAGGAGATTTTACAAATCTGGGGAAACATTTTTCAAACTGCTAAGTTTACTTGTGAAAAACACTTTTAAAATCCGCTGCAAGTACTCTAAGTATTAAAACTGATTTTAAGTATTAAAACTGATTTTAACAAAATCAGCTAAGTAACAATCAGACGAGTGGTCAACAAGGCTGTTCAAAGATTTGTTCGCGAACAGAATTGTTACTAACTAATCTGATCAGCTTAGTCTGTTCAGTTGAGTAAAAGTTTTAAAGTTAATTTGAAGAAAATTTTTAAAGAGGTTTATTCACCCCCCCCCCCCCTCTAAACCTCTTCTGACCACTTGGGACCAACAAGTGGTATCAGAGCAGGTGGTTCATTAGAATCAACTGCCTGATCAACGAGCTTGATCCAAGTGTTTTTCAAAGGTTTTAAAACTTTTTCAAAAGAGCATAATTTTGAAAAATCAAAACTTTTTGAAAAATGGATTGTATCAGCCATGTTCCTCACATTGCTGGTATGTCTTTTGAGGACTGGAAGATCAGAATGGAGATCTTCTTAGCTGCCTATAATGATAACATGTACACGTGTATCATAAAAGGTCCATTCAAATTCACCAAGACCATTATAGTTGATGAAGCTGAACTGGTGGTGGAAAAAGACTTAACAGAGATGACGGCCGAAGAGATAAAGCTGTTTAATCTGGACAAAGTTGGGAGATTCATCATGACTAAAGCCCTGGACAATGATCGGTTTGACAAGGTCAAACATTGTAAAACTGCAAAAGAGATGTGGGACAAAGTCAGAGATATGAGCGAAGGGAACGACGCCATAAAAGAGCATCAGCTGAGTGTTGCTCTAGAAAAGCTGGATAACTTCAAGATGAAATCCTCTGAAACCATTGATCAGATGGATACAAGATTTACAAGAATATTAAATGAAGTATTGAAGCTTGGAAAAACCTTCACAGACAAGGAGATAACCATCAGAGTACTGAAGGCCTTATCTCCTAAGTTCAACATGAAGGTGACAGCGATGGAAGAATCAAGGGATTTGGGAAAAATCTCTCTTACTGAGCTGTTCTCTGTACTCAAGGCATTCGAGTATAAACTGCCTAGGATGGGTATTGAAGAAACCTCAACTTCAGGACCCACAGCTGCCTTAGTTGCTGCTGAAAACTCACGAAGACCAGCACAGAAAAGCAAAGATGTGGACTCATCTGATGAAGCATCACTACTCAACAAGAAGGAGTACACTGCTGGAGATGTAGCATTATTGATGAACAACTTCAAGAAGTTCTATAAGAGAAAGATGAAAAACAAATACAATCATGCTGCTTCTACTTCTAAACCTAACTCTTCTTCTCAAGAAAAAGATGATTATAAAGCAAAACTAATGTGTTATAACTGCAGGAAATTGGGACATTTCATCAGAGACTGTCCATATCCAAAAGCAGAGAAATACACTGAGGAAGAGAAGAGAATCAGAAAGGAAAGAAAGCATCAAAGAGGGAAAACAATGGTAGCTGAAGCAGAAAAGCTTGCTGCTGTCTACTCATCTGATTCAGATTCAGACACATCTGATGAAGAATCTTCTGATGAAGAGAAACCTGCTCTCCTCTGCCTAATGGCTAAGGAATCTGATGACTCAGAGGATGAGGTAACTCCTCAAGATAATGAACTATTTAATTCTCTAGAGCAAATGATGTTGAATAATACTACTATTGCTGGAGAATTTGTTAAGCTTAAGGAAGAGATGAACTTGCTAAAAGAGCAAAATAACTCACTGAAACTTAAAGCTGAAAAGCCTAAAGAATCTGCTGAGTATAAACAGCTTGAGCAAGAGCATGAATCTCTGAAAGCTGAATGTGAGGTCTATAAAGGAAAAATCATGGAACTTGAGAAAATTATTGAGTCTCATGATAAGTCAACTGTTGCATCCTTGCATACATCTAGTAAACAGGAGACACCTTTAGAAAAGGATAAACTAGAATTGAATCATACTGAAAAATTCATTTCTGCTGACAATAGTAAGGTCATTCTGTATGTTCAAACTTCTAAACCTACCTCATCTGAGAAAGTGGTAAAGGAGAAGAAATCTCCTAAGGCTAAAAAGAGCAAAGAGCCTAGTGTAGGAAAACAGACTAGTAAACCCAAACAGAAGAGTCCTAGGAAGTCTTCTGATAAGGTTAAGACTAATCAGACTAGTGAGAAAACTAAGTCGTCTGTCAATGAGCAAGCCACTAGTAAGCCAAAGAAGCATAAAAATAAGAAAAACCAAAATGCTTGGTATGGAAATGAGTCATATTATGTGCAACCTGCTGCATATCATCCTATGTATCATGCACCTCAATTTCCTAGTTACTATGCACCTTATCCTGCTCATCCAATGCATGCATATCCTGCTTATCATGCACCTTACCCTGCTTATGAACACTATTCTTATCATACTGATCATCAACATGACTTATCTGCTAATTATGATAAATATGAAACTGTTCATGCTCCTGTCAAAACTCAGAAACCTAAGAAGCCTAAGACTTCAACATCTTGGGTTGTCAAAGGTGGAACTAATCCTTCAGGACCCTCTCAATAAGGGTACCTAAAACAATTTTATTTTTGTTTTGTAGGTTAGGATTAGGAGTAGGAGTAAAGTAGAGAAGATTTGGTACTTGGACAGTGGATGTTCAAGGCACATGTGTGGAAACATACATGAGTTGACTGATGCAGTTGCTGTGGATGGTCCAAGTGTAACATTTGGGGACAGCAAAGAAGGCAAGATTAAAGCTAAAGGAAGACTGATCAGAGGAAACATAGAGATATCTGACGTCTCATATGTCAAAGGCCTCAAATATAATCTGCTAAGCATAAGTCAATTTTGTGACAAAGGATATTCAGTCATCTTCTCAACAGATAAGTGCTACGTTGAACAGATTGGTACAAAGAAGGTAATTCTATCTGGAAGAAGACAAGGAAATATCTACATAGTCGACGGAATTCTGCTGACAAGAATTCAAGTATTTGTTTGGTAGCATCTGCTCCAAGTGAAGTTAGTTGGCTATGGCACAAGAGAATGAATCACTTAAACTTCAAGACCATCAACAGATTAATCAAGAATGATCTGGTAGAAGGGATTCCAAAAACAGTCATGAGCAAAGACAAGCTCTGTGATGCATGTCAGAAGGGTAAACAAATCAAGTCATCATTCAAAAGCAAGAAGCACCAATCTTCTGAAAGAATTTTGGAGCTACTACATATGGACTTATTTGGACCCATTGATCCAGTCAGCAATGGTGGAAAGAAATACGGCCTAGCTGTTGTGGATGATTATTCAAGATATACTTGGGTGATTTTCATGAAGAAGAAAAGTGAAACCAAGGAACATCTTACCAATCTGATGGAACTGATCCAGAATGAGAAGAGTATCAAAATATTGAAGATCAGATCAGATAGAGGGACAGAGTTTACAAACTCTACTGTTGAAGAGTATTGTAATATCAAAGGAATACATCATGAGTATTCAGCTGCTAGAACCCCTCAACAGAATGGTGTTGCTGAAAGGAGAAACAGAACACTAAAGGAAGCTGTCAGGACCATGATAGCTGAAGCCAAGCTGCCACAAAGATTTTGGGCAGAAGCAACAAATACAGCCTGCTTTACTCAAAACAGATGCATGATCAACAAAAATCAGAACAAGACTCCATATGAAGTTTGGAACAACAGGAAACCAAACATTCATTACTTTAAGATTTTTGGTTGTAAATGTTTTGTATTGAATAATGGGAAAAATCACCTGACTGCATTTGCAGAAAAGGCTGATGAAGCTGTCTTTGTAGGATACTCTACTGTTAGTAAAGCCTATAGAGTTTTCAATAAAAGAACATTACTAATAGAAGAATCTATCCATGTAGTATTTGATGAGCCAAGTCAATCTTCTGAAAAGAATCAAAGTGTTAACCAAGAACTGTCTACTGATTTTCAGAAATTAGACATTGGAAGAAATGAAGAATATGTTCCCATCATACTACCTAATTTAAACTCAGCTGATAACTCAAGTGCTGTTCTAAATCACAGTGCTGATTGTCTAACAGACGAGTTGCAAACAGCTGACAGACCAGAGGCTGTTCAACAGACTGCAAATGTTCAACAGACTACTACTGAAACTCCAACAGTAGTGTTGCAAGATCAAGACAAAGGACAACATTATGATTTGCAACCTGATCTTAGATGGCTCAGAAATCACCCACCAGAGTTAGTGATTGGTGATCCATTGGATAGAGTGAAAACAAGAAGAGCTGCTGCACAAGATGCCATGTTTGTCACATTTCTATCTCAAATAGAGCCTAAGCAAATTGAAGAAGCTCTCAATGATTCCTTCTGGATAGAAGCTATGCAAGAAGAGTTGAATCAATTTGAAAGGAATGAAGTCTGGTACTTAGTTCCTAGACCAAGTCATCAAAGAGTAATTGGCACTAAATGGGTCTTCAGAAATAAGATGAATGAAGATGGTGTTGTCACCAGAAACAAAGCAAGATTAGTGGCCAAAGGTTATTGTCAAGAAGAAGGAATTGACTTTGATGAAACTTTTGCACCAGTAGCAAGACTTGAAGCAATCAGACTGTTTCTAGCCTATGCTGCTTATAAGAACTTCACTGTCTATCAGATGGATGTGAAGTCTGCTTTTCTCAATGGAGAATTGCAAGAAGAGGTATATGTTGAACAACCTCCTGGATTTGAAGTCTATCAAGAAGAGGACAAAGTATATCGTCTGAAGAAAGCCCTCTATGGACTGAAACAGGCTCCAAGAGCATGGTATGATACCCTATCTGATTTTCTTTTAATTAAAGGATTTCATAAAGGTAAGGTAGATAAAACCTTGTTTACAATTGAATGGGAAAATCATATATTACTTGTGCAAATATATGTGGACGATATTATTTTTGGTTCAACTAACCAACAGATGTGTGATAAGTTCTCCAAGCTGATGCAGAATAAGTTTGAAATGAGCATGATGGGTGAACTTAATTATTTTCTTGGTCTGCAAGTTAGACAGTTGCCTGATGGAATATTCATCAGCCAAGCAAAATACACAAGAGATCTGTTCAAGAAGTTTGGTATGGAAACTAGCTCAACTGCTACAATTCCTATGTCTACAAGTCTTCGTTTGGATAAAGATGAAGATGGCAAATCAGTGGACATAACCAAATATAGAGGCATTATTGGTTCTTTGCTGTATCTAACAGCAAGTAGACCTGATATAATGTACTCAGTTGGAGTCTGTGCAAGATTTCAATCAAACCCCAAATAATCTCATCTCTTAGCTGCCAAGAGAATATTGAAATATGTTAAAGGCACTCAAGAATTGAGATTGTGGTATCCTAGAGAATCGGGATTTGAGCTTATTGGTTATTCAGATTCAGACATTGCTGGCTGCAAGATTGACAGAAAGAGCACAACAGGTGCCTGTCAGTTCTTAGGTAGTCGTCTGATCTCATGGATGAGTAAGAAACAGACTTCAGTTTCTATATCTACTGCTGAAGCTGAATATATAGCTGCTGGAGCTTGCTGTGCACAGATACTTTGGTTGAAGCATCAACTAGAAGATTACAACATCAAAATCAGTGGAATTCCAATCTACTGTGACAATACAAGTGCAATCTCTCTTACTCAGAACAGTACAAGTCATTCAAGGACTAAACATATTGAGATCAAGCATCACTTCATTAGAGATCATGTGGAAAAAGGCAATGTTATGATTGAATATGTTCATACTGACAATCAGATTGCTGATATCTTCACCAAACCTTTAAGTGAAGTAAGGTTTTCAACTCTAAGAGCTGAGCTAGGACTACTTAATTTGGATGCATAAGCTGAGGGGGAACTCATCAGAAGACTGGAGTTCAACAACTTAGTCGTTCACTATTATCTTCAAGGATTAACTTTCAACAGACTAGTTAACTTATAAATTCTTAAATTCAGGGGGAACGTGTAAGACTAGCGGTACTTCTGAATCAAAGATGAAATTTGTTAATGTCAGTTAGTTGAAGTTATGTTTTCAACAGAAGACTCAACTATCGAAGAATAAAGTTATATTATCTGGCTGGATTGACAAACAGCTGAGGAAGGTTATCAGCTATTGGCATTCTCTGATAACAACTATGTCATCAGGACAGTAGTCAATCAGATAAGTGTTTATTTTACTCATCTGATTAATGATATAAAAGCCGAACTATTTAAAACGCTCTATTTAAAAACACGCTTTTATAAGTAAATGTTGGGCGGTACATATTCCCGCTCCTCATTAAATATCTTTTGAATTTGAAAGGTCGTAACTGACACCGCACGATCAGCACTGACAGAAAAACGGATCTAACGGTTGGCGGATATCACGGAAACCGACATACCCCCAACTCTATAAATCCCCATCTGATCAGTCGAGTCGTTCTTTACGCACCCTAAAATTGCAAAAGTACTTGTGAGAATTTTTGAGCAATTTTTCTGCAAAACTCTCTTCGTTTCTCTTCCTAATCTCTACAGATCTACAATGGCTGCTGAAGGTATGTACCTTGTGTATGATTCCTACTACCAATCTAGTACGGATCTGATGAAGGAACTGCTCGAAAAGTTTAAAGCTGCCTCGCTGGTAAATTTCATGGAATACCACGAAGTAGTCATCTGGACTGATCAAGTGATGGAGTACTACAACACAGCGAAAGCTGACTACAACACACTGGAGATTAAGGCTACAGTGGGAGACAAATCCATCTCTATTACCCCAGCTGTTCTTCACGAGACGTTTGGGCTTCCTAACAGTGGAAGACATGACATCACCGTACTGACGGAGGGTAAGCACCAACAGTTCTGGGCGATCTGTGCCAAAGAGGGAGAAGTACTCTCTGGAAATATAAGGAAGAAGCAACTGAAGGATGAGTATCAGCGGATGGCTGATATGGTGTCCAAGCTGATTGAAAATTGCACCTTCTCACTAGATGCTGTTACCATGAAGAGGTTCAGCATCATGGCTGCCATCTACTATGGAATGGAAATCAACTGGTCCATCATAGTATGGTACATCTTGCCTGATTTCCTTGATGTAAAGAAAGGAAAAGGTCCTCACACAAATCACAGGATTACGCTCAGTTATCTGCTGTTCAAACTGGGGTGTCCTATGAAGAATGGCAAGGAAATTCACAAGTCCAAAGCCATGAACAAATATCTGCCTGTTCTGAAGAGGAAGGCTGATGAGCCAGAGGAAGCTGATGATGAGGGACAGAAGGAGGTCCCTGCCAAAAGACAACGAAGATTAGTCAAAACAGCTAACTTGGCTGTTGAGACTAGAAAGAAGAAGGCTGCTGATGAGCCTAAAAAGAAATAGGTTAAGCAGATGGAGAAAGTGACTTCTGCTACAGAGGCCACTAAAATTATAGAAAACATAATTTCTGATGTAAGGACTGGATCCCCTGCATCACCATCAAGAACTCCATCAGCTGAAAAACCTGCTGAGAATGTCTCTCACAGGACAAGGAGCCAAGTAAGGGATACTGCTGCTTCAAGACCTATTCAGGGTCTGTCAAAGAAGTCAGCAAGGAAGCAGATGACTTTTGTAGAGAAGGACACTGAATTAGTAGATTTGGTGAGATCAAGTCCTGAGTCTGCTGAAAGACCCCTTGACACTATTGGAACAACTGTTGCTGACAAAGCTGATGCGCAACAGATAACCCCAAGTGCACCAACAGTTGAGGTTGCTCAACCTCAAGAAGATCCAGATGTCCAAATCATCCATCCTATAGCTGCTGCTCCCATCTCTTCTGCTGGTCCAGCCCCTGCTCCAGCTGATAAAGGAAAGAGGAAAATAGTGCTGAGGAAAAAGAAGATTTCCAAGGCTGACAAGAAAGCAAGGGAGGAAGCTGAACAGAGGAAGCAAGATGAAGCTGAAGAGAAAAAGGCACTTGAGCTAAGTAAGGCTCAAGCTGCTAAGGATGAGGCCAGGAGAAAAATGTCTGAAGCAGAGAGAAAAGCTGCTGAAGATGCTGAACTGGCCATGGTCATTGAAAAGAGCAAAATTGATGCCTATGAACCTGTCCATGGAGGTGTCATCAAGATTAAAGAGGCTGAAGGAGGAGAAGAACCCCCAAAACCAAAGATGCCTGCTGCTGCAGCTAAACCAAAGGAAAAGTTTGAGATTAAGAAAGCTTTCAAGATCATACATAACAACAAAGAGCTTTTCCAGAAGTTTGAAAAATCCTTAGCCTACTACAATCAAAAGTTAATGCTGAAGACCATGTTCACTCAAGAAAAGCCTAGATATATCAGATGGAGAGACAGTAGGCTGAACAGGTCCATCATTGAACTTCAGAATCTGAAGGAATTAGTCGCTGAAGAAGAATGGGTACTACAGTGGCTAAAGACAGATTCTATCCAAAAAGCTTTGGATCCTCATCATGTTAGGGATGCTATGCATCACTATGCCAGGGAATTTGCCCTTGAGGAAGCCAAACTGATTCAAAGTACCTTGCCTGAGAAAAGAAAGAAGACTGATGATGTTGAAGAAAGGGCTGTGAAGATTGCTGTTATCACTGCACTGAATAAGTGGGCAGAAAAATCCAGATATCAGCAAGGGCATTCAAGTGAACTCCCTCAACTGCCAAGTATTCAACATGTAATTTTTGGAAGGGAAATGAAAGATTTCAGTGAAGTGCCAGAGGGTAACAACGCTTTTGTCAACCCTTGGATTATTGTGAGGCAAATTCGTCAGACGACATGCTTCAACGATGATGGCACCATCACTAACCTGTTTTATGATGACGTCACTGATGAACACAAAGCTGCGGCCAAGCCTGCTGACCAAACTGCTGATCAGACTGCGGACAAGCCTGAAGATAAGTTTGCTGACCAAGTTGAAGACAACTCTGCTGATCAGACTGCTGATAAGTCTGCTGAAAAGGCTGCTGACGAACCCTTAGCCATTGAGTGGAATGCTAAGGACTCTGAAGATCATCAGGACGCAAAGATGGAAGATATTCCTGTCCACCAGGAGACTGAAGAAAAGGATGAAGCTGCTGCTTCTGCTTCATCAGGTGATGAACACTCATCACTGATGGAAGCCTTCCAGCTGTTAATGGAGAATTCTTTGAAGGAACTGGAAGAGAAGCATCAACAGCAGCTGATGAAGGTCAAGGAGGAGCTGAAGACTGAACTTAAAGCAGAATTGGGAGAATCAAACAGACTTCAGCTGGAAACTGTTCAAGGATCAACAGCAGAGATTATCAAGAAAGAAATTAACAGTATTCCCATTCCTCAAGATAATTCTTTGCAGTTAGTGAACAGCTTAACTGATATGAACAGAAATGTAGAGGACGTGAAAGGTGATGTAAATCATCTTCATGCTGCCCTTCAAAGAGCTGAACACAAGATCGCTGATCTAACTGCAACCTTCATCAAAGTTAGTCAAGAAGATAAGGAAATCAATCTAGGGATGTTGCAAGAAGTGGCAAAGGCTTCACAGGAAGTCCAGAATGAGATTGCAACTATCAACCTTAACATTGACTACTTCAATGATAAGACTGACGATATCAGCACAACTATTCATCATCTCACAGCAAGTCATGATGTTGTCAATCAGAATCTAAAGGCTTTGTGTGCTGGAGTGAAGATTCCAACAGTTGCTCTCAACCCTGCTGTTGCACCTTCTAATGTCATCAAGGTTGATGATGACAAAAAGGGGGAAGATAAAAGGGAAGAACCAGCTAAGGAAACTGCTGCTGCAACTATTGAAGCCAAGGAAACTGAAGACACAACTGACAAGACTGAAAATCTTGGAAAGGTAGAAGAAGAAGGAAAGACTGAAAAAGAAACTACCAAGTACAAGAACACTGAATCTGCCAAGAAAGCAATGGAGCTGATTAAAGAGCAGCAACTCAAAGAAAAGATGGAAGCTGCCAAAGCAATCTTGGAAGAAGAAGCTGATGATGAAGAATATGACGAAGAGTCATCTTATGAATACGAAGAAGTGCTTGAAGGATCAGATGAAGAAGCTGATAGTTAGAAATTATAAACTCATTGTAATCAGTTTACTTTATCTATTTCTTCAGAAATCTCATCTGATGAACTTGCACTGTAATACTTTTCAAATATCAATATAAAAACAAGTTCACTCCAACATATTATTTTCTATCTCAGAAAATTTTTGAGGATTACATTCTTTAGTTTAAGTATTCAACAGGTACTTAGCTGAAGTTTTGTCATCATCAAAAAGGGGGAAATTGTTGGATAAAGATGAAGATGAAGGCACTAAAGGAAGTTTGATAAGGGAGGTTTTGATGCATTCCAAAACTTCATATTTGGCTAAGTATGGAGTAACTTAGCTGATAAACTCATCAAGGAATTTTGACTAAGTAAAGAAGACATCAGAAGAGTCAAAGTTTCGAGGTCCAACACTTTTGATCTGCTGAAGAAAAGTTATCAGACTGTTGAAGATCAGCCGACTCAAATCAGATTTGTTCAAGTTTGAGATCAGCCTTGTTCGACATCAGACGCGCACTTTTATCAGCCAAGTGAAGAAGATCATTAAGTGTTCCCAACGGTAATAAGTGCCCCTTGAAGTAATAAATGCTGAAGTACAAGGTTATTAAAGACAAATGATTGAAGAAATGCTTCGCATCAGCTGGGTGCATTTAATGCTGCCTGCAGAATAGTACTGTTCACAGTACGGACAGACTGCAAAAGAGCCGTTCGCGGATTTTAAGGACCAGTACTCGAGGAATTTGAATCTTGTCTCTCTTCAACGGACACTTTTCAATCCTCAAGTATAAATAGCTGAAAGAGACGAAGAAGAAACAAGCAACACAATCTCTGAGAAATTTTCGAAGCAAAATTCTTTAAGTCTCAAGAACAGCTCACTCATCAGCTGAGTCATTTGTTGACGAAAGCAGAGTTGAAGAACCAAGAAAAATACATCTTCTGAGTGATTTTGTAATCAAGAGTGTTGTGAGAAGTAGATATCCGTCTAAGTGAGTGATATTACTTCGGAGAGTAGGAGTTTCTTAGTGATTTCCTACTGCGCACTTGTGGCCGTTTCATTTGTTGATTGGCGCAAGCAGAGTATACTGTAAACTTTGTGATTATAGTATAACCCAAGATCTGTGTGACTTGGAAGAGTGGATTAAAGGATATTTAAATCCATATAACCACTATAAAAATTGTTTGTGTTTTTATTTGCATTTTACCTGCATATTTTCAGTCGCATAAAACACATTAAGTTAACTGTTTGAAAAAGGATTCAAAAGGAGATTTTACAAATCTGGGGAAACATTTTTCAAACTGCTAAGTTTATTTGTGAAAAACACTTTTAAAATCCGCTGCAAGTACTCTAAGTATTAAAACTGATTTTAACAAAATCAGCTAAGTAACAATCAGACGAGTGGTCAACAAGGCTGTTCAAAGATTTGTTCGCGAACAGAATTGTTACTAACTAATCTGATCAGCTTAGTCTGTTCAGTTGAGTAAAAGTTTTAAAGTTAATTTGAAGAAATTTTTTAAAGAGGTTTATTCACCCCCCCCCCCCTCTAAACCTCTTCTGACCACTTGGGACCAACAATTACATCATTGTCCACTACATTAGAATATTAATTAATTATAGTAATTATTCTAATTATTTATAGTAACAAATTACAATAAAAACAAATGCAATAAACAAATGCCAATGAATATATAACAAGCAACTAATAAGACTACTATAATTTATTGCTACGAGTCTAGGGCTGAAAATCTAGGTTGAAAATAAATTAAGTTACTTGATACTTGACTCGAGCTCGTTCGATCAAATTTTTTTTGAGCTTGGTTCGTCACACTAATCAAACAAGCTTGAACATCATTTTTCGCTTGATAACTTTTGAAGCTTGACTCGAGTTCAATTCAATTAGCTAAAAATTAAAAAAATACATGTGAAATATCAAGCTACTCGATACTCGACTCGAGCTCGTTCGATAAAAACTCATTTGAGCTCGGCTCAATTTAAAATCAAACCAAGCTCAAACACAAAATTTCAAGCTCGATAAAAATTAAATCAAACTTGAATAGTGTGTTGTTCAACACTACTCAACTCGATTACACTCTAGCTACGACATGTTAAGTGTAGTAAATTTTTTTCGTAGGAAATGTAGCATATATACGTAGAATGTGCTTGTCAATTGGATATTCAAAGTTTTAAATACTATATGCTTGCGATAAGCTAAGCAGGATTATATGCCTTGCTTTATATATCAAATGTAAATATACTAATATAGTAAAGATGAAGAAAAGTCTTATAAATTCCGTTGAATTGCCGAATTTATTTAGACTAATTTCAGCATATCTCTTGGTATATGCTGTAAAGTTGGTGGAATGGAGTACTTTTTTTTTCCCTTATCATTGGCTTCCTTTTTCTTTTTTTTTTAATAAACCAAACTATCATTCTAAATTAACACGAAAAATAAAACCAGTCTACAAGGGGATCCCCGTCACAAAAAAAAAATAAAAATAATAAGAATATTACATGGACTAAAAGAGACGGTCTATTTCAAACTAAATGTCCAAAAAATAAGATTGTGGGCAGGACAATTTGCATTGACTTCCTTGCAATTGGATAAAGTGGCCCGGTTTATCTGATTCTGAGAGTAGTTTTATAAATGAATTGAGATTTTTATTAAAGTCCCAATTTTTGTAATGTTATTTATTTGTTTCGGTTTGGGAAAGTGATTTCAAATCTAAACTTTTGTAGATCTGCTTTTATTATTTTTTTATGTAAGTTTTTTTTTTTTTCTAAAGATAAGAGAAGTTTCTTAAGATAATAAAATTGAGAGATGATAAGTTTATCTTTGAAAACAAAAAATATTTTTGTTTGGCTTTTCAGATAACACGGAAATATTATTTGAAAAGTGAGACAAATTGGTTGAATCCTGTTAAACCGGCCATTTCATAGAAGGGAAATTGTGTGCCTACCCCGGTGGATTCAATCTACTTTTTTTTATAAAGCAAATCTACTTCTATTCTTGAATAATCCACTATCACTTATGCTTCTATTGTAAAACAAGATTCCCCATTTTATTGGATCTTCAAGTTTTTACCTTTTTATGCACTTAAAGGGAAAATTGACATTTCATGAGCATGATCATTTCCATAGACCCTCTTAAATTATGGCCTCTCTTGAAATTTAAGAGATGAACATTGTTATATGTTTCAACTTTTAAATAACACCACAATTTTACTCCAACAACTTGTTTAAATTTAAAGATTCTACTTATAAATTACACCATAATTTCACTCTAACATCTAGATTATATTTAATAAACTATTTTTAATTATGATATATATATATATATATAATTAAAAAATATATTATATTAAGAAAATAAGAATAATTTAGATTGAATAATTGTATTCTATGAATTTAAATTAAATATTTTGTGAATTACTATTTTAAAATATTTTTTAATTTTCAAAGGGGGAAAGTACAAAAGCTTTGTACTTTCAATGCAAAAAGAGTTTTTAACAATTAGCTTTGGCCTCTTATATTCAAGGGGCCAAATTTATAATTTTTTATGGATCTTAAAATATAAGAGCTCCCTTGGAGCTCAATATTTTGACAATTTTTGTTTAAAATAATTTGATATACATGGCCATTTGGAAATGGCATAAGGCCAAAATTTCTTATCAATCACATTTGTCCTTGGAGTCACTTCTATATTCTTCTTCTAAAAATTAAGGAAGACTCAATACTTTCAAAAAAATGAAGGTATTTTAAGATATTTTCGAATTTCGAGTATTTGAAAAAAGTTGGTTGTTTGAAATTCAAATAAAAGAATGACTGTAGATTTATTTTTAGAAAGCTATAGATTTTTCCTTGAGAGATTAATTAATAAAAAGGAGAAATAGTGGAAATATGATTTAAATTATATCAAATGAATTCTTTTTAACATGCGCGAATTATGATTAACTCTACGAATCGATGTTTCATGGCAAGTTTTCGAACATTTTACATAAATTACAAACTTACAAAGATCGATACGATCAAACATATGGTATTAGACTATAATTTTATTCTATAAAGAAAAAGATTCTACTAGATACTAACAACTAACAAATTAGGGTCATCTAGTTTATACCTATGTTAATAAATTTAAATAAAAATACAACCATCCTAAAAGAAAAATAAAATATAATTGGACAGCATGCTCTCATGCGGTCTTTCTTTCTTTCTTTTTTTCTTTTTTTTAAGTGTGCCTTCAAAGGTCAAATGCACGCCATTCCTTTTCTATTTTTAATTCTCACATTCTTTATTTGTCTTATATTAATAAAAAATACTAAGTTTGCTTTTTCATATTTGCATAACTCTACTACAATATTGACTTACAACTTTATTTAAAATTTACTTATGCTCATGAAAAATGTTACTTTTGCGCCACTCCACGATTATATATATTAAAAACAATAATTCTCATTGCGCCACATATCGCGTGAGTGACACAAATTAAAATATAAAGGCCTCTTTATCTGGTATTAGGAATAATAGTGGAGATTTATCAAATAATCTTGATTTGTGTTATTTTATTTGTTTGAGTTTTGAGATATTATTTTTGAAAATATTGTAAGTGTAGGTTTTTTTAGAAGAGTTTAGATTGTAGTATATGTAGAACTCTATGTCAAACTATATTTATTACTATATGAGATAAATTGTGTAAAAGATAAGTTAATTTATATCAAATTAAAATAAAATTTGTAATTATTATTTATTTATTATTTAACTTTTGAAGGTATAGTTTGAAAAACATGAAACCATGTTAAATTAATTTTAGATAGTAGAACATATTTGTTGGACCAAGTATTCCCGTGTGCCACATCGGTCATAATCTCACAAGTCAACCATATTATGAACAATGCTTTAAATCAAACTCTAAAAATTGTTGGGCCGAATGATTATAAATTTGGTGGTTCGATTTAAGATATTAAGTTTTGGGCCAACACGAATTTGACTTTACCTATCAACCTATGATCCTAATTCCTAACATCAATTTCAAAGTAATGAATTATAAGACTTGTTTCTAACCAAAAAAAAAAAAAAAATTATAAGACTTGTATTTTACCATACGTCTAAAATCAGTTTAAAATTTTCATTTAACTATGTTTGAACATTTGAATTGATAAAAATGCAATGAATAAATGTCATGCACTATTCCTCTCTAATGGTTTTGATTATGGAAATTAAAATAGTGATATATTAGATTTTATATCCCTTAATCAAAACCTGGATTCAATCAATACAAAGTTAAGTTTTTTAAGCTAAGTTCAAGTAAATTCAAACTCGATTAAAAATAAAGTCACTCGTTCGAACAAGTTTAAAGGTTCGGAGTGTAGATTTGATCCGGTATTTGCAACCACCCTTGCTTGCAAAAGAGAGAGCATTTTGGCTACCACATAATTACACCTTGGTATAAGAACCTTTTCCTTTACGTTCTTCCATTTCAAAGGTGATCTCGGATTCTCAATATCTCATTCACTCGTACTTCAATTTGGACATAACAATATATCATTTTAATTTACTCAAGGAGTAAAATATGATTCCACAAAGACCCGTCACTTTTCTAAAGTGGGTTCCACTTACAATTATGTTCCAAATTATCCATTAACTTATTTTTTTTACAATGGAAGTACATTCAATTCTTCAATTGATAGGAGCCAATGTCACTATTTTGACTCATAGTATAGCAATTGCTAATAAAAGAATTATAGACCCAATTATGATAACTTTTGTTCTCTTAGTAAAGAGTGTTTGCAAATGCTTTAGAAAATTCAAAAACAGTTGCTAAAAGTAAAAATAAAAAATAAGTATTTTTTATTTAAAAGCAGAGGTTTTGTAAATATGTGAAAAAATCAGCTTTAAAAAAAAATTGTTTCTTTTAGGTGGCATTCTAAAAAAAAAAAAACCTTTTAAAAGCATTTGAAAACACCGGGCCCAACTATTAATAAACTATTCTCAAGCCACTAATTTGATAACACTTAGAACACTGAAGAACAGTTCGATTAATTAGGAATATAATAACTACCTAAACTTGTTTAGTAGCTCCATAATTGGGAAAAGTGTAAGATACTACCAGCGTTATGTAAAATTTTTTTTCACCAAACTTCCTTCTACTTGAAAAAATCTTACATAAAATACTCAATTTTCATTAGTTACTAACTCCGTTAATTTTTAATTAAATTGTCTAAATTACCCCTATATATATTACAAATATAAGTCGGTATTGTGTAAACGTTCAAAAGTATAGGAAATTCTTTTACAAACATTCAAAAGTAAATGAAAATTTTGTGCTAAAAAAATGACAAAAGACAACGGATTGGGTGTTTTTTGAAAGTACAAGATTTTTTAATGCAAAATGAAAAATTCAAATGATATTTTGATATATGTTTCGCATAACATAGGGGTTAAAATGATAATTGATACATTAGAAATACATAACACAGGGTAGCAGGTAGTATTGTGCAATTCCTCCCACCCCCTAATTGGGAAAATCAACCGACATTGAAATCAAGGATTAGTTTCTTAAAAAGATTAATAAGTGCTACATCTTATCTTTAGTTTGAATCATGGCATATTCCTAGAATCCTCTTCACTTTACAAATTGGACTCACACAGTTTAAACTGCTATAAGTATATTTAGTTAAGATTAGAAAACGCCAGAAAGAAAAACAAATATCAAGATTTTCAGCTGAGCTAAAATAAAGAAACTCTATAAAACCAAAAGAAAAACACCACAACCTTCCTATCATCCCTTCTCTCTCTCTCTCGTGATTCACTTCTAATTTCTCTCTTTTTGCTTCTGGGTTCATCTTTTACTGTTAGAAAACTCAAAATTCTCGTGGGTTTTCCTTTTTTCGTTTGTCAAGAACCTTTCTTTTTCTGTATTGAATTGAGGGTAGGAATTAGTTGAAAAAGAAGGGGAAAAAAGGTTAGCTTTTTTTTGGTTAGTCTATATAATAGAGGAAGAGAAAGATGAGTAGAAAAATAGAAAAAATGGCATCAATTGACGCACAATTAAGGCTTTTAGCACCTGGGAAAGTTTCTGAGGATGATAAACTTGTGGAGTATGATGCTCTTTTATTGGATCGTTTTCTTGATATTCTTCAGGATTTGCATGGTGAAGGCATTAGAGAAACGGTAAAACAAAAAACTTTTGATTTTCACTAAATTAGGCTCTTTTTTTTTATTATGTAGTAGGGTTAATTTTGTGTTTTAACTGTGGTTTTGTGTTATAGTACTATAAGCTTAAATTATTGAAATGTCATTTGGATTTGTTATATTGTTCTAGACTTCTACTAGTTTCTTGTTAATGTGGTGAAAGGAAAAAAACTTTGTTTACAGTGTTTTGGGAGTCTTTTGTGTATTTTGTATTTAGTTGCTTTTTTATATTGAAATGGGACTTTTAAGTTTTTGGATTTGAGAAATTGTTGTGTTTATAAAAGAGAAGAAGTTATATCCTTTTTTTTCTTCTATTCTTTTTGTGTGTGTCTTTCCCATTGAATTTGTTTCGTAAAAATCATCATCTACACCATATTTTTTATGTATAAGACCTACAACTAATATGATTCCTTATACACCAAAAACTTTTTTGGTCAAGGGGAAAAATAAGACTTATTAAATGAATCTTGACAAAAGGCTACTCTACATCTAAGAAATAAGCTTTTGTATATTTTAAAAGTTAGCATTCTGTTGTTTACTCTTATAATCTCCGGAGAAACACATACTTCTCTAGCTATTATTTATTTTACCTACTTTCACGTTAACGTAACTTGTGTGGCTTTGAATGATTCTTCGTGTACTCATGAACTTATGTTCTTGTGTTAAAATATGGACTAGGTTCAAGAATGTTATGAATTATCTGCCGAGTATGAAGGGAAACGGGACCCACAAAAACTCGAAGAACTTGGTAGAGTTCTTACTAGTTTGGATGCAGGGGACTCCATTGTAATTGCCAAATCTTTCTCCAATATGCTTAATTTAGCCAACCTTGCTGAAGAAGTTCAAATAGCATACAGACGTAGGATTAAGTTAAAAAAAAGGGACTTTTCCGATGAGGCCTCAGCTACAACTGAATCAAATATTGAAGAAACTCTAAGAAAGCTCGTGGGACAATTGAAAAAGTCCCCTGAAGAAGTTTTTGATTCTTTAAAGAATCAAACTGTTGATTTAGTATTAACTGCTCATCCTACTCAATCTGTTCGTAGATCTTTGCTTCAGAAACACGCAAGGTTTGTTGCATAGTCTACTAGTATAATATTAAAGTTTATTTAAACAATAATTGTTTGATTAAGATATTTTTTTTTTTCGCTTTATCACAGGATTCGTAACTGTTTGACTCAGCTAAATGCCAAGGACATTACTACTGATGATAAGCAGGAGCTTGATGAGGCCTTACAAAGAGAGGTATGAGACTATTAGATTTTTTTTAATATATGCAAAACTACCCCCTGTGCTTTGCCTAATTGGCAATCCCCCCTCCCCCCAGTGTTATTTTAATTATCAGAACTCTGCCCTGTGTTCAACTCGTATTAGCAAAATACCCCATTTGGAATTCCTTCATAACTCAATGGGGACATTATAGACAATATTTTAAGTGAACAAGGGGGCTTATTGCCTATTTTCAAAATTAACAGGGGCATTATTGATAATTTTTTAGGTTAAAAGTGGTATTTTTTAATTTTTTTAGGGATATAATTGTCATTTTTCCTGCAAAATACGTATTCCAGCATAGAGGGGGTATTTTGCCTATAAAAATAACACGGGGGGTTTTCTAATAAAAGTAACACAAGGGGAATTTTGCTACTTAGACAAAGTATAGAGGTTATTTTTGCATTTCGCTCTTTTTTATTATTAATTTTTATGTTATACAATACCAATTTTTATGAACTATAATATTTGGCTTGGGCAGATACAAGCTGCATTTAGAACAGATGAAATAAGGAGAAATCCTCCGACTCCTCAAGATGAAATGAGAGCAGGAATGAGTTATTTTCATGAAACAATTTGGAAAGGAGTGCCAAAATTCTTACGAAGAGTCGACACTGCTTTGAAAAATATCGGAATAAATGAGCGTGTTCCTTATAATGCCCCGCTAATTCAATTCTCATCCTGGATGGGTGGGGACCGTGACGGTATTTTCCTTCTATTCGTGTCACTTATTTAATCTAATCTGCATTCTACATTTTTTTTTTATAAAAAATATAATATTTTTCCTAAGTAATTTATCAAATCAGGCAATCCAAGAGTGACTCCTGAAGTTACAAGAGATGTGTGTTTACTAGCTCGAATGATGGCTGCTAATTTGTACTTCTCCCAGATAGAGGATCTCATGTTTGAGGTATTGGACCGTATTTATTATCTTTAGACTTTTCCTACCTCAAAAGCTTAATAATGTTTAAGTTTATGAGAAATTGATTTTATTTATGATTATATTCGTCCGTAGCTTTCAATGTGGCGGTGCAACGATGAACTTCGTGCACGTGCAAATGATCTTCATAGTTCCACGAAGAGAGATGCGAAGCATTACATTGGTATGTTAATATATTTAATTTTCCTAAATATTGCATATTCTTCTCACTCTGTAAGTAAATGTCATGTTATCAAAGTTCATTTTGCGACATTTTTTTTCACTTTTTATGCAGAGTTTTGGAAGCAAGTTCCACCGAATGAGCCTTATCGAGTTATTCTTGGATATGTGAGGGACAAGCTATATTATACACGTGAACGTTCTCGTCAGTTACTCGCAAATGGGTATTCGGATATTCCTGAGGAGTCAACTTTTACCAATGTTGAAGAGGTTTTATTACTGACCATCTTTTCTCGTCATTTAATTTTTTAGCTAAATGCAAAAATACCAATGTGCTTTGCCTAATTAGCCAAAAAAAACCTCTGTTATTTCTATTAGCGAAACCCCCCATGTTCTTTTTTATTAGCAACATAACCCATTTTGAATTCCTTTACAAATCAAGAGGGAGGTTATTGCCAATTTTTTAAAGTGAACAGGGTGGTTATTGTCAATCTTCAAAGTTAACAGGGGGATTATTGTAAATCTTTTAGGTGAATAGGGGTGTTTTTGCATTTTCTGGTGGGGGTATAATTGTCATTTCTTCTGCAAAATATGTGAGGGTTTTTTGCTAATAAAAAATGGTACAAAGGGGGGGGGGGGGGGAGAGGTTTGGTAATAAAAATAACACAGTTTTTTGTGCTAATTAGACAAAGCATAGGGGATACTTTTGCATTTTACTCTTTGATTTTTACTTATGGACCTCTATTCAATTCTTGAATTTCAGTTTATAACTTTTGAAGTCTGAACAATATTCTCATGCAAACTTATGCTTTGTCTTTCAGTTTCTGGAACCTCTTGAATTATGTTATAGATCACTATGTGCATGTGGTGATCGTCCTATTGCCGACGGGAGCCTTCTCGATTTTCTGCGACAAGTTTCCACATTTGGGCTATCCCTCGTACGACTTGATATCCGACAGGAGTCCGATAGGCACACCGATGTCCTAGACGCAATTACGAGGCACCTAGAAATAGGATCCTACAAAGAATGGTCCGAGGAGCGTCGACAAGAGTGGCTCCTCTCCGAACTTAGTGGCAAACGTCCACTTTTTGGACCCGATCTTCCGAAAACCGAGGAAATCGCCGACGTTCTAAACACATTTCAAGTCCTCGCGGAACTTCCCTCGGATAATTTCGGTGCCTACATAATATCCATGGCCACTGCCACTTCCGATGTGCTCGCAGTCGAGCTTTTGCAACGAGAGTGCAATGTTAAAAACCCGTTAAGAGTTGTCCCTTTATTCGAAAAGCTCGCTGATCTCGAGGCTGCACCTGCTGCCGTGGCTCGACTTTTTTCAATAGAATGGTATCGTAAAAGGATAAACGGGAAACAAGAAGTCATGATTGGGTACTCGGACTCGGGAAAGGACGCTGGCCGACTTTCCGCCGCTTGGCAGTTGTACAAGGCCCAAGAGGAACTCGTTAAGGTGGCTAAAGAATACGGAGTAAAGCTAACGATGTTTCACGGTCGAGGAGGAACGGTTGGGAGAGGGGGCGGACCTACTCATCTTGCTATATTGTCTCAGCCACCGGATACTATTAACGGTTCTCTTCGTGTTACCGTTCAAGGGGAAGTTATCGAACAAAGTTTCGGAGAGGAGCATTTGTGTTTTAGAACTCTCCAGCGTTTTACGGCTGCTACACTCGAGCACGGAATGAATCCTCCGGCTGCACCAAAGCCCGAATGGCGTGCGCTCATGGACGAGATGGCTGTTGTTGCCACGAAAGAGTACCGTTCGGTTGTATTTCAAGAACCTCGGTTTGTTGAATACTTCCGCCTCGTAAGTATTTAGTTTCTTCCGTTATATTTATGTTAAGGTGAAATGCAAAAATACCCCATATGCTTTACCTAATGGCAACAAAACTCGTCTGTATTATTTTTATTAGCAAATAAAATACCCCTCCCAAGCTGAAGTACATATTTTGCAAGAAAAATGACAATTATACCCCCACCATAAACTACAAAAACACCCCTATTCACCTAAAAAATGACAATAATCCACCTGTTAATTTTTTAAAATTGGCAATAAACCCCATGTTCACTTAAAAAATTAACAATAACTCCCCTATTGACTTGTGAAGGTATTTCAAATGTTGCAGTAAGCTAATAAAAATTAAACTTCTTTTTTTGCCAATTAGGTGAAGCACAGGGGGTGTTTTGGCATTTAGCTCTAATTGGATAGCTTTCGCATTGAATAGCAGGCAAAAGCTGAATTGTTGCTTCATTTACTTGTAAATGGCATCTAATATATTTTCTTTATTCCTTTTTAGGCAACACCCGAGTTGGAGTATGGTCGAATGAACATTGGTAGTCGTCCATCAAAAAGAAAACCGAGTGGTGGAATAGAATCACTTCGAGCTATACCATGGATATTTGCTTGGACACAGACAAGATTTCATCTTCCCGTGTGGCTTGGCTTTGGGGCTGCAATGAGACACATAATCGAGAAAGATATAAGGAATCTTCACATGCTCAAAGATATGTACAACGCATGGCCTTTCTTTAGAGTAACAATTGACTTAATTGAGATGGTGTTTTCCAAGGGAGATCCCGGAATTGCCGCTTTGTATGACAAACTTTTAGTCTCGGAGGAATTATGGCCTTTCGGGGAGAAGTTACGAGCAAACTATGAAACAACTAAGAGCTTGATCCTTCAGGTAAAAAGGGCTTTGACTATTCTACAACTTTTAGTTCAGGCTATGTTTGGTTCTTCGATGTTAACTAATAAAAGAATAATTGGCATTTTACACCTCAAAATATAACTTTTTGGCACTTTGCACCCTAGACTTGCATATCCTTTGGCAAATTGCACTCTTATGGGGTGTAAAATGCCCACTATAGTGCCAAATAATTGCAATTTGAGGGTTCAAAGTGCCAAACCAGTGTATTTCTGTGGTGCAAAGCCAGATGCCGAGTAAAATGATAAGGTAATTAAAAATGAACATAAAAAATGTTCTTTCTGAGTGATATACTCACTAAAATTCAATTTAAGAACCAAACATATCCTTAGACCAAAACGATGTTTCTAGAAACAAGAATGCTGACTTATTTGTTTGCGTATATTAGGTTGCTGGACACAAGGAACTACTTGAAGGAGACCCTTACTTGAGGCAGAGGCTTAGACTAAGGGATCCGTATATCACGGTCCTTAACGTGTGTCAAATTTACACATTGAAGCGAGTTCGTGACCCTAGTTACAGTGTTCAGATTCGACCACATCTGTCGAAAGAAATCATGGAGAAGGATACGAGCAAAGCGGCTGCGGAATTGGTAAAGCTTAACCCTACTAGCGAATATGCTCCTGGGTTAGAAGATACCCTCATTTTGACCATGAAGGGTATTGCAGCTGGTTTGCAGAACACTGGTTAAATAAACTATGGTTAATCTGTATTCCCTGGGTTTATAATGCTGCCTGCCTAAATTATCTTGTGGAAGAAGATTGATATGAATAAAGTTGTGAGTTTATCTTTTTCGTTGTATATTTTGTGTAATTTTGATGGTTTCACTTTATGGTAAGGAACAATGTCAAAATGTGCGTCCAATAATAAAATAAAATATGCACCTTTTTTTGGTGCAAAGGTGTTTACATTTGGTTATGACTTGCTTTCTTTTATTAGGATAACTCTCGGTAAAATTGGAGGTCATTTCGAGCTCGACGACATGAACATAAAATAATATGTTTTCATAGTGTTAAATATTTCGAATTTGATTGGACTTGCCTTTAAGCAATCAGAGTAGGAACCTCACTACGATGAATCAAACTCGAACTAGGCTATAATTCCCAGATAAGAAGAAAGATACTACACTTAAAAATGATGTGTAATCATAAAAAAATAATGTGTTGTTCGACTTGATTTGACTTGTTTACGCCCCTAGTAATCGAAGACGACAAAGGGAAAGAATACAACGAGACTATTTTTCATGATTGAGGTACTGATCATAATTTTCGTTTCTAAAGATCATGTATACATATCAATATTCAGTAATAATTTCACCACCTTTAATCGGTAATTAGATACAATGAAATATGTCAAATTACAACCTCAAAAAAAAAAAAAAAAAAAAAGAATATGTCAAATTAGGCTTCTTCTGTTTCTCCAACAGATGGAGACAAAGCAGCCTCAATAGCTTGAGCAAAAGTCGCAATCTTGTACGTGAAGAACCCGACGAGCATAGGAATCAATTCAAGGTGCATGAATCCATATTCTGGAACTAATATCCTGTGTATAATAATAAAAGCATTTAAGTGAGATACAAAACTCGAATGGTGATTCAGGAGATGGAAAATGACAAATATGCCCTCAAACGGGCCTTACCCGTTCCATCTATTATATAACATCACCAAGACAACAGGAACCAATACCCTTGGCTGCCCGGCTGCTCCTCTGCAAATACAAAATTCTCATGATCTAAACGAGCCTCGAAAGAGCCATTTTGGTCTTCCAACAAAATAAAAGCTCACACCAAAACTAATTTACAGAAAAGAGAAGGAAATCTTATGAATCAAAATATAAATCCTTATCGTCGTTCAAGTTCATTTTTTTCAAGTTTCACATCCAAGGAAACATACATTTTTCAGGAAATTACCTCCCTTCTATTTCTAAATTTCTATTTTTCTCCCCAATATCCCCCAAATTGACTAGAAATACTTGATTAACAGACCCACCAGGTTTTCTAAAAAATTATGATTTTTTAAAAAGAGCAATTTTTTCTTAAAATTAAAATGATGACATACTTGATAAGTCCTCTTGCTCCATCAGCCAGAGCATCCACACTGTTTCCGAGCATTCGCATGTACGCTAAAGCACCAAGCAAACCAGCACCATAGCTGAATGAATGAATACATACACGATAATGGCATTATATATAGGCAAACATAATGGAATTAATATAGACAAATATGAGAAAACTTGATAGAAATTAGTACATGCTGTTATTTGAAGTTATGTTTCAATTCTTGGATTATAGTGAGTAAAACACTAAGGAAAACGATTCCATGCATCAAATTTCTCAATAAAATTAAAGTTCCAAACATAAAGAAAGTACCTTATTGCAATTTCCGGAGTATAAGATAAATAAGCTGACAATAATCCAACACCACCAATTCCCAGCGTTTGTAATTGCAATTTGTTTTTCATCTGAGAGGAGAAAAGAGCTTCTAACTAGACCATACTATAAGAAAGAGCTAACATACATAGATTACTAGAGAAGACAACCTTAAAATACTGTTCTCTCGACTGAGCAGCCAAAACTTCCGGATCCCCTCTCGGCTTCTTTGATTCCCGAAACATCACATCCTTTAACAAAAATCGGAGAGAAAAATCCATTATTTGATATTAAAGAAATATTAAAATCTTAAATAATTAGACGACTTACACTGCCTCCAGTTGCAGCCTTAGTAGCTCTGCTCCACTTATCTAGCTCACGACGTGTTGGTGCTGGTCTCCATTTTCGAGCAGTTGGGCTAAGGGCCTAAATGTCATTTCACATAATGAGAATGGAACGGCGAAAATGCAAATATTAACGCATTACATATAAACTAAGGGAGCTTGGAGTTTCGACTATACTTGTTCCTCGGGCTCGATTTGTTGTTCAACTACTGGTGCTGAAACGGGTGAAAGCTCTTTGCTCAAATCAATTTCCATACTGAAAACTCAATTAGTGGAACTGATAATGAGATTGCACAATAAAGAAAAGAGTTGAAATAGTACAAAATTTAACATACTTATCCAAGCTCATCACTCTATTCAAGCTTAGAAAGCCAGAAGGCACCTCCTAATAAGAAAAAAAGACCAAATGACATCACTAATCAAATAATTTACATACCGAATGATTCCATGTAAAAGCCACAGAATTTACTAGTTTTATTGTACATTTTGAACAAACAACTATGCAATTAAATTCCATAATCAAACTGAGCAGTATTCCACAGAAATGTTGGTTCCCAAAAGAACTAATGAAACATCTAAGAAATTCATTGAAAATTATTTAACAATATTAAGATAAAACACTGCCCATATTAAGGCTAAAAAACTATTATACAGGATCCATCTAGGCTAAATCTCAATTAAAGACCACAAAAAAGAGCAGAAGAGCCAAAAAAGAACTCAAAAAGTCTATGTAAAAGCCATAAAAATTAGTTTCTATTGTAAAATCTCAAGTAAACTACAAAATTGGATAAGCAATATTCATAACAAAGCTAAATTAGCAGAAATCATCATGGAGCAAAAACCCCAAAATCCCAAAGAGAACACTTTCAATCTCAACAACTGTTATAAATTGTTCCGTATAAGCTAAATTTCAACTTAACACCACCTTAAAAACAGAATAGCAACACAAACAAACAAAAACCCAGTAATTTTCCATACCCAAAAAAAATAAAATCAACTATTTATATGTGAAAAAACCTTAGTGACAGGGGAAACTTCATTATCTGCATCAGAATCTTTAATGAACTTTTTCATGCGACCCATGAAATCTTTGTTCCACAAGTAATCATCAGATTCAAGAGGGTCTACATCTCCACCCCAGTATTTTCTAAGCTTTGTTGTGGTAGGTGGGCCCGCGTAATCACCTGGAGCAACCCCAGTGGACCATTTCAATGGCTTTTTGTTCGGCAATATAATTTTGGTCGGTAGTCTAGTGTTTGGTGGCTGTGATGATGATGATGAGGTGTTTGGGGAATCTTGGGATGTGGCCGTGGAGGTGATTGATAGGCAATAGCAGTTAACTACCGCCATTGTTGTTCGGGTTTTTGCTTTTGGGTGGAGGGAAATTGGGGTGAAAAGGAGAAAATATCAGTGGAGAGTGTTGTGAATTGGTGATTGTGAGGATGGATGTGTTTCGACTGATTTTCCAATTTGAAGGTGACAAAATTGCAAAAATAGTCCCCTAACTTTCGATCTCTTAGCTCTAATTGTACTAAACAAACATGTAGTCTTTTATTTTTCATTTAATTTCAATTTAGTCTTATGCATGACAAAATTCGTCATTTTTAATAAGTTTTAATTTTCTTTCGGCATTAACAAATTTCATCATTTAATTTTAAATAAGTTTCAATTTTTGTCCTCCGATTACATGTTTATTTTTAAATAAATAATAAAGTTACAGGACCATTTTTAAAAATTTGTCAATAGCAGGTCATATTCTTTCATGTATTTAAATAATTTCTTCTTATTTAATATTTGCATTTAAAAAAAAACATCGAAAAGGATGTAAGATATTTATTGTGGCAAAATTACTCTATTGGATTTGGATGTATTTTAGTATTGCATTATTCCAATATTTTAGTTTCTAAAACATCTAGTCTTTTATTTTTCATTAATTTTAATTTAGTCCTATGCATAACAAAATTCATCATTTTCAATAAGTTTTAATTTTCTTTCTGTATTAACAAATTTCATCATCTAATTTTGAATAAGTTTCAATTTTCGTCCTTTAATTACATATTTATTTTTAAATAAATAGTAAAGTTATAGGACCATTTTTAAAAATTTGCCAATAGTAGGTCATATTCTTTCATTTATTTAAATAATTTCTTATTATTTAATATTTGCATTTAAAAAAAACTTCGGAAAAGGATATAAGATATTTATTGTGACAAAATTACTCTATTGGATTTGGATGTATTTTGGTATGCAACATTCCAATTTTTGTTGGGATAAGTGTCATTTGAAATGGTTTTACCGTATCAAAGAACAAGTGTTGTAACTAAATTAAGTAATATTTCAGTTAAATAAAGTATCAAACAATATAATATCAATTACTTTAATACAAAAGTATATGAATGGACATTCATTACATACATTTCCTCACTAAAACTCAAATATTCATAACCCAAATTTTCCGACCCGGCTTACCATTTGATTATCATTATTTTACATTAAAAGATTCAAGAAAAATATATTCAAATCATGTTTAAGTTGTTTCACATAAGTTTTGAAACAATATTCAAAACTTTCAACCGAAATATTTTCAGCCACGTCCAAAATAGTGAAAATACATCCAAATTTCCTTTGCTAATTGACGCATTTAATCTTAAATTTTGAAAAAAATCTATCATTTATTATTGTGTTCCATACATTGAAGAATTTTTTGTTGGCCTTATTAAAATTGATTGGGCCAAATTAGTTAAATCAATTACAAAATACCTTATTTCTAGGATTTATTGTGAATCTTATCACATTTGTCTGGATCCAACCCAAAAAAATATTTACGGCATTCGTTCCACGGCAGTTGTGATCATGGATCAAAATTTTCATCTTTTCCATAAAAAACATTGAAAAGTTTTCGTTTTTGAATCAGGCGAAACGAAAACAAGATGTAATTCCGAAATTATTTATTTGCCTAAAACTCTATTATTTTCCTAAATTTAGTGACTTTTTTTTTTTTTACAGATTTTCCTTAGTGTTTCCAAACATTTTCGAATAGTCTCGAAAAATGTTCAATATTTGACTGACCGAAACATACATTTGAACCGGAAATTGATCCACAGTTGTGATTAAATTTAATCCTTAAATTGAGAAGTTAACTTTATATCCCATTCTCTACACATATTTGTATCCAAAAATAAAATCAAATAAATTCCAACCATGTCTGATCACGTCAATCGTACAATAGATGCACCTAATAATGTCTCAGGTTACAATTCTGATGAAGGGATTTTTCGTTTAAGTAACTCCACGTTGAATGTGCTAAGTAATGTTGATTTCCGCTCTATAAAATTCAAACCGGTCATATCAAGCTTGACTCCACTTCAAGGATCATGATCCTGTGCTTAAATAAGATTGTCAAGTTGTGTCGGTGGTTGACCCGACATTGACCCTCCGATACCTAAGTCGGATAAATTCAAAGTATAGTGGAATATAAAAGAAAAATGGTAGTTATGTTGACCGGTAAAAGTAACATATGTGGATAATTTATATTAGTGGAAAGGGGATCTTTCAGATTAGTCGGGTCTTTTGGGTCGGATTGTCCGAATTTGAGATCCATATACGTCGAATAAATGTACTCATAGGTCAAATGTGATGATCAAATGTACCTAGATCAGTTTAGTTCAATAAGCATAGACCAGATTCTGCAGATTTAGTCATATGGAGCAGATTTGATATATGTTGAATAATATTGATCAGATTTGATGTCTAGCTCGACATATGGATATGTCGAACTACATGAGGTCGATCACATGGACTAGTTTTGATCTAGGTAAATTAATTTGTCTGACTATGGTTGACACGTGCTTCAATTCGCGCTCCGAGTGCGTAGTTCGAGATGCGCCATATTATTCGCGAATTGTTGCAATGAATTAGCTAATTACTTTGCTTAAATACGCGCTCTGTACATTTGGTTGAAAAACGGGCCAATGGTGGCTTGACACATGCTATGCAAAACAATAAAATTTATCAGGGGCATTATTTCTTCCATCCCCGTGCCATTATTCAGCCAAGTTTTCAAACTTTGACCTGTGAAAGATATGATGATTGATATTGCCTTGATTCATGCATTAAAAATAAATTCTTTCCCTCATACCATAGGGTTTACATACCAGTATCCTAGGGTGAGACCCTCGTTAACTGAATTCACGTGCGGCCACTCATTAGAATCGCGCCATTTGGCAGTGATTACTATAGATTATTTTTTCTAATTATTTTCGATTTTACAAATGTCCAGAAAATTTAAATTATTACATAAACACGAAATGTCTTCTATATCATTTTTAATCATCTTAATTAAAACAATTATTTCAATTGGGTTTGAACCCAGGTCTCCAAGTGGAAAATATTAACCACCCATACCAATGTTCAAAGTCATATTTTGTGATTAATATTGACAAATAAATGTACAAATAACATACAATTAGATTTACTTCCACAATTGATTAAATCCATAAATTCTTAAAATAAGATTTTGACAAATATTTAGGCATGTGCTACATTATGATTTCAATCTATTTATTCAAATTGTTTAAAAAAATTATATAATAAAATATTGACATTAAATATATGAATATTCTTATGAAAATGAATTTTGAATTGAACATTAATGTACATTGGTTAAAAGATTTTAGGGCCAAATATGTACATTTAAGAAATAGAGGGACCTTTATGGAAACATTCAAAAATGTTAATCTCAAGTAGACTTTTTATGTAAATGAACTAATGTTATATGGAATTATTATACAAGATTTTTGAAAAATTTATTATATAAAATGTCTTATAAACATTGATATTTGAAAATGATATTTTTTAATAGGACCCCCGTACACTTTAAAAAAGTTTTGGGGTCAAATATGTTTATTTCAAAAATTGAGGGACATTTGTTAAATATTAAAAAATGTTAATCTCTTGTAGTATTTTTATGTAAATGGGCAAATTTATATGAAATTATTGTTCAAGATTTTTTGAAGTATGTATTTTCTAGCCGGGACGTTATTAATGTTATTAGAGATTAGTCTCCGACTTAGGATAGGGTCCTCAGACGGGAGTAGGGATGTTTGTTAAACTTAATATGTAAAATTTCTTATAATAATTGATATTTCAACTTATACTCTGACCGTGAGTTTTTTAAAAGTATAAGGGTTAAATATATAATTTTCATAAATTGAGGGATCTTTTGTAAAAGTTTAAAAAAATTTAATCTACAGTATTTTTATGTAAATAAACCAATGTTATGTGAAAATATTGTACAAGAAATCGTGCGTTTTAGATAAACTTTAGGCATGAATGATTATGAACGAAAGGAAAATAATTAATTTTAGAATGGTTATGAAATTTGATGTAATCAGTGGTTGATCAAATTGTCGTCAACAATTTTCATTCTCTCCGTAGTAAATTTGAAAATGGTGGAAAAGTCAACAATAAGGTAAGAGTTATTGTAAAAATGATGAGAATTATGAAATAAGAAATATTTAATTAGGTATGAATGAATATGAAAGAAAATGAAATAATGTTGAAAAAAATGTACAAATGTTAAAAAATGATTTATGTTATTAGGTACGAATAATCATGAAATAATGTTAAAATAAACTATAACGAATGATTTAATGTTATTAGGTTTAAGAGATTATCAAAGAAATTAGAATGTTGATCTAAAAAATAATCATTAAAAAATAATCGTAGTTATAGAAAATTGGAATTAAAATAATTTCATCTCAATTAATTTAGAAAATAAATTCAATATTCAAGTAATTAGGTGTTGATTAACTTTGTTGATAACGATGGAATAGTACAAAAACAACTTTACATTATGGATGATGTAAAATTGGTGAAGAATAAATAGGAAATAATCAATTAGATTTGAATGATTATGAAAGAGAGGAAGATAATTAAGTAATTAGGCTTTAAATAGGGGTATAATGGTCTTTATCAATTTTCCACGAATTAATGTTTTAACTAAATTAGCATTAATATAATGGGGGCTAAAATGTCTTTTCTTATGTTATTTTGATTTTTTTAGTTTTTTTAAAGAGATTAAATATAAGGGTGAATTAGTAAAATTAAATTATTATTAAAGTCAATAGAAGAAAAAAATGGAATGACCAAGTAACCGTATGAACGATTCAGATCAATCTGTGGCAATCTAGCTAATGGTTGATAGAACAAGCCTCACATGAGGGAGAGATTATTTAGTACAACCGCTGCACCACGTCAATAAGTACACGTGGTCAAGGGCGGATGTAGTATAGGGCTAGTGGGGTCTATAGACCCCACTCAATTTATTATTTTTTTTTTAATATAGTAGTATTAATAAACTTTGGGCCAAAAATATTAAAATAAGTCCATACATTTTATGTTTATGTCTCAGACTTTCAATTCAGTCCAAATAAAATATAATGTCAAATCTAAATACATGACCCAATATGACATATCCATGAGACCAATAATCCAAACATTTCTCTCATTCTAGCCCAGCCCAAAATGTGCTCCAATTCTCCCCCAAATCTAAAAACCTAAACCTTTGCTGCCTGCATCACATCACCGCACCAGCACACCAGCACCAGCCGCCCCAGGCCCCAGCCCAAGCTCCCAGTCCCACCACTGACTCAAGCCACTCACAAGTCACAAGCCACTCCACACTCCAAGGACCACAACCATAAAGTTTGATATTTCATTAATAAAGTAAGCATTCCATTAACTCAATCTTATTTAAATAATGAGGTCAATTTTGATTACATAAATCAAGCTCAAAAGTTATTTAGTTGATTATTTTAATCCCAAAGCAAGACCCACTTTACTTATTCAAGATTATATAAATTTAATTTATTAGTTACTAATTTTCATTTTCTTCCAATTAAACCAAACTTGCTTTAATTTTATTTAAAACAATATTTATTTATATTTCAATATTGAATATAAAGCTTCAATAATTAAATTTATTAGTTAATAATTTCAATTTTCTTCCAATTAAACCAAACTTGCTTGAATTTTATTTAAAATAATATTTATTTGTATTTCAATATTGAATATAAAGCTTCAATATTTATGGTTTAAGTGATCAATTCTATTATATCCATTTGAACCTAACAATCCGGCAAAGGTGGTTTAAGTGATCAATAATATTATATTCATCGATTTTGTATTGAGAAGATAGTGCGTTTGATTTCCTTTTTTAATATCACATGAAAATTGATTATTTGAGAGATAATATATGTTACTTCTTGAGAGTTAGGATATTTATGTTATGTTTGATTGATTTTATAGATATGAAGAGATACTTTAAAACTACACCTACACCTACACCTCAAGAGGAGTCTTCGAGTAAAGTGCAAATTCAAAGTGACTCGCATGAGCTTCCAAAAGTTCAAATTGAAATGAACTTGCCCGATCTTCCGAGTGATCCCGGTCTACGACCTCATATAACAACTTATCATCCTAACATTCGAGAGAGAGTTCGTAGAAAATACTTGCTCAAAGGTCCATGTCAACCACGCAATCTTGAGTTTCCGAAAACATATAAAGGAGGTCAACTTAGAAGATTTTCTCCTTCTTGGTATAGCGGAAATGCCAATTGGTTGGAGTATAGTGAAATCAAAGATGCCGTATTTTGCCTTTGTTGTTATCTCTTCAAGGTTGATCTTGGAGACCAAAGAGGTGGAGACGCTTTTATTACCGAAGGATATTCAAATTGGAAAAAGAAAGAAAGGTTAACATATCACATAGGAAAATATTCTAATAGTTTTCATAACCGAGCATGGGAAAAATGTCAAGCATTTTTGGATCAAAAACAACAAATTGAACCTATGTTCAACCGGAAAACCAATGAAAATAGCAATGACTACCGAATTCGATTGGTAGCATCAATCGATTGCGTTCGATTTCTTCTTAAACAAGGACTTGCATTTCGTGGACATGATGAATCGGAATTTTCAAGCAACCAAGGGAACTTCCTTGAACTTTTAAGTTTTCTAGCGAGTCAAATGAGGTTGCTAGAGCGGTTGTTTTAGGGAATGCCCCGGAAAATCTTAAGTTGACGGCTCCATCAATTCAAAAGGACATTGTCAATGCTTGTTCGATTGAAACTACCAATGCTATTATTAGAGAGCTTGGGGATGAGTTATTTGATATTCTTGTTGATGAATCTCGTGATATAGCTTGTAGTGAGCAAATGGCGGTTGTTTTGAGATATGTGGATTCACGAGGATATGTGATGGAACGTGTTATAGGCATCAAACATGTCAAGAGTACTACTGCTATTTCTCTCAAAGAATCCATTGATGATTTATTCGCTACACATGGATTGAGTATTGATCGATTATGTGGGCAAGGTTATGATGGGGCAAGTAACATGCAAGGTGAATTTAATGGATTGAAGGCATTAATTCTAAGAGAAAATCAATGTGCATATTATGTCCATTGTTTTGCTCATCAACTTCAACTTGCTCTTGTTGCGGTAGCAAGGAAATGTCCTTATATGACCGGACTCTTTGATTCGGTGACTATGGTGGTCAATATATATGGAGGCTCTCCTAAACGTCGTGATTTTCTTCTTGACAAGCAATATGAAAAAGTGGTCGAGGCTTTATCAAATAATGAAATCGAAAGTGGTCAAGGTCTCAACCAAGAGAGAACTCTCGTTTGTGCGAGTGACACACGTTGGGGATCACATTATGGTACTTTGATGAGTTTAGTTACCATGTTCTCTTCTGTGATTGATGTTCTTGGCTTTATAGTTGAGGAGTCCACCGATAGGAATGGAGAAGCAAGCAATCTATTATTAATACTTCAATCATTTTCCTTTGTCTTCAATCTACATTTGATGACGTTGATATTGGGCATTACTAATGACTTGTCTCAAGCTTTGCAAAGAAAATATCAAGACATAGTGAATGCTATGAGATTAGTCAAATTATCTAAGGATCGACATCAGGAGACAAGAGATGATGGATGGGCACATTTGTTGGAGGAAGTTACTTCTTTTTGTTCAAAGTATGAAATTGAAATTCCTTCTATGAGTAATGTCTATGTTCCGTATGGAAGGCCAAGACGTAGAATTGAACAAGTGACCATAGAACACCATTACAAAGTTGAGAGATTTAATTCGGTTATAGATAGACAAATGCAAGAGCTAAACAACCGTTTCAATGAAGCAAACACGGAGTTACTTCTTTGTGTTGCATGCTTAAGCCCATCCGAGCTCTTTGCGACATTTGACAAAGAAAAACTTATTCGTCTTGCAGAAATTTATCCTAGTGATTTCTCTTTTCTTGAGCTTTCGGCCTTGCCTAATCAACTTGAAAATTACATTAGAGATGTTCGATCAAGTGATGACTTTTCTAATTTGAAAGGAATTGGTGATCTTGCTAAGAAGATGGTTACAACTAAAAGGCATGTCGTATTCTTTTTGGTTTACAGACTTGTGACATTGGCACTTATTCTCCCTGTTGCAACTGCTTCGATAGAGAGAGCTTTTTCGGCTATGAAGATGGTGAAAAATCAACTTCGTAGCAAAATGGGCGATCAATGGTTGAATGATAGTTTAGTTGTTTTTATAGAGAGAGATATATTTTGTGATATTTCAAATGATGCTATCATGGATCGATTTCAAAAAATGAAAAACCGTCGCAGTTTGTTAATATAAATACTTAGATGTTTTGGGTTATTTTTTAGGCATAACGGGGTATTATATGTAATTAAAGTAACTTGTGGGGTTGTTTTTGTCAAACTTCACCTTCTCGTTTTTGTATCTTGTTATATATTTTTTCGTGAATGAAGTATAATTTTTAAGTTTGACTGCTTAATTGAATTTTTTTTTTTTAATCTACTTTAGCCCCCCCAGTGTAAAATTCCTGGATCCGCCCCTGCACGTGGTGTAGCCCACCAATACACTTGGGACATGTGGATTAATAATCGACATCACCCTATATTCAAGCCATGTTCCAAAAATATAGGAATTCAAAAAATTGTGTTCACATTGCCAGAACATGGGTGATGTGGATTATTAATCCACATGTCCCAAGTATATTGGTGGGCTGCACCACATGTACTAGATGACGTTGTGCAACAATTGTACTAAATAATTTCTCCACATGAGGCCGTAACTTAAGAGGTCTCACCTTAGAAAAATCCCAATATCCTATCATAATGATAGTATTAGAGCATCTCTAATAACTTCGAGTGGGAATAGCCTTTCCCTCTCCCTCTCTCTATCTCTCCCTTAGTCATCTCTAATGACTCATTCTATCAAATCCATTTAATTACAAATTTTATTATTGTCCATTCTCATTACTTATTCTAATTATTATTATTATTATTATTATTATTATTATTATTATTATTATTATCACACCAAAAATAAATTAAAAATTAACATTAATTTAAAATCAAAAGTACATTAGGGAACATAGAAAATAGAAAATTACATTAAATATTAAATTAATTCATATAAGAAAATTCATCATCTCCGCCATATTCGTAGAGTTGTAGTCGAACATATGATTTCATGATTGTATCATATTTTAAATTTTTTAAAGAAAATTATTTTTGGGTGATAAATACAACCCCAAAATTATAAACAAAAAGAAGGGAGCTACGTCTGAGTTAAACTTGGAGATGGACAAATCAATATTAAAATAATAGTGTTAATTAAATGAAATGAAAGTTATATTTTAATAATTAAAAATAATTATCTACAAATAATATACAAATTTTAGGACTTTTTTATTAACAAATAAAAAATAAAAAAAATAACATGTGAGGAAGGGGCCTTGGATGGGGGGAAGCTCCCCCTCCTCCTCCCTCCAGGCTCTTTCCAAGGCCCCTCTAGCCAGAATACCCTCTCCTTACCCCATTCCCCTCTCCACCCAGTCATTAGAGATGAATTTTTTTTCCCTTTCCCCCTATATACCCTCTAGGGCATCTCCCCACTACTCATTAGAGATGTCCTTAAAACTAATGAAGTAGAATGTACTTTATTTTTAAATGTATAGTGTTGCAATTCTGAATATGATAGTTTAATTGATTGTTATACTTACGTAATATATAATTATGAATTTATGAAGCATAATTCACTTTTAGCTCTAAATTTCATTAAAATACAAATAATGAAAATAATTTATATAATAAAATAATATTAAAATATTAAAAATAAAGGCGCTCTGAGCATGCTATGAAACTCGACCGCTCTCGCTCCGCGCCCGCGTTTCGCTCCGCGAATTAGTTACCTATGTTTTGATCATAATGGAGCATTCTTCATATATGTCGAATGGACCAGATTTAATATCTATTTCGACATATGGATATATTAAACTACATGAGGTCGATCATATGGGCCGATTTTGATCATAACAGAGCAGACCTGGTATATGTCGAACAAGATATGGTTCAATTAAAGTAGTGTATATAAAATAGAATATAATCTAGTCAAATTGTTATATGTCGAATATGATATAGTTCAATCTTAGTTTGACTTTAATTTGACTTGTAATGTGGCATGACATTGATTGAATATTGTGTGTATTAGTTAACCTTACTAATGTGATATTTCTTTAAAGTAAATACAAGCGTTTCAATCATATTAAAGAATATAAGCACATTAAAGAAAGACACAAATATGATAATTACTTTGGACATGATGGTGATAGTGATACTCCATTTGAATTAACATCTAGCATCATATAATCATATCGTATTTTTTGAAATGAAAATTCATTGGCAGAAACTTCAACAATTCTATCATCACCCAAAGGAGCATGATTAACTACATTTTCTACTGTCTGGGAGTAAACGACGAGTTCTAAACATTCATTAGTTTACCTTATTGTTCAACATGTGTTTGAAGTTGAATCTCTGTATAAGGTTTCGGTCTGTTCCAGAATCCCAAATGTACCCCCAATACAAATTGTACACCCATAACCACTAGCCCCCCTGGAAATTTTTTTTTCTTTTTTTATATTTATGTGTTGTAATTTTTTTTAATAAAAAATTTAATATATTAGTCCAATAGTCCAAATATAATTTTAAGTCCAATTAATATTCCCACTTTAACAATAACTTACTCTTCCAATTGTAATCTCCAATTTTAAGCCCAATATTTCCCACTCCCAACATCTCCAAACCCTAATCCTAGCCACCATTGCACCTCCTACCACCACCAGCCGCCGCCTGCCACCTGCTGCCCGCTGAGGCCGTCTGCCGCCGCCCCATCTCCGGCCATCTACCAACCCAAGTCCCAACCCATTGAAGTCTTGAGCACAAAAAGGCCCAATTGTGAATGTTAGTAATTTTTTCTATTTTTATTTATATTTATGTGTGTGCAATTGTGTTTATATAATATACTAATATTGTTATATATTCATTATTGATGTTTATATTCACTTTCCAAAAATCAATCTTTAGATTCAAGTTTCATTTTTTGTGCTTAAAGTTATATACTTGTTAAGATTTTCATATATAAGTGATAAAGATATGAGGATACCAATTATATTAAAATAATATGATGCTTAAATCAATATGCAATAGAGTTAATAGTATTCATTTACATATTAAATACTATCTTAGATGGTTAATAGTTTTATTTATTAAAATGTCAAGCACTAATCTTATATTATTAATAGTCTTTCGGCTATGAAGATAGTAAATAATCGACTTCGTAACCGAATGAGCGATCAATGTCTAAATGATAATTTAGTTGTCTTTATAGAGAGATCGAGACATATTTAGTAGTATTTCAAATTATGCTCTCATGGACCGGTTTCAAAATATGAAAAATCGTCGTGGTCAATTATTAAAGTAGATAGGTAGATAGTTTGGGTTCGTATGTGAATAATATAAACTTTATGTTTAACTGTTTGATTTTTTTTGTTTGTTTAAGTTTAGCCCCCTTGACCCAAATTCCTGGATCCGCCCCTGCCCATAACAGACAAGTTGTCAATCTTTCTTGTTATGGTATTTAATTATAATCTATACACACATTCTAAAGATCCCTAATACTCCCTCCGTTTCATAATATCTGTCGCTTTGGAAAGATTTTTTTGTGCCATATTATCTGTCACTTTGGATTTTCAATAAAGCATTAATTGCTCTTTTTCCATTTTTGCCCTTTATGCTCATAAATTTTATCAAACATTAGTGGAGGATAATTAATTAAAAAGGGTATTTTAGTCTTTTTCAACTTTTTTTCTATAGAATTCAGCCATATTCAATGATTTTCTTAATTTGTGTGCATGCATGTGAAAAGACAGATATTTTGAAACGGAGGGAGTACGATTCACTCTCTACACCCCTCCCATTCCCATCCCCCAACGAATTCGTACGGATTTTCAAGAACGACATTTTCAGAGACTCAAGGTACGCGTCTTATAGGCTCAATAGGATAAAGATTAGAGATTAATCGCTAAGTATTCCTCAAATCAGATGATGCTGCAAAAACTTATCAAACACAAGACACATATTTGAGAGAATAGTGCAAAACTTTCTGGTGCAAAACACTAATGAATGTTTAGATGATGGTTCAAAAATATATCGAACACAAGAAAGAGATCTTGAGAGAACAACATTAAGAACTCTAGATTAAATCAATAGCAGTTCTTGTTGATCCAATTTTTCAAGTACCGGCTTATGACATGGTGCTAAATCCCCAAGCCGATACACATCAAACTTCTTCATTACAAGGTCATACAAATGTTCTTTGGTTTGAGAATACTATATTCCCATTAGTAACTCATCTTTAGTCCTTTGACCTAAAAAAATTCGTAAATGTATATGTATCAGTTTTTTCAATTAGATAAATTTGTAAAAAACTAATGGAACATAAATTATATACTAAGAAATTAAAGTTATAGGTTGAACAGGTAGAGTCAAATAAAATAAAAGAATACAATAAATTTGAATAATTTTTAAATGATGAAATGCAATATTTATATAATTATATTCTCAAACAGTCGGTGAAAATCAACTTGATCTAGTGGTTGAAATTGCTGCTCTAAAGGCTTTTTCTATATATATATCTAGAATATTTTACTCCATAATCTGGAACCATGTATATGCTAAAAGAATGTCATAGATTTTCATGCATAATTTATTGGGTCAGACTAAATTGACCAAATATTATTGAGACAAATATTAACATTAAAGCTTCATATATTTGTTTCGATGCATTGGACACATTATCGGAGCGCAACATTAAACTTGATGTAACATATCAAATTAACTTTTCGATTAATAGTACACATTCTCTTGAAATCCTCTTTCTATTTGTTATATAAACTCCTTTGGGCTTATTATGTAAAAATAATTATTCATATTATTGGTGTCAAATGATAGATATTATATATATGCTAATTGATAGTGCACGTGTTTCTATTTTATTGAATCTTAGTATTTTGGAAAAAAATTATGATACTTTAGTTTCGCAATAATACATTGAATTTAACATTTAATATAATTTATATTCAACGAGCTTGAGTCAAACCACATTTTCTAATTTTAATGAAATAAGGCTCAAAACTACATACACATCTCGGCTTTCTGGTAGCGGATGGAATCGTTTGGTAACCGAACATAATAGTTGAGTTTGGCATCCAATACAAATTTTGGCTTTCTGGTAGCGGATGGAATCGTTTGGTAACCGAACATAATAGTTGAGTTTGGCATACAATACAAATTTTAAAATTACCGCACAAGTCGCGAAATACCGAAAATTGGTACGGTTGAGTTGCACTAAATGTATACCGTACGATAGCAGCGAGAACATGAATATTCTATTTTCACGTTTGATCAATTTATTGATATATATATATATATATATATATATTGTTGTATTTACTTTTCCTGTGGAGAAGAGTTTTATAATGAAATATTATAAAATAATATTACGACTGAATCTTAAAAAAATCAGTTAATTTGTCATTTTCTCAGTTAATTACTAATATTCTAGTAAATACTTACAAATAACCTAACAATTTTATAAGTAAAAAAAACTAATTTTAAAATATTGTCTTTTTTTTTTTTTTTTGTAAAAGAAGGTCCAAACTTTAAATTTGGCTTAATATGTCAAAATAACCAAGTGAAGAGAGATGAAAGAGTTATAAGCCTTGAAGCATTATTTGTTTGACGCATCTAGTGGCCAAACCACCACTTATATACATTTTTATCATTTCTCTTTAATCACTATCTTCTCACACTAACCTTTGATTTTAAGTTTGATTCACAAGTTGTTCATTGAGTGCACTATTTCGCTTTGCATCAAGAATTGAATTTTGCATTTTTAATAGGAATGTTAGTGTTATATCCTTGACTAATTACTTATATGTATTTGAAATCATCTATCTATATATATATATTATATATTATATATATATAAAAGTACGAGTTGGCATAAGGAAATTTTTTCCTTTTTTTGTGGAGACTAATATATCCCTATTTAAATTATATTGTGATATTTAAAAAAAAAATCCTAAAAGTATAATTAGACAAGAGCTCTATCCTACATCAACCTTATTATCATCTTTTAAAGTTATATAACTCATTAAAACATTAATGATAACTAAAAAATAAATTATTCTATATCTCTTCAAAAAGTTCTTAAAAAGCTATTACTTATTAAGGAACCTCAGAAATACTAAAGAGACTGAAAAAAAATTATGTCACATTCATGCTACATGAATAAAAAAAAAAGGTACTATTTAGTTAACTAAAAAATGTATAATTGGCTTAAGCCCAAAAAAGTCAGAAGATAGAAATTATTAAAATCAACTATTCGATCAAAAATATATGATAAAAATAGTAAAATCAATGGAAAAAATGGATCATATAGAAAAAAAATTGAGTTAAAGCAAAAAAAATGGTGAATTGATAAGAAAAACAAGGTTAACCGGCAAAAAAGTGGATAAAATGGGTAAAAAAAATTGAATGACATCGGCTAAACACGGGATAAAAAAAATGGATCAAATCGATAAAACACTACTAGAATATAATGAAATTTCAACAGACTATTTTCAACAGATTTAAATCTATTGAAATTGAGTATAAAATTTCAACAGATAAAAAATCTGTTGAAAATTAAAGAAAGTTTAGACAGAATTATATTCTGTCGATATTTTTAACTTTTTCGACAGAATATTTCTGTCGATATTGTTTTAATTTTCAACAGATTTTGAAATCTGTTGAAATTAAATAGGGCTTCTAATTTCTTTCTTTCACTACTGCTCTTTCTCTCTCCCCGATCTCCAGCCGCACCCTAATTATTTCCTTTCAATAAAAATTCTCCCACTACATACCGTCACTCTCTCTTCTTCCTTATCTGCTACCTCCGCCGCGCCGCACCGCACCGCACCGCCACTCTATCTTCTTCCATATCTGCTACCGCCGCACCACCGCACCGCACCGCCACGCTCTATTCTTCCATATCTGCTACCGCCGCACCATCGCACCGCCACTCTCTCTTCTTCCGTATCTGCCGCGGCTCATCCTAGCTAGCAAGTGGAGTCAGTGTATGAAATAATCTCCTTTATTATTTTCATCTGATTTCGATTTGAATTTGTTAATTGTGCATTTGTTAATTCGATGTGAAGTGTATTAATTAGGGTTTCTTGTTTCAAATTGATTTATTAAAATTTCCAAAGGCCTAATTAGGCTTTCTAACATAGAGATGGTTTCTTGTTTCAAATTGATTTATTAAAATTTCCAAAGGCCTAATTAGGCTTTCTAACATAGAGATGGAATAAAATTAAAGTAGATATTTCTTTATGTAGTGGTTTGATTTAGGTGGATTAAAATAGGCAATATCTTTTAATTGTGTTACTTTAAGAATTGTGAAGGTTATATGCCATGTTGGTTCAGTTTGTGATTACGGATTTGGACTTGTAACATTTAGTACTTATTAATAACTTAGTCCTTAGATTACACAAATGCAGAGGTGATGATCTTAGATTTAACAAGAAATTATGACATCACAATTGAATGTTATTTAATGATGCATAAGAGTTTGATAATGCTTTCAAATTATGTTTGATTAATGAAATGAAGTAACAAATATATATAGATGAAATTAACTAGTTTAGGAACGAAGGATCTTACTTGAATGGACTTGATGTAAAGAAAAGAATGGTGGAGAATATGAGTAGCACATGTATCATGTTAGCAAGTTTATTAAATATGTTTGCATTTAGATTGATTTTAAAATGTTAAAATTTGAATGGAGCATGAAAATTGCTTGACTTTTATGATGAATTAATTAATAGAATGTGTTTCATAATTGTAACTTTGTGTTCGTAGAATATGGATATACGTATACAACGTAGATGGATGTATGATAGAGTTGATCTCGACAACAAAACTATTAAGGATGAATACAAGAGTGGGGTATACGGGTTCATTGACCATGCTATGTCACATGCTGGAGTGGTATCATGGGCTAATGAAATTAGGTGTCCATGTCGAAAATGTAAAAATCTTAAGTACATTAAATGTGATCTCGTAGTAGTACATTTGTGTAAATGGGGATTCAAGCCCGACTATTGGTATTGGACTTCACACGGTGAAGTTGAGCCATCTGTGAATTATAACAACACCGAATCTTCGAGCCCTCAATTTTTTCATAACGAGGTTCACAACCGTTACGAAGATCTTGTACATGATGCTATGAGGGATGTGCACAACTTTGGTACCAGTGAAGGGCAATCTATTCCCAATGCAGATTATCAACATTTCTATGAATTGTTGACTGCTGCCCAAACACCTTTATGGGAAGGGTGTGACACTCAAACTGACTTGTCGTTTTCCTTGGAAATGATGACTATAAAAGCCGAATACAACATGTCACAATCATGCTATGATCGATTGTCAAACCTAATTAGAAAATCGGTTCCTAAAGAAAACTGTGTTCCCGAGAGCTTTTACAAAGCAAAGAAGTTGATCTCGAAGCTTGGTTTAACTTCGATAAAAATTGACTGTTGCATAAATGGGTGCATGTTATATTACAAAGAAAATGAGCATTTGAACGCGTGTAACTTCTGTAATGAAAGTCGTTTTAAGAGCGGTACAAGCAATAAACCGATTCCAAGGAAAAGAATGCATTACTTGCCGTTGATTCCTCGATTGAAACGGTTGTATGCATCACATAAGTCGGCATCTCACATGCGGTGGCACTCTGAGAATAGAAGAGAGGAAGGTGTTATGTGTCACCCATCTGATGGAAAAGCATGGAAAAATTTTGACGAAGCTCATCCGGATTTCGCAGCCGATCCGAGAAACGTCAGACTTGGATTGTGCACTGATGGATTTAATCCGTTTAATGCTAGTGAGCCATATTCTTGTTGGCCGGTTATTGTAACTTCTTATAATCTCCCACCAGAGATGTGTATGACAACACCATACATGTTCTTAACTTGCATAATTCCTGGGCCAAAAAATCCAAAGGATAGGATAGATGTTTATTTGAGGCCTCTTATTGATGAATTGAAAACGTTGTGGGAAGACGGCGTGGAAACATGGGATATCTCTTTGAAGGAAAACTTTCAGTTGAGAGCCGCGCTCATGTGGACGATCAATGATTTCCCTGCATATGGTATGTTATCGGGATGGATGACGTCCGGTCGTTTGGCTTGTCCTATCTGCATGGAGAACTCAAAAGCCTTTTATCTTAAATACGGTAGGAAGATCTCATGGTTTGATTGTCATCGCCAGTTCCTACCACAAAATCACCCATTTAGGAATTCTCGGGACAAGTTCACGTCTGGAAAAAAGGAAACGTCGAATGCACCTCATAGATTGGATGGCAATGAGGAGTTGGCTAGGGTTGAACATTTGCCGAGCATTGAAGAGTTGCATCCAAATGACAACCGAGTAAGAGGGTATGGTGAGACACATCATTGGACCAAAAAGAGCATATTTTGGGAGTTACCGTACTGGAAGGACAATTTGGTACGTCACAACTTAGATGTCATGCACATTGAAAAAAATGTGTTTGATAATATATTTAACACGGTTATGGACATTAAAGGGAAGACGAAGGATAATGAACAAGCAAGAAAGGATTTGGAATCACATTGCAGAAGATCGGAGTTACACTTACAAACTAATCGTGAAGGAAAAGTTTTTAAACCGAAGGCGAGTTATGCTTTCTCAGTCGGTGAGAAACAAACTATTTTGAAATGGATTGAAAATGTGAAGATGCCGGATGGTTATGCTTCTAACCTGTCGAGATGCGTTGACAAATCAAACTTAAAATTACGTGGAATGAAGAGTCATGATTGTCACGTGTTTATGCAACGACTGCTTCCAATTGCATTTAGTATGTTGCCAATTAATGTGTGGAATCCTTTAACTGAAGTTAGTTTGTTCTTTAAAGAATTGTGTTCAACCGAATTGCACGTTGACAAATTGCGTGAAATGGAACAAAACATCCCCGTTATCTTGTGTAAGTTGGAACAAATATTTCCATGTTCTTTCTTCGATTCAATGGGTAAAACAACAAGGTTAACCGACAAAAAATGGGTAAAATCGGTAAAAAAAAATTGAATGACATTGGCTAAACACGGGATAACAAATAAATGGATCAAATCGAAAAAAGAACAAACAAAAAAATGAGTTAATTGGCAAAAAAAAAAAGGTGAAGTATGTGAGAAAATATGTTAAATAATCAAAAGAATAAGTAAAATCAGACTAAAATTGGATTAAACCGGAGAGAATGAGGGAAGTGATTAACAAATGTGAAAATCAACTAATGGGTTAACTTGAGAATGGATGGATCGATTAATAAACTGGACAAACCATAAAAAATTTATGAACGAACCGGTTAAAATAACAAAAAAGATATGATAAACTCAATGTAAAAGCAGGTAAAATCGATATTTCTTTCCTAAGTTTTTATAAAATTATAACTTATTAAATAACCTAAAAATAAAAGGCCACATTTGGGCTATAGGAATAAAAATATATTATTTAGTTAACTGAAAACTTATAATCAAAACATGGAATGGTTAAATGGTAAATTTCTATTAAAAATAAATATGATAAAAAAAATGGTAAAATCAATGGAAAAATGAGTTAGATAGAAGAAAAAAATTGTGCAATTGATAAAATAAAGGGGTATGCTGGCAAATAATGGGTAACTAGTAAAAATGAAATTAAAGCGATTTAATCAAAGAAATTATTTGGTATGTCGTTTAGACCTGTATGATTAAAAATCATGATATTATTCAACTAACATAAGAAATTGGTTAATCACGTACAAAACAAATTAGTTAATCACGTGCAAAACATGTGCACTTTTCTAATTTGATTTAAAGAAATTAGTTAATCACGTGTAAAACATGTGCACTTTTCTAATTTGATTTGAAGAAATTAGTTAATCACGTGCAAAACACGTGCACTTTTCTAATTTGATTAAAAGAAATTAGTTAATCACGTGTAAAACACGTGCACTTTTCTAGTTTCAAAAAAATTAAAACCAAATGAATTGCAAAAAGACGTACGCAATCTACAAACTGCACACACACAACTAATTAATAAAAAAAAAAAAAAAAAAAAGAAAACTACAAAATCGAAAATAAAAAATCGAAAAATCAGAAAATTACTATTTCAACAATTCGAAAACAAATTCTACAGATCACAAAAGAAAAAAGAACGGCTAAAATTCAATTTTGGTACCATAGAACTGGGCAAATTTCATTTTTCATACCAAAAGTCCAGAAATCATACAGCCGTTAAGTTTTTCCACGGCCGTTTAGTCTCCTCCGTTAAGTGCATGTGAGAGGCACATGGGGCACTAATCTGCCCGTTCAATTTTGGTACTAATATGCCCGTTCAATTTTGGTACTGTAGAATTGGGGAATTTTCAATTTTCATACCAAAAGTCCAAAAATCATACCAATTCTCACTCAGCCGTTTCAAAATAGGGGGAAATGCAATTGTCTAACATTGAGCAGGTTTTTTTTGCAATTATTGCCTTCTTCCTCCTATGGACGATCGCCGGCTTCCGGTGGCCGTTTGTCGAAATTGGTTGAATATTTTTGTTCCTCTTGTCATGGGCGGAGCTCAACCGTCTATGGTAGCCACTTGGGCGGAGCTCAACCGTCTATGGCAGCTACAATAAACCTATGGAAAATGATGCCCACGGTTAGGGGAAACTAATGCAACAAGAATTACGAAGTTTGGTTAAGAATCGAACAAGAAATCACGATTTGAAATTTCGAAAATTTTGACCTACAATTCGAAAATTAGAACTCAAAATTCGAATAGATTACTCAAATGATTGAAAAGATCTTTATATGTACGAGTTCTCCATGACAAGGGGAACATAAACCCTCAACCAATTCCGACCAAAAGCCACCGGAACCGGCGGTCGTAGGGGTGGGATCGGGACTGGTTTTCAGGAATTCGGGTATTTCAGGACGGGATTTTGGGTTTCGGGATTTCAAATTTAAGTCCCGAAACCCGGTAGATCAACCAAGGTCCCGTGGGTTTCGGGTACCCGATTTAATTTTGGGATTTCGGGACGGATTCGGGAGTCCCGGGAATCTAAGTTGCAAATTTAAATTGTGCAAATTAAACCTTTTTTTTTAGCTTATTGTTAAAATGAAATGAAAAAAAAAGTAACATGACTACTAGTCTACTGTAGAACAAACTAATTCAAACATATCACCACAACCATTTCAAAAAAAGAAAAACATAACGGAATTTGGTATGAAAAATGAAATTTACCCAATTCTATGGTACCAAAATTGAATTTTATGTTCCAAGGGGCAGAATTCGACCCACGTGCCCAGCCCGCCCACGAAGACTTAACGGACACGTGGCAGAAACGTTAAGAAAATTAACGGAAGTGCCTTTTTTGAAACGGCTGAGTAGGAACTGGTGTTATTTTTGGACTTTTGGTATGAAAAATGAAATTTGCCCAGTTCTATGGTACCAAAATTGAATTTTTGCCAAAAAAGAACAAAACTTTCAAATAATCTCTAATAGTTTGTTCTGCGAAGACACCACTTTCCATTCTTCCATTCTTGATGCATCCTAATCAAGCCCACATCATAAACAATCCCAACATTAAAATAATCAAAATAAACAAAATATTTCCCTTCATCAACATTCATCCCACTTATTTTTCCGACCCACCAACCATCATTGTCAAAAGCATCGACCCAGTCGCCTAATTTGAAATCAATCACCGGAAACTCTGGCGGCGATGGACGGACTTCTTTCGCCTGAACCACCTCTCGCAGCGGCGCCAACCAGTCTTCTTCCACGAGATTCTTGTACTCGACAACGTACGATTTTGTTGAGTGGAGTTTCGCTATCACTTTTGCTTCAAAGTATGAACCAAAGAAACCTTCTTGTTTGCTTGCGACTTCTACTATATCGCCTACAGAGAACGCCATTGATTTTTATTGTTTCTTGAAGTATTGTGGGTTTTGATTTTCTTGATTTTTCAGTGTGTGTGTATGTCTAATTATAGTTTTCTTTGTGACTTCAATTTAAGAATTCCGACTCCTATTTATAAAAGGATTAGGAGATTATAAATGGATTATTTCCAAATATGTTTCCTCGTTTTAGTCGGTGCATATAAATGGAATGTATTTAATTTCATGTTTAAGTAGGTGTTTGAATTTATTTCCTAATTAATAAAATCATAATCCATTTATTTTAAGATAAGTAAAAATTCACTGGAGGAAAACTTTATTCAAAAGTAATAATTACTTATTTACTTTAATAAATTAGTGTGCTTTAATATTAAATAACTATGTCTCAAGACGTTAAAGAGTCTCACCAATAATGTAAAGATTTATTTACTTTTATACTTTATATTATTAGTTATTTGTTCATGGTAATTTGATAAAAAAAATGTGATTCTAATTAATTCGATGTTTCAAAAAAAAAATTAACAAGAGTTAGTCCTTTAATTGAAGAGTTAAACATGGAAAGCTGTGATTATTTTATTACTTACTAATCGACTTATCAATAAATATATCGGATATTCTTCATTTTGATAGACACATTCTGGAATTTATATTTGATATAGTCATATTATTGGAGGGAAAAATACTTTTGGTCCCAAACTTTACCCAAAAAAACACTTTTTGTACCATGCTTCGCAGAAAAACAGATTTGGTACCACAATTTAGAGAGTCTTGACACATTTAATCATTCCGTTAAATTTTAGACGGAATTTGCGCACGTGACCGTCACGCGCCCTTTAAGTTCACGAGTTTTGCACGTGACAAATCGGTCAAAACACTTTTGGTCCCAAACTTTACCCCAGAAAACACATTTGGTACCATGCTTTGCAGAAAAACAGATTTGGTACCACAATTTACATACTCTTGACACATTTAGTGTCCCCGTTAAATTGATAAAAATCACATATAATGAACAGACAACAATTTCTCTAAAAGATTTGATAAAAATCTCAATGTGTATTTAAATCTTTGAAAATATTCTTAACAAAAGTACCTTGGATACCTGACTTGGTGCACTTTGACTTGCACTTGTATCTATGGATCAAAATTTCGTTTCGAATGTATGTTTCGGAGAGCCAAATATTGAAAACTTTTCGATACTATTCGGAAATATTTCAGAAACACTAAGGAAAATTTGTAAAAAAAGATACTAAATTTAGGAAAATAATTGAGTTTAAGGCAAATTAATAGTTTCGGAATTACATCTTGTTTTCGTTTCGCCTGATTCAAAAATGGAAACTTTTCGATGTTTTTGATGGAAAAGATGGAACTTTTGATTGGTGTTTGTATCAACATTGGAATACAAGTGCAAGTCAAAGTGCACCAAGTCAGGTATCTAAGGTACTTTTATTAAGAATATTTTTAATGATTTAAGTATATTTTGTGATTTTTATCAAAAATTTTAGAGAAACTGTTGTCTGTTCATTATATGTGATTTTTATCAATTTAACAAGGACACTAAATGTGTCAAGAGTATGTAAATTGTGGTACCAAATCTGTTTTTCTGCAAAGCATGGTACCAAATGTGTTTTATGGGGTAAAATTTGGGACCAAAAGTGTTTTGACCGAATTTCTCACGTGCAAAACTCGTGACCAATTTGAACTTGACGCGCTTGACGGGAGCGTGACGGTCACGCGCGAAATTTCCATCCAAAATTTAACGGAATGACTAAATGTGTCAAGATTCTCTAAATTGTGGTACCAAATCTGTTTTTCTGCGAAGCATGGTACCAAAAGTATTTTTTGGGGTAAAGTTTGGGACCAAAAGTGTTTTTCCCTCCATATTATTGGTGTCAAATGATAGATATTATATGCTAATTGATAGTACACGTGTTTCTATTTTATTAAATCTTAGAATTTTGGAAAAAAATTATGATACTATAGTTTCGATAATACATTAAATTTAGCATTTAATATAATTTAGATTCAACGAGCTTGAGTCAACCCACATTTTCTAATTTTAATGAAATAAGGTTCAAAACTACATACACATCTCGGCTTTCTGGTAGCGGATGGAATCGTTTGGTAACTGAACATAATAGTTGAGTTTGGCATACAATACAAATTTTGGCTTTCTGGTAGCGGATGGAATCGTTTGGTAACCGAACATAATAGTTGAGTTTGGCATACAATACAAATTTTAAAATTACCGCACAAGTCGCGAAATACCGAAAATTGGTACTGTTGAGTTGCACTAAATGTATACCGTACGATAGTAGCGAGAACATGAATATTCTATTTTCACATTTTATCAATTTATTGATTTTATATATATATATATATATATATATATATATATATATATATATATATATATATATATATATATATATATATATATATTGTTGTATTTACTTTTCCTATAGAGAAGAGTTTTATAATGAAATATTATAAAATAATATTACGATTGAATCTTAAAAAAATCAGTTAATTTGTCATTTTCTCAATTAATTACTAATATTCTACTTATAAATAATCTAACAATTTTATAAGTAAAAAAACTAATTTTAAAATATTGTTTTTTTTTTTTTTTTGTATTTTTTTTTTTTTGTAAAAGAAGGTCCAAACTTTAAATTTGGCTTAATATGTCAAAATAACCAAGTGAAGAGAAATGAAAGAGTTATAGGCCTTGACGCATTATTTGTTTGACGCATCTAGTGGCCAAACCACCACTTATATACATTTTTATCATCTCTCTCCAATCACCCTCTTCTTACACAGAATAATTAACCTTTGATTTTACGTTTGATTCATAATAACATGTTGTTCATTGAGTGCACTATTTCGCGGCATCAAGAATTGAATTTTGCGTTTTTAATAGGAATGTTTGTGTTATATCTCTTGACTAATTACTTATATGTATTTGAATTTTTTCAACTGTATAAAAGAAGTTAGGATCAAGATAGAAATTACTATTTCAACAATTCGAAAACAAATTCTACAGATCACAAAAGAACAAAGAAATAATTTCTAATAGTTTGTACTGCGAAGACACCACTTTCGATTCTTCCATTCTTGATGCATCCTAATCAAGCCCACATCATAAACAATCCCAACATTAAAATAATCAAAATAAACAAAATATTTCCCTTCATCAACATTCATCCCACTTATTTTTCCGACCCACCAACCATCATTGTCAAAAGCATCGACCCAGTCGCCTAATTTGAAATCAACCACCGGAAACTCTGGCGGCGATGGGCGGACTTCTTTCGCCGGAACCACCTCTCGCAGCGGCGCCAACCAGTCTTCTTCCACGAGATTCTTGTACTCGACAACGTAAGATTTTGTTGAGTGGAGTTTCTCTATCACTTTTGCTTCAAAGTATGAACCAAAAAAACCTTCTTGTTTGCTTGCGACTTCTACTATATCGCCTACAGAGAACGCCATTGATTTTTATTGTTTCTTGAAGTATTGTGGGTTTTTATTTTCTTGATTTTTCGTTGTGTGTATGTGTAATTATAGTTTTCTTTGTGACTTCAATTTAAGAATTCCGACTCCTATTTATAAGAGGATTAGGAGATTATGGAAAATTCTTATATAGACTATCAGATTTTTATAGAACTTGTGGTGGTAAATAAGCCATATCATACATTTTGATGATGTCATGCTCTAAAAATGTATGATGTGGCTTATTTACCACCACAAGGTCTATAAAAATCTCATAGACCAGGTCTATGCAAGAATATTCCGGAGATTATATATGGATTAATATTTCCAAATATGTTTCCTCATTTTAGTCGGTGTATATAAATGGAATGTATTTAATTTCATGTTTAAGTAGGTGTTTGAATTTATTTCCTAATTAATAAAATCATAATCCATTTATTTTAAGATAAATAAAAATTCACTGGAAGAAAACTTTATTCAAAAGTATTAATTACTTATTTACTTTAATAAACTAGTGTGCTTTAATTTTAAATAACTATGTCTCAATACTTTAAAAGTTCAAGTCCTAGTCTCACCAATAATGTAAACATTTATTTAATATTATACTTTATATTATTAGTTATTTGTTCATGGTAATTGGATAAAAAAAAATGTTATTCTAATTAATTCGATGTTTCAATAAAAAAAATTAACAAGAGTTTGTCCTTTTAATTGAAGAGTTAAACATGTAAAGCTGTGATTAATTTATTAATTACTAATCGACTTATCAATAAATATGTCGGATATTCTTCATTTTGATAGACACATATATTAGATATAGTCATATATTCCTTTAGGCCATTTTCAACAGTTCTTTTAAATTTTAGTCTTTTATCTTAAAATATAACTAATGAACAGTGTTATACACTTTGATTTTTTACTCAGCACTCTAACAATCAGTTTATATTTTAAGAAACTACTTTTTAGTAACCATATCATTTCACTCCACAACTATTTATATTTTAACATATAACTCTAATTAATATTTTATATAAATAAATGATATATTTATAATACTAATTAATTTTATTTCATATTTAAAAAAATATTTTTTTAAAAAAAATTAATTTTTATTATTGACATTTGGCGATGTCCCAAAAATTATAATCGAAATATTACTAAATCATTGTAACAACATTAATTATCGCTAATATGTTACTAAAGAGGTTTCGCTAATTGTCATAGTGACAAATTTCTTATGATGATATTCAAATAATAAAGTTTGAATTTACAATTTCAATTCAAATTTGTATGGATACGAATTTAATTAGTACAGAAATTTAATTTAGTCCCATAATAATCTATTGTTTTGCATGAAAGTACAAAAGTTCTTGTATAATTGCAAATAGCAATTTGTATTTGGCCATCCAAATCTATAAATTTTAACAACACATAAATTATATACGTGCTATTGAAGAGCAATTTTTGTGATAATTTTAGTAAAACTCTTATAATTTAATTTACCTTCGAAATAATATTGAATTAACTTTGCACAATTAATCATAGGCTGTGTTTGTCATAATGGCCCATAACACATAGATCATCTGAAATGGCCCATAGTTCGAAGAATTGGCCCAACTAATTGCTTTATGCAAAAGTACTGCCCTTTTGTACATTCTGATCGCATCATGGTTAAATTTTCGTATGTGTTTTCGGTCTAGCTAATTCGATAATTTGGAAATAAAAAAACTGATTTTTCTTTTAAAAAGATTGTAAATTAGAGAAAAATAGTAAATAGAAACTACTCATAAGTATAGAGTTAGTTTTAATTGATCCAAAAGGAAACTTCTCAATATTTTCGATAGAAATATATGAAAGATAGATTTCAAACCATTTTTCTGGGGAAAAAAAATGTCATATATGTTAGACCAATTACTTTCATGCAAAGAAATATACAAATCAGTTTAGACCCCTTCTCAATATGGGAAGATCTCGGGCAAGTTATGAGAAAAGAAATGATGTGGTTATTATACAAGATCCAAATGGCTTTATCCCACTTTGCACCCTGGAAATGCATCATTTTGGCACTTTGCACCCTCGAAAAAAATCAATCTCACTTTGCACCCTGAAAACATACTCTGCCTTCCACTTTGCACCCTAGACCCATTTTTGGCCAAAAAATAGGAGGAGCAAGGGGCAATTTCGTAATTTTCAACTATTGTCAATAAAAATAATACAATAATTTCACATTATATCTGTCAAAATACCTCTTGTGCTTTGTCTAACTATCAAAAACCCCATTATGTCATTTTAATTAGCAGAATCCCTCTGTATTTATTTTTCATTAACAAAAAAACACCTCCCAAGTAGAAATGACAATTATGCACCCATCACAATTAACCTAAAAAAATTTCAGTAACCCCTATTAACTTCGAAAATTGGCATTAACCACATATTCACTTAAAAATTTGACAAAAATCTACTTATGATTTATTAAGAATTGGTTTTTTTCTAATAAAAAATGAACACGGGTCAGAGAATTTTTGCAATTCATGCTTAATAATCAATTGGAAAAAAAATTCTCTGATAATCAGTTAAAAAATTCTTGACTGATTAATCATGCTTAATAATCATTAATTATCTATATAGTCAGTATAAAAATTCTCTGACCCGTGTTAAATTCTAAAACTTCGTTTAACTGATTAATAATTCTAATAAACCCATGTTAAAACTTCTCTGACCCGTGTTAAATTCTAATAACTTCATTTTAACTTCAGTATAATAATTAATGATTATTAAGCATGATTAATCAGTCAAGAATTTTTTAATTGATTATCAGAGAATTTTTTTTCCAATTGATTATTAAGCATGAATTGCAAAAATTCTCTGACCCGTGTTATATTTTTTATTAGAAAAAAACCAATTCTTAATAAATCATAATGAGATTTTTGTCAAAATTTTAAGTGAATGTGTAGTTAATGCCAATTTTCGAAGTTAATACGGATAACTGAATTTTTTTTAGGTTAATTGTGATGGGTGCATAATTGTCATTTCTACTTGGGAGGTGTTTTTTTGCTAATAAAAAATAAATACAGAGGGATTTTGCTAATTAAAATAACAAAAGGGGGTTTTTGATAGTTAGACAAAGCACAAGGGGTATTTTGGCAGATATAATGTGAAATTATTGTATTATTTTTATTGACAATAATTGAAAATTACGAAATTGCCCCTTGCTCCTCCTTTTTTTGGCCAAAAATTGGTCTAGGGTGCAAAGTGGAAGATAGGATATGTTTTCAGGGTGCAAAGTGGGATTGATTTTTTTCGAAGGTGCAAAGTGCCAAAATGATGCATTTCCAGGGTGCAAAGTGGGATAAAGCCAGATCCAAATGATAGCTTTGTGTTGACAAACATATCTAAAACTAAGTGAAAAACTAGAATTATAATACATAACAAATCTAAACAAAAATATAATCTTGATCTTAAGAGAAAATAAATGGTGGAGGCAAGAAGATTGAGAAAACCCAATTACAATCTCCACAGTGGATATAGATGATATATCCAAATTCAACCTTTATAAAAATAATATACATGATAATTGTTGATGATATAAATTACGTTTTATAGATATAGATTTTTATTAAGTCTGCGTTTGGCATGAAATAAAAAACACAAATGACTTTTGGTCTCCTCTCGATATCGAGCCTTAAAGTTCGTTTCACATTACTATTTTATTTTCTTTTGAGGTTGTTTTTACATGGTTCGTTTCTTTTGAGTCACGTGTAGCTACACAATTTTGATCGATGGTTGAGCTCCAAAGAAAAGAAATTGACTTGTACTCAGATCACATACATAAAATCGACATATTGACTAATAGGTTTATCAATTGAGTCGGGTCTATCCAAAGTCCAATGGATTCAAGAGGGTCTACATCTCCACCCCAGTATTTTCTAAGCTTTGTTCTGGTAGGTGGGCCCGCGTAATCACCTGGAGCAACCCCAGTGGACCATTTCAATGGCTTCTTGTTCGGCAATATAATTTTGGTCGGTAGTCTTGTGTTTGGTGGTTGTGATGATGATGATGATGAGGTGTTTGGGGAATCTTGGGATGTGGCCGTGGAGGTGATTGATAGGCAATAACAGTTAACTACCGCCATTGTTGTTCGGGTTTTTGCTTTTGGGTGGAGGGAAATTGGGGTGAAAAGGAGAAAATATCAGTGGAGAGGGTTGTGAATTGGTGATTGTGAGGATGGATGTGTTTCAACTGATTTTCCAATTTGAAGGTGACAAAATTGCAAAAATAGTTCCCTAACTTTCGATCTATTAGCTCTAATTGTACTAAACAAACATACATGTAGTCTTTTAACTTTCATTTAATTTCAATTTAGTATTATGCATAAAAAATTCGTCATTTTCAATGAGTATTAATTTTCTTTCTGTATTAACAAATTTCATCGTCTAATTTTGAATAAGTTTTAATTTTCGTCATCTGGTTACATATTTATTTTTAAATAAATACTAAAGTTATAGGACCATTTTGCCAATAGTAGGTCATATTCTTTCATGTATTTAGATAATTTCTTATTATTTGATATTTGCATTTGAAAAAAACTTCGGAAAAGGAAATAAGATATTTATTGTGGCAAAATTACTCTACTGGATTTGGATGTATTTTGGTATGCAACATTCCAATTTTTGTTGGGATAAGTGTCATTTGAAATGGTTTTACCGTATCAAAGAACAAGTGTTGTAACTAAATTAAGTAATATTTCAGTTAAATAAAGTATCAAACAATATAATATCAATTACTTTAATACAAAAGTACATGAACGGACATTCATTACATACATTTCCTCCCTAAATCTCAAATTTTCACAACACAAATTTTCAGACCCGGCTTACCATTTGATTATCGTTATTTTACATTAAATTTTCTAATAAAATTATATTCAAATCATGTTTAAGTTGTTTCACACAAGTTTTGAAACAATATTCAAAACTTTCAACCAAAATATTCAGCCACGTCCAAAATAGTGAAAATACATCCAAATTTCCTTTGTTAATTGAAGCATTTAATCTTAAATTTTGAAAAATCTACAATTTATTATTGTGTCTTACATTGAAGAATTGTTTGTGGGCCTTATTAAAATTGATTGGGCCAAATTTGTTAAATCTATCACAGAATATCTTATTTGATCCAACCGAAAAAATATTTACCACATTCGTTCCGCGGCAGTTGTTGTTAAATTTAATCCATAGGAAAATTATAGGGTGCCGTTACGTTAGGTGTCGCTACACAATGTGTATCATATTATATGGTATAATTCTCATATGATCATATTACATAGTATTAACCCCATATATTTAGTATGACCCCCACATCATGTAGTATTTATTCCAAATTAGGTGGTATTACCATGCAATGTGTGTCACATTCTATGGTATAAATTATACTCCTTATACCATACAATGTGATACACATTGTGTGATAATACCACCTAATTTGGTATTAGCGGCACCTATGTATGGTGATACACATTGTGTGATAATACCACATAATGTGGTATTAGCGGCACCTATTGTAGCGGCAGCCTAGAATCCCCCTAATCCATAAATTGAGAAGTTTACTTTATATCCCATTCTCTACATATATTTGTATCCAAAAATAAAATCAAATAAATTCCAACCATGTATGGTATCACGTCAATTGTATAATGGATGCATTAAATAGTGTCTCAGGTTATAATTTTGATGAAGCGATTTTTCGTTTAAGTGACTCCACGTCGAATGTGCTACGTAATGTTGGTTTTCGCTCTATAAAATTCAAACCGTTCATATCGAGCTTGACTTCACTTCAAGGATCATAATCTTGTGCCCAAATAAGTTTGTCAGGTTGTGTCGGTGGTTGACCCTAGATTGACCCAATGCCTAAGTCAGATAAATTCAAAGTATAGCGGAATATAAGAGAAAAATGGTAGTTATGTTGACCGGAATTATGTACCTTAAAAGTAACATATGTGGATAATTTATATGAGTGGATAGCGGATCTTTTGGATTAGTCGGGTCTTTTGGGTCGGTTTGTCCGAATTTGAGATCCATATATACTGAATAAATGTACTCATAGGTCGAATGTGATGATCGAATGTACTTAGATCAGTTTAGTTCAATAACATAGACTAGATTCTATCATAATGGAGCAGATTTAGTCATATGGAGCAGATTTGATATATGTCAAATAACATTGACCAGATTTGATGTCTAATTCGATATATGGACATGTCGAACTACATGAGGTCGATCATATGGACTGGTTTTGATCTAGGTAACTTAATTCGTTTGACTAAGGCTGCCACGTGCTCCGAGTGCGTATTTCGAGATTCGCCATATAATTCACGGATTGTTGCAGTGAATTCGCGAATTACTTTGCTTAAATACGCGCTATGTACATTTGGTTGAAAAATGGCCAATGGTGACTTGACACATGCTAGTGAAAAACAATAAAATTTATCAGGGGCATTATTTCTTCCATCCACGCGCCACTATTCAGCCAAGTTTTCAAACTTTGGGAAAATTCTTGTCCAATCCTGGCTTGGCCAAGCCCATCCAACCACCAAGCAAGTGTATTGCACTTGCTTTGTGATTGGTCACTTTCCTAGAAGTTACAACCAATCCCTAAGCAAGTGTATTACACTTGCCATATAATTAGTTTGGATTTGGCCAAACTCAGTCTAGGTAAGAATTTCCCCAAACTTTGACCTGTGAAAAACGTGATGATTGACATTGCCTTGATTCATGCATTAAAAATAAATACTTTCCCTCATGGCATATGGTTTTTTTTTTTTTGATAACATAGCATAGGGTTTAGATACCTGTATATCCTATCATAATGAAAGTATTACAATAAAATTATTTTTAAAACTAATGAAGTAGACTGTACTTTATTTTGAAAATGTATAGTGTTACAATTATGAATATGATAGTTTAATTGATTGTTATACTTACGTAACATATAATTATGAATTTATGAAGCATGCATAATTCACTTTTAGCTCTAAAAAATTCATTAAAATACAAATAATGAAAATAACTTATATAATAAAATAATATTAAAATATTAAAAATAAAGACGCTCTGAGCATGCTCTGAAACTCGACCACTCTCTCTCCGCGCTCGCGTTTCGCTCCGCTAATTAATTACCTAGGTTTTGATCATAACGGAAATGGACCAGATTTAATATCTAGTTCGACATATGGATATATCGAATTACATGAGGTCGATCATATGGACCAGTTTTGATCATAACAGAGCAGACGTGTTATATGTCAAATAACATATGGTCTAGCCAAACTGGTATATGTCGAATAAGATATGGTCCAATTAAAGTAGTGTATATCGAATAGAATATAATCTAGTCAAATTGGTGTATGTCGAATATGATATAGTTCAATCTTAGTTTGACTTTTAATTTGACGTGTAATGTAGCATGACATTGATTGAATATTTGGAGTGTTTCAATCATAATAAAAAATATAAGCACGTTAAAGAAAGACACAAATATGATAATTACTTTGAACGTGTTGGTCCCAAAAATGGTCAATGAGGTCTAGAGGGGGGTGAATAGACCTCTGAAAACTTTAAAACTTTTTCTTCAACTTTTTATGTCAGCAGACTAAGCTGATCGAGAATTGTAAGCAGACTACTAGGCTGATCGCGCACAAAGCTTGAACAACAGAGTTGACCACTCTTCTGATTTCACTTAGCTGATTCAGATGAAATATCATAGTTTTAAAAATTGTATGCAGCGGATATATCAAGTATGTTTTTCAAACAAGTTTATCTTTCAAAGTTTTACCCTAGTTTTACAAAATTCTTTTCAAAACATTTTTGACAGTTGAATGCTCTTTTTGAGATATGCAAGAAAAGAATACAGATGCAAAATACCGATATTTTTAAAGTGGTTATATGGATTAAAATCCTTTAGTCCACTCTTCCAGGTCACACAGATCTTGGATTATACTATAATCACAAAGTTTAAAGTATACTCTGCTTGCGTCGAACAACAAATGATACGACCACAAGTGCGCAATAGGAAATCACAAAGAAATCATATTCTCCGAAGCTAGATCACTCACACAGATGGATCTACACTCCTCACGATATTTTCAGTATAGGAGCTCACAAAGAAAACCTACACTAAGAAGCTGTATCACTTCACACAGATGGATATACACTCCTTTCTTTTCTAAGTTGAAAGTCACTCAGACAGACAACGCAAATTCTCTGTTCTTCAACGAAAAGCTTCGTCAACGAATGACTGTGCTTGTGATCAGACGACTCAACTGATGGATCTTGCTCTAAGGATATGATCCTGAATTGTGCAAGTCTCTTTTTCGATCTTCAGTTTGTCTTCTATTTATACTTCGAGGATTTGAATTTCTGCCTGTTGAAGATGAGACAGAATTCTGCAGTCCTCGAGTACTGGTCCCCAATTTCTGGAACGGCTTTCTGCAACTGTTGCTCTGTACACGCTGCTGTATGGATATCTGCTTTATGTCAGTCGCATTTAATGCACTCAGCATTGTTACCGTTGGTAAGCGTACTGATCGACTTCACTTCGCTGATGGGAGTACTCTGTTGATGATCACTCACCTGATGGCTACTCTGCTGATTCAAGAATGAACACATCTGTCTTGACTCGGCTGATGATAACCAATCTGATCTTCACTGATCTGATATCCCATTCGGCTGATTCGGTCACATAGCTTCCAGATCGTGAGATAGGTTTCACTAAGCTTTTCAGTTCTTAATGTTGGGATTCGGTAAGATAAACAGCCCTAGGCACAGCGGAATTTAATAATTTTTGGACCTCTTACGGAATCTTGCCAGGATACTACTCTAGTTGTATATATATGAATATTAAATAAACGACAGTATAATCAGTTACATGTTATACCTGTCTCCTTGCAAATCCCAGTTAGCAGACGAAGTCAAGTTCCTCCCTCAAGTTGGTTGATCCTATGCCCTGCAGCAGCGCCCCACGTGTTGCGCCTCTATGGGTTGATACACCACAATTACACGAAATATAATATACCCTGATCGGGTAGAACACAGGATATATTAAGATCTGGGTTTATGAAACGAGTTTGGAACAAGAACGAAATCGAAAAATTCTTTCTAAGAAAGGGTGTTGGCCGATTTCACTAGGGAGATGAGAGAGAGAGTTTTTCTTGACTTGGCTTTTTGGCTCTTGAAAGTTGTGTATGAGATATGACATCAAGTCCCATATTTATAGGTATCTCATTAACCTAATCATCCTAGGACTAGGACTCCAAGTCTCCTACATGGGCCATAGCCCTTTTAATTAGAAGACTAAGTCTTCCTAATTAATTCATGGCCCATTCAATTAATTTAATTAGGCTTTATTTAATTTCTCAATTAAATAGCCAATTAATTAATTACTCTCTCAATTAATTAAATTAGACTCTAATTCTATTTAATTAAATCTTATAATTAATTAAATCCAACTTAATTAATTAACTTACAAATTAAATTCCAATTTAATTTATAATCTTGATCCAATTCCAATCGGATCCAATTTGTTCCAATTGGGTCGACTGGGTCGACCCAGTCACCAATCGACCCAGTCAATTTTTCAAACCCAATCGACCCAGTCGAGTCGATCGACCCAGTTGTTTTCTTTTCCTTCGCTTTCGCTTCATGTGTATTGTGTATGCCCCCATAGGTTCACCACATAATTGACCGTGGGTTATAATTAAATATTTATTCAATTATTAAAGTATTAAATACTTTCTAAATCAGTCGAACACTCTGTCGACTGACCATTCCAAAATTAGCATCCCTGCCAATTTAGAAATTCTCCCACACTCCACGGTCGATGTCTGGCCACAAGCCCATGAAGCCCAATAACTGGTGAATTAATTCAATGAACCTTTTATAATTTACAATTACCATATACGCCATAATCTCTCCATCAACCAATCTCCCAGTCGAGACTTAAGGGTATGATCTTTCATCGGTTCCCCTTTTTTCTTTTGTCTTGACCTTATGCATTATGGTCTCGAAATAATTCTCTTTGACTTAATCTTTATGAGCTACTTACATAAAGTTGTCAGATACCTCGGCCAAGGATTTTATCAGAATTAATTTCTCACAAAAATCCATAGGAGAATTTTCCAACCTATCAAGTCGAGTCAATGGATCCTTTGTGATAGAAATAGTGTCCTGCAAGCCAGCTGTATGGCTAGTATTTATTGTAATAAATGCGGAACTATTCAATTTCGATTAATAAATGCACTTTATTAAATGGTCATCTTTATCTTATGTAATAATTATCTACGCATAAGGATAGAAGTCCTTACATCACAGGGCTATGGGACAACCCGTGGACTGATCTCCAAGGCCGTGATCTAGAACATATTCAAGAGTCGTAGAATCCAATCGAGATAGGACATCGTTGGATTCGGTTAGACTCTCACTGCTGTGTATACTCCGATGAACTGGAGGACGCTGGGGTCCACGAGCGTGACTGGGATAGTCGATACACATAAGTGGGTGGCTTGCTGGGATGGCAAGCGCACTGAATACCCCAATTAGGAAATAACTCACCATGGAAGCGGTAGTCGCATATCGGGGTTGAAGTTATTCCAAATTTATAATAGTATACGAGGAACGATCCCTAACTACTTGAGGTGATAGGGTTTATCTGGTGCGAGAACGTCTATACTTTGATATGAGTTTCGACTGACTGGGGATTGCCAGAAAGTCTCTGTGGACTCATGTTGGGTATAGAGGAACTCGTATGCAGATTCATATCATCAACAAAGGATCCATTGACCCGACTTGATAGGTTGGGAAATTCTCCTATGGATTTCTGTGAGAAATTAATTCTGGTAAAATCCTTGGCCAAGGTATCTGACGACTTTATGTAAGTAGCTCATAAAGATTAAGTCAAAGAGAATTTATTTCAAGGCCAGAGTACATAAGGTCAAGACAAAAGAAAAGGGAATCCGATGAAAGACCATGCCCTTAAGTCTCGACTGGGAGATTGATCGATGGAGAGATTATGTCGTATATGGAAATTATAAATGATAAAAGGTTCACTGAATTAATTCACCAGTGATTGGGCTCCATGGGCTTGTGGCTGGACATCGACCGTGGAGTGTGGGAGAATTCCCAAATTGGCAGGGGTGCTAATTTTGGAATGGTCAATCGACAGAGTGTTCGATTGATTTAGAGTAAGTCTTACTCGAATAATTAAATAATATTTAATTATAACCCACGGCCAATTATGTGGTGAACCTACGGGGGCATACACAATACACAAGTAGCGAAAGTGAGGAAATAAGAACGACCAAGTCGACTGGGTCGATTATATAAGGTGGGTCGACTGGGTCAACCCAACTGGAAAAAAATGGGATCCAATTGGAATTGGATCAGGATCATAAATTAAATTGGAATTTAATTTGTGGATTAATTAATTAAGTTGGATTTAATTAATTAGAAAAGAATTTAATTAAATAGACTTAGAGTCTGATTTAATTAAATGGGAGATTATGTTAATTAATTGGGCCATTTAATTGGGAGATTAAATTAGGCCTGGTCAAATTAATTAACTGGGCCATTAATTAATTAGGAGACTAGGTCTTCTAATTAAAGAGGGCCATGGCCCATGTAGGAGAGAGAAGACCTAGTCCTAGTAGGACTAGGTTAGGGAGATAACTATAAGTAGCTATCTTATAGTTATTTTTCACACAACTCCATAAGCAAAAATTAAGCAAGAGCAAAAATTCTCTCCCTCTCCCTGTGTGATCGGCCGAACCCTCTTCTGTGCAAGGAAGAATTTTTCGTTTTCGATCTTGTTCCTAAATCGTTCCTAATTCCTAGTTTATAAAATATCTCGTGTTCTAGCTGATCGAGATATATTATTTTCGTGATATTGTGGTGTATCAACTCGTAGAGGCGCAACACGTGGGGCGCTCCTGAGAAGCCTGGATCGATTTTGCTGGAGAAGAATTCAGAGCTCGTTTTGCTAGCCGAGGATTTGCAAGGAGATAGGTATAAACGAGAAAACTTATACTATCGTTTTAATTACATTCATATATATACAACTAGATAATATCCTGGCAAGATTCCTTAAGAGGCCCTAAAAGTTTTTATATTCCGCTGTGCCTAGGGCTGTTTATCTTACCGAATCCCAACACTTTTTTGATGATATGAACCTGCATACGAGTTCCTTTATACCCAACATGAGTCCACAGAGACCTTCTGGCAATCTTCAGTCAGTCGGGACTCACATCAAAGTATAGACGTTCTCGCACCAGATAAACACTATCACCTCAAGTATTTAGGGATCGTTCCTCGTATACTATCGTAAATTGGAATAACTTCATCCCTGATATGCGACTACCGCTTCCATGATGAGTTATTTCCTAATTGGGGTATTCAGTGCACTTGCCATCCCAGCAAGCCACCCACTTATGTGTATCGACTATCCCAGTCACGCTCGTGGACCTCATCGTTCTCCAGTTCATCGGAGTATACACAGAGAGTCTAACCGAATCCAACGATATCCTATCTCGATTGGATTCTGCGACTCTTGAATATGTTCTAGATCACGGCCTTGGAGATCAGTCCATGGGTTATCTCATAGCCCTGTGATCTAAGGACTTCTATCCTTATGCGTAAATAAGTATTACATAAGATAAAGATGACCATATAATAATAAAATACATTTATTAATCCAATTGAATGGTCCTTTTAATTAAATGCAGCCAAAATAGGTGGCTTGCAGGACACTATTCTATCACTTAGTTTATGAAAACTCTTTTGTCTTTTTAGTCTTCAAAGCCATTATGACATTTTTGTCATCTTCGAAACCTTCTTTAATTTATACCAACATAACGTGATGGTGATGCTTCATTTGAATTAACATCTAGCATCATATAATCATTTTGTATTTCTTGAAATGAAAATTCATTGGCAGAAACTTCAACAATTCTATCATCACCGGAAGGAGCATGATCTTCAACTGCATTGACTATATTTTCTACAGTCTGGGAATAAACGACAAGTGTTAAACATTCATTAGTTTACCTTATTGTTCAACATGTGTTTGAAGTTGAACCTCTGTACAGGGTTTCGGTCTGTTCCAGAATCCCAAATGTACCCCCAATACAAATTGTACACCTAAAACAGACAGGTTGTCAATCTTTCTTGTTATGATATTTAATTATAATCTATACACACATTCTCAAGATCCCTAATACGGTTCACTCTCTACACCCTTCCCACCCCCAACGAATTCGTACGCATTTTAAACAACATTTTCAGAGCCTCAAGGTATGCGTCTTATAGGCTCAATAGGATAAAGATTAGAGATCAATCGCTAAGTATTCCCCAAATCAGATGATGCTGCAAAAACATATCGAACACAAGAAAGAGATCCTGAGAGAATAGCGTTAAATCAATAGCAGTTCCTGATGATCCAATTTTTCAAGTATCGGCTTCTGACATGGTGCTAAATCTCCAAGCCAATATACATCAAGCTTCTTCTTTACAATGTCATACCAATGATCTTTGGTTTGTGAATACTGTATTCCTATTAGTAACTCGTCTTTAGCCCTTTGAAGAATTTTTTGGTGAGGATTTTTTTTAATCAAGAATATGAGCCCTCGCCTAGGGCCACGGCCATAGAAGGACCTAAAAAAATTCGTAAATGTATATGTATCAATTTTTTCAATTTGATAAATTTGTAAAAAACAAATTGTACATAAATTACATATTAAGAAATTAAAGTTGTAGGTTGAACAAGGTAGAGTCAAATAAAATAAAAGAATACAATAAACTTGAATAATTTTTAAATGACGAAATGCCATATTTATATAATTATATTCTCAAACAGTCGATGAAAATCAACTTGATATAGTGGTTGAAATTGATGCTCTAAAGACTTTTCCATATACCTATTTAGAATGTTTTACTCCATAATCTGAAACCATGTATAAGCTAAAAGAGTGTTCTAGATTTTCATGCATAATTTATTGGGTCAGACTTAATTGACCAAGTATTATTGAGACAAATATTAACATTAAAGCGTCAGATATTTGTTTAGATGCATTGGACACATTATCGGAGCGCAACATTAAACTTGATGTAACCTATCAAATTAATTTTTCGATTAATAGTACACATTCTCTTGAAATCCCCCTTGTGTTTGTTATATAAGCTCATTTGGGCTTATTATGTAAAAATAATTATTCATATTATTGGTGTCAAATGATAAATGTTATATGCTAATTGATTGTACACGTGTTTCTATTTTATTGAATCTTAGTATTTTGGAAAAGAATTATGATACTTTAGTTTCGCAATAATACATTAAATTTAGCATTTAATATGATTTAGATTCAACGAGTTTGAGTCAAACCACATTTTCTAATTTTAATGTATTACAAATAAGGCTCAAAACTACATACACATCTCGCCTTTCTGGTAGCGGATGGAATCGTTTTGGTAATCGAACATAATAGTTGAGTTTGGCATACAATACAAATTTTAAAATTACCGCACCAATCGCAAAGTACCTAAAATTGGTATAATTGAGTTACACTAAATGTATACCCTAAGATAGTAGCGAGAACATGAATATTCTATTTTACATTTTATCAATTTATTGATTATATATATATATATATATATATATATATATATATATATATATATATATATATATATTTGCTTTTTGTGTAGAGATGAAATATTATAAAATGATATTATGATTGAATCTTAAAAAAATCAGTTAATTTGTCATTTTCTCAATTAATTACTAATATGCTAGTAAATACTTAAAAATAATCTAACAATTTTATAAGTAAAAAAACTAATTTTAAAATATTGTTTTTTTGTAAAAGAAGGCCCAAACTTTAAATTTGACTTAATAGGTCAAAAAACCAAGTGAAGAGAAATGAAAGAGTTATAGGCCTTGAAACACTATTTGTTTGACGCATCTAGTGGCCAAATAAACCACCACTTATATACATTTTTATCATCTCTCGCGTCAATCACTATCTTCTTACGCTGAATAATTAACCTTTGATTTTACGTTTGATTCATAATAGCATGTTGTTCATTGAGTGCACTATTTCGCTACATCAATAATTGAATTACGCATTTTGAATAGGAATGTTAGTGTTATATCCCTTGACTAATTACTTATATGTATTTGAATTTTTCCAACTGTATAAAAAAAGTTAGGATCAAGATTTCTATTTATGCGACAATTATAGGTTTTGTCACATCAGGCAATATTTTATGTGACGAAGCTATTTTTCGTCATAATAACGAAAGTTCATATGACGAAATGTTTTTTCGTCATAAGAAATTGTCGCAAAAGATGTTTTTTTTTTGTAGTGATGGTGCTACATCCCCAAGCCGATATACATCAAGCTTGTTCTTTACAATGCCATACCAATGATCTTTGGTTTGAGAATACTATATTCCCATTAGTAACTCATCTTTAGCCCTTTGAAGAATTTTTTGATGAGGATTTTTTTTAATCAAGAATCTGAGCCCTCGCCTAGGGCCATGGCTATAGAGGGACCTAAAAAAAATTAGTAAATGTATATGTATTAGTTTTTACAATTTGATAAAATTGTAAAAAACAAATTGTACATAAATTACATATTAAGAAATTAAACTCGTAGGTTGAACAAGGTAGAGTCAAATAAAATAAAAGAATACAATAAATTTGAATAATTTTAAATGATGAAATGCCATATTTATATAATTATATTCTCTAACAGTCGGTGAAGATCAACTTGATCTAGTGGTTGAAATTGCTCTAAAGACTTCTTCTATATACCTATTTAGAATGTTTTATTCCATAATCTAGAACCATGTATAAGCTAAAAGAATGTCATAGATTTTCATGCATAATTTATTGGGTCAGACTTAATTGACCAAGTATTATTGAGACAAATATTAACATGAAAGCGTCAGATATTTGTTCATATGCATTGGACACATTATCGGAGCACAACATTAAAATTGATGTAACCTATCAAAGTAACTTTTTGATTAATAGTACACATTCTCTTGAAATCCTCCTTGTGTTTGTTATATAAGCTCCTTTGGGCTTATTATGTAAAAATAATTATTCATATTATTGGTGTCAAATGAAAAATATTATATGCTAATTGATAGTACAAGTGTTTCTATTTTATTGAATCTTAGTATTTTGAAAAAAAATTATGATACTTTTGTTTCGCAATAATACATTAAATTTAGCATTTAATATGATTTAGATTCAACGAGTTTGAGTCCAACCACATTTTCTAATTTTAATGTATTACAAATAAGGCTTAAAACTACATATACATCTCGGCTTTCTGGTAGCGGATGGAATCGTTTGGTAATCGAACATAATAGTTGAGTTTGACATACAATACAAATTTTAAATTTATCGCACCAGTCGCGAAATACTGAAAATTGGTACGGTTATGTTACACTAAATAACCCTAAGATACCAACAGGTGATTAGTCTAGTGGAATGGACTAGTAACTACAAAGTAGCTGACTCATGTTTGAATTCTTGTTGGGAGAGGTTCCCACTTTATGTGTCCGACGCGCCTCGAAATGGATTAAACCCTTGGGAAACCAAAAAAAAATAATAACCCTAAGATAGTAGCGAGAACATGAATATTCTATTTCACATTTTATCAATTTATTAATTATATAGATTTATATTTTGTTGTATTTTCTTTTTGTGTAGAGAAGAGTTTTATAATAAAATATTATAAAATGATATTACGATTGAATCTTGAAAAAATAAGTTAATTTGTCATTTTCTCAATTAATTACTAATTGCTAGTAAATACTTAAAAATAATCTAACAATTTTATAAGTAAACAAACTAATTTTAAAATATTTTTTTTTTTTTTGTAAAAGAAGGTCCAAACTTCAAATTTCGCTTAATATGTCAAAATAAAAGTGAAGAGAAATGAAAGAGTTATAGGCCTCGAAGCATTATTTGTTTGATGCAGCTTGTGGCCAAACCACCACTTATATACATTTTTATCATATCTGTCTCTCTAATCACTATCTTCTTACACTGAATAATTAACCTTTGATTTTAGGTTTGATAATTATTAGAATTTTTTCAACTGTATAAAAAAAGTTAGGATCAAGATAGAAATGTTAGTGTTGTATCCCTCTTGGACTTGGACATGTTTTCCTGTGAGTAGGAGTAGGACATATTTAAATACTGTAAAACTCAACGTTCTTTTCATTTTATTACATTTAATTTGAATACTTTATGAATTTGGCACTTCTAACCCAACCCAGAAAAGCACATAAACAAGTGTCAAGTAATAATTGAAATTAAATTAGGCCAATATCTGAAAATATCAAATCTTGAAAATATCATACCTAAAAGGGCGAAATACAGTTCCCCCCTCAAAGTATAGGGGGTGGTATCATATACCCCCTAAAGTATCATTTGTAACACTTACCCCCCTCTGTTATAGTTTTAGAGTTTTTATTCCAAAAATACCCCGCCCCTTTTTATTAAAAATAAATATTTTTATTAATTTAGCAACAAAATGTTGTCTTTTTATTAGTTATGAATTCATTTATTCACCAAACAACATTATGTTTCAATATCTTCATTTTTTTTGTTACCTTCTGTTTTTCAATCTCAATTTCTTAATTTTCATCACATTTTTTTTCTTTATGTTCAATTTTTTTTTAGTATTTTCTATTTCATTTTTTTCTATCTCAATTTTTATTTAGTGGTAGTTATCTCATTTATTTAATTTTGTACGAATTTTTTGAGTAAAATCTTGAAGGAGAATTACTCAAAATTTTGAATTATAATTTATCACAAAAACAAAGGAGCCAAATTGTAAAGAAAAAACCGAGATATAAATGAAAGAAAAAAATTGAAACAAAAAGTAAAAAAAAACAAATTAAAATAGGAATAAAAAAAATTAGAAAATGAAGATAAAAAGAGAAAAGAAAAGCGAAGGAACTAAATACATGAAGAAATTGAAACGTGATATTGTTTGGTGGATTAGTGGATTTATATTTAATAAAGAGACAACTTTTTGTTGATAAATTAATAAAAATATTTATTTTTATAGAAATGTGGGGGTATATTTTGGGATTAAAACTATAAAACTATAACAGAGGAGGTAAGTGTTACAAGTGATACTTTAAGGGGTAGTTAATATCACCCTCATACTTTAAGGGGGTAAAGTGTATTTCACCCTACCTGAAACATAGTACAGTATATAATACCAATACATGCCCAAAACTTGAATATGCGGAAAGGGATGGCTGTACACAAGCTTAGAAAACAGACTTCAGATTCGTGAACCTAACTGGAACCTACAGAGAAGATGACATTAATTATACCTCATGAAAAATAGCAGACGTACACGAGGAAGGCAATCAAAATAAACCATTTGAAAAAATTAAAACCAAATGAATTGCAAAAAGACGTACACAATCTACGAACTGCACACACACAACTAATTAATCAAAAAAAAAAAAAAAAACCCAAGAAAACTACAAAATCAAAAATTGAATAATCAGAAAATTACTATTTCAACAATTCGAAAACAAATTCTACAGATCACAAAAGAATAAAGAACAAATATCTAATAGTTTGTACTGCGTAGACACCACTTTCGATTCTTCCATTCTTGATGCATCCTAATCAAGCCCACATCATAAACAATCCCAACATTAAAATAATCAAAATACACAAAATATTTCCCTTCATCGGCATTCATCCCACTTATTTTTCCGACCCACCAACCATCATTGTCAAAAGCATCGACCCAGTCGCCTAATTTGAAATCAATCACCGGAAACTCTGGCGGCGATGGGCGGACTTCTTTCGCCGTAACCACCTCTCGCAGCGGCTCCGACCAGTCTTCTTCCACGAGATTCTTGTACTCGACAACGTACGATTTTGTTGAGTGGAGTTTCGCTATCACTTTTGCTTCAAAGTATGAACCAAAGAAACCTTCTTGTTTGCTTGCGACTTCGACTATATCGCCTACAGAGAACGCCATTGATTTTTATTGTTTCTTGAAGTATTGTGGGTTTTGATTTTCTTGATTTTTCAGTGTGTGTGTATGTGTAATTATAGTTTGCTTTGTGACTTCAATTTAAGAATTCCGACTCCTATTTATAAAAGGATTAGGAGATTATATATATATGGATTATTTCCAAATATGTTTCCTCGTTTTAGTCGGTGTATATAAATGGAATGTATTTAATTTCATGTTTAAGTAGGTGTTTGAATTTATTTCCTAATTAATAAAATCATAATCCATTTATTTTAAGATAAATAAAAATTAACTGGAAGAAAACTTTATTCAAAAGTATTAATTACTTATTTACTTTAATAAACTAGTGTGCTTTAATATTAAATAACTATGTCTCAAGACGTTAAAGAGTCTCACCAATAATGTAAAGATTTATTTACTTTTATACTTTATATTATTAGTTATTTGTTCATGGTAATTTGATAAAAAAAATGTGATTCTAATTAATTCGATGTTTCAAAAAAAAAATTAACAAGAGTTAGTCCTTTAATTGAAGAGTTAAACATGGAAAGCTGTGATTATTTTATTACTTACTAATCTACTTATCAATAAATATATCGGATATTCTTCATTTTGATAGACACATTCTGGAATTTATATTTGATATAGTCATGTTATTGGAGGGAAAAACACTTTTGGTCCCAAACTTTACCCCAAAAAACACTTTTTGTACCATGCTTCGCAGAAAAACAGATTTGGTACCACAATTTAGAGAGTCTTGACACATTTAATCATTCCGTTAAATTTTAGACGGAATTTGCGCGCGACTGTCACGCGCCCTTTAAGTTCACGAGTTTTGCACGTGACAAATCGGTCAAAACACTTTTGGTCCCAAACTTTACCCCAGAAAACACATTTGGTACCATGCTTTGCAGAAAAACAGATTTGGTACCATAATTTACATACTCTTGACACATTTAGTGTCCCCGTTAAATTGATAAAAATCACATATAATGAACAGACAACAATTTCTCTAAAAGATTTGATAAAAATCTCAAAGTGTATTTAAATCTTTGAAAATATTCTTAACAAAAGTACCTTGGATACCTGACTTGGTGCACTTTGACTTGCACTTGTATCCATGGATCAAAATTTCGTTTCGAATGTATGTTTCGAAGAGCCAAATATTGAAAACTTTTCGAGACTATTCGGAAATATTTCAGAAACACTAAGGAAAATTTGTAAAAAAAGTTACTAAATTTAGAAAAATAATTGAGTTTAAGGCAAATAAATAGTTTCGGAATTACATCTTGTTTTAGTTCCGCCTGATTCAAAAATGGAAACTTTTCGATGTTTTTGATGGAAAAGATGGAACTTTTGATTGGTGCTTGTATCAACATTGGAATACAAGTGCAAGTCAAAGTGCACCAAGTCAGGTATCCAAGGTACTTTTATTAAGAATATTTTTAATGATTTAAGTATATTTTGTGATTTTTATCAAAAATTTTGGAGAAACTGTTGTCTGTTCATTATATGTGATTTTTATCAATTTAACAAGGACACTAAATGTGTCAAGAGTATGTAAATTGTGGTACCAAATCTGTTTTTCTGCAAAGCATGGTACCAAATGTGTTTTCTGGGGTAAAATTTGGGACCAAAAGTATTTTGACCGAATTTCTCACGTGCAAAACTCGTGACCAATTTGAACTTGACGCGCTTGACGGGAGCCTGATGGTCACGCGCGAAATTTCCATCCAAAATTTAACGGAATGACTAAATGTGTCAAGATTCTCTAAATTGTGGTACCAAATCTGTTTTTCTGCGAAGCATGGTACCAAAAGTGTTTTTTGGGGTAAAGTTTGGGACCAAAAGTGTTTTTCCCTCCATATTATTGGTGTCAAATGATAGATATTATATGCTAATTGATAGTACACGTGTTTCTATTTTATTAAATCTTAGAATTTTGGAAAAAAATTATGATACTTTAGTTTCGCAATAATACATTAAATTTAGCATTTAATATAATTTAGATTCAACGAGCTTGAGTCAACCCACATTTTCTAATTTTAATGAAATAAGGTTCAAAACTACATACACATCTCGGCTTTCTGGTAGCGGATGGAATCGTTTGGTAACTGAACATAATAGTTGAGTTTGGCATACAATACAAATTTTGGCTTTTTGGTAGCGGATGGAATCGTTTGGTAACCGAACATAATAGTTGAGTTTGGCATACAATACAAATTTTAAAATTACCGCACAAGTCGCGAAATACCGAAAATTGGTACGGTTGAGTTGCACTAAATGTATACCGTACGATAGTAGCGAGAACATGAATATTCTATTTTCACATTTTATCAATTTATTGATTTTATATATATATATATATATTGTTGTATTTACATGCCCAAAACTTGAATATGCGGAAAGGGATGGCTATACACAAGCTTAGAAAACAAACTTCAGAATCCAGATTCGTGAACCTAACTGGAACCTACAGAGAAGATGACATTAATTATACCTCATGAAAAATATCAGACGTACACGAGGAAGGCAATCAAAATAAACCATTTGAAACAATTAAAACCAAATGAATTGCAAAAAGACGTACACAATCTACGAACTGCACACACACAACTAATTAATCAAAAAAAAAAAACCCAAGAAAACTACAAAGTCAAAAATTGAATAATCAGAAAATTACTATTTCAACAATTCGAAAACAAATTCTACAGATCACAAAAGAATAAAGAACAAATATCTAATAGTTTGTACTGCGTAGACACCACTTTCGATTCTTCCATTCTTGATGCATCCTAATCAAGCCCACATCATAAACAATCCCAACATTAAAATAATCAAAATACACAAAATATTTCCCTTCATCAACATTCATCCCACTTATTTTTCCGACCCACCAACCATCATTGTCAAAAGCATCGACCCAGTCGCCTAATTTGAAATCAATCACCGGAAACTCTGGCGGCGATGGGCGGACTTCTTTCGCCGTAACCACCTCTTGCAGCGGCGCCAACCAGTCTTCTTCCACGAGATTCTTGTACTCGACAACGTACGATTTTGTTGAGTGGAGTTTCGCTATCACTTTTGCTTCAAAGTATGAACCAAAGAAACCTTCTTGTTTGCTTGCGACTTCGACTATATCGCCTACAGAGAACGCCATTGATTTTTATTGTTTCTTGAAGTATTGTGGGTTTTTATTTTCTTGATTTTTCAGTGTGTGTGTATGTGTAATTATAGTTTGCTTTGTGACTTCAATTTAAGAATTCCGACTCCTATTTATAAAAGGATTAGGAGATTATATATATATGGATTATTTCCAAATATGTTTCCTCGTTTTAGTCGGTGTATATAAATGGAATGTATTTAATTTCATGTTTAAGTAGGTGTTTGAATTTATTTCCTAATTAATAAAATCATAATCCATTTATTTTAAGATAAATAAAAATTCACTGGAAGAAAACTTTATTCAAAAGTATTAATTACTTATTTACTATAATAAACTAGTGTGCTTTAATATTAAATAACTATGTCTCAATACTTTAAAAGTTCAAGTCCGAGTCTCACCAATAATATAAACATTTATTTACTTTTATACGTTATATTATTAGTTATTTGTTCATGGTAATTTGATAAAAAAAAATGTTATTCTAATTAATTCGATGTTTCAATTAAAAAAAATTAACAAGAGTTTGTCCTTTTAATTGAAGAGTTAAACATGGAAAGCCGTGATTAATTTATTACTTACTAATCGACTTATCAATAAATATGTCGGATATTCTTCATTTTGATAGACACATTCTGGAATTTATATTATATATAGTCATATATATTTTACCAACAGATGATTGGTCTAGTGGAAGGGACTAGTCACTATAAAGTAGTGGACTCATGTTCGAATCCTTGTTAGGAGAGGTTCCCACTTTATGTGTCCGACGCGCCTCGAAAATTATTAAACCCTCCGAAAAAAAAAAAAAAGTCGTATATCTTTTAGAAATGATATTGAATTAACTTTGCACAATTAATCGTAGCTGGGTTTGTCATAATGGCCCAACACATAGATCATCTGAAATGGCCCATAGTTCGAAGAATTGGCCCAACTAATTGCTTTATGCAAAACTACTGTCCTTTTGTACATTCTGATTGCATCAACTTTCGAAATTGGATTTAAGTAATTTTCTAGAAATATAATCATGGTTAAAATTTTTTGTTTGTGTTTTCGGTCTAATTCGATAATTAGGAAAAAAAAAAAAAACTAAGTTTTCTTTTTAAAAAATTAGAGAAAAATAGTAAATATAATCTACTCATAAGTATAGAGTTAGTTTGTATTGATCCAAAAAAGAAACTTTTTCATATTTTTGATAGAATAGATTTCAAATCATTACGGGAAAAAAAAGTGTATGTCATATGTGTTAGACCAATTACTTTTATAAAAGAAATATACAAATCAGTTTAGACCCCTTTTCATTATGGGAAGATCTCGGGCAAGTTATGAGAAAAGAAATGATTGTGGTTATTATACAAGAACAAAATGATAGCTATGTGTTGACAAACTTCAAATATATAAACATATCTAAAACTAAGTGAAAAACAAGAATTATAATACATAACAAATCTAAACAAAAATGTCCACTAGAGACTATAATCTTGATCTTAAGAGAAAATAAATGCTGGAGGCAAGAAGATTGAGAAAACCCAATTACAATCTCTTCAATGGATATAGATGATATTAATATATCCAAATTCGACCTTTATAAAAATAATATACATGATAATTGTTGATTATATAAATTACGTTTTATCGATATAGATTTTTATTAAGTCTGCGTTTGGCATGAAATAAAAAATACAAATGACTTTTGGTCTCCTCTCGATATTGAGCCTTAAAGTTCGTTTCACATTACTATTTATTTTCTTTTGAGGTTGTTTTTACATGGTTATACATAGGGCTGTCAATGGGGCGGATTTCAATCTGGATCTGTCCGAATTCGGTCCGATTTATTAGGATAATTGTCCGATTAGAGATTCGATGGACCTGATCCGATTATAAAGATCCGTAGTCCGAAACTCATGGAGCGAATCTGGATTTAGGTCGATCCGATCCGTTAAAGATCCGTATCCGACAATAAATAAAAAGAAAGATACATATACAAATTTTTTTTTATAAAAGTAAGTATCATTAATAATATTTCACCGTCAATTTAAGAAGATAGTAATTAATAACTCATTTATTGTTACGGTCCGGCGCAGCACCCGTGCACCGAGACCGAACCCGCGTTATAGGGACTGATTCAAGTTCCCGTTTACTTATTAGTTTGTTATTTAATTAATGTTTACTTAGTTGGTATTTAGTATTTTTATCTATTCCAGTAGCCTAGTTGGTTTGGGACTCTAGTCCAAGATTAGTTTACTTATATTTAGTTGGTGAACTCGGTATTAGGAGGATTATGCAAAGAATATTTTTCCCTTAATTCTTCTTACGGTTCGTAAGAATTACTTTGTTTACCTTGAGATCGTATCATTTATAAATTTATTTAAAACAATATTTTCATTTTACAAATATGAATATAGTAAAGAAACTTTGAACATGTGAGCTAAAATTAAATAAAATTAAAAAGTTAATAAACTTGTTTAAGAAAAAATATTAATTTAACTTTTTAAATGAAAATTTATTGGATCCGAAAAAGATTCGATATACGGCTAAATCCGATCAAGATCCGTTGGATTCAAAAAATCTTGATCCGAGCACAATCCGAGCAAGATCCAAATTCGACAGGATTCGTTCCGATATAAATGAACCCGGATCTGAATGAGGCTGATCCGACCAGAATTCGACCCATTGACAGCCCTAGTTATACCAATCACATATCATGAGTCACGTGTAAGAATTATTCTCACGCTACACAATTTTGATCGATGGTTGAGCTCCAAAGAAAAGAAATTGGCTTGTACTCAGATCACAAACATACCATTGATATATTGACTAATAGGTTTGTCAATTGAGTCGGGTCTACCCAAAGTCCGATGGCTCAAACCTATTAAATGTAATCCAAATCCGAATAATTGTGAGTCGAATCAAGTTTGAGCCATTATAGTAAACTCGATTAAATTATGAGTTGAGGTTGAACCTAATAAAGCCCAAATATAATCATTTTAAAATTGGTATTACTTAAAGTTTAGTGCATTAATTCATATTTTTAAACAAGAAATTAAAACTTAACATATAATCTACTGCCTCACACATAGCTAATATAATTAAATGATCTATAGGCCAAATGGGAAAAGAATCAACAAAACGGGTTTTTTTCTTAAAAAACTTGGTCAATTAGATTCAGAGGGCCTGTTTGTTTGGCGTTTTTCAAAAAAATTTCGTGTTTGGGAAATGTCAAATAAACATGTTTTCTATTTTTTGAAATAAATTTTTCATCTATTAATTTTCTCAAATTACTCTGTCAAAATCCAAACAAACAACAATTTTCTTATTTCTAAACAAAACTTATACAAACTATATTTGACATAAAATAACCCATTTATTACACAATTTATCTCACAACAACATGATTTGATATAAAGTCTTATACATCTTACACCTACAACTCAACTCTTCCAAAAAAAACCAACATCTACTTTATTTCTCAAACCACTCTCTCAAAACCCAAACAAACAACATTACGTAAATCGAGATTATTTCACAAACCTCCACTACTCTCCCAAACTACTTTCCCAAACACCAAACAAACAGGCCCAGAGTCTTTGGACTTTACAAACTTATTTAATATTTTAATTTTCGATTTACAAGGATGAATTTATATATTTTTGTGTGTTAAGCTAGATTAGTTTATTTATGAGCGTTTCAGCAAAGTTTTTATCTATCAAGTAACATTTGTTAGTGTGAGAAAGTTCGATAAGAGTCCGAGATATACCTGAAGTTTGAAAAGTTACATGAGTCGAATTTGAACATACAGTGATGAAACCAGATGATATTTGAGTTTAAGCTATTTAAAACTCGGCTCACGGAACCCAATTGATAGTCCTATTGAGTCATTGACTAACACCAACTTAACTTTGCCGATGGTTAAGTTAGATCCATAGAGTGGAAGAAATAAAGCTTCAATTATTTTTATGGTTAGAACTTAGAGCACAACTTTTCTAGTATTTCTAGCTAGTTGGTTTTAATTATCCTAATCCGATAGGGATCTATCCATCTAGTTGGATCGACCCGATTACAAGCGTACAGAGTACAGACAGTTAATTGTAGTACTCTAATAATTGAACCCATGCAAAAGACAGGATCCACTTGATTCGCAATTCACATGCATTTTCCAACGCCCATTTCGTGTCCAATACGTTCAATTATTTCAGTCATTGCTTATCATGCACTAAAAAAGCCGAACACTCAATGTAAATAATGCAAAATTATGCCGACATTTTATTTTAGTGGGATAATATAAGTCTACGCCCATCATCAATTTTCGTTAATCCTAAAAAAAAAAAAAATTAGTCCCACATAAAACGTGTCAGAATAACCTAATTACAAAACAAACAAGTGCCTAAATTTACACATGATTAGCGATTTGAAACTCCGTCAATAAGAAATTATGATGCTAGAAATAATACATGTTGTACTTGTTCTGTAAATAATATGGATGTAATAGCTTGAGTTTATCAAATAAATAGCTAGCGAAAGCGGCAATGTTTGGTAACTTTGATTATTATGTCCAATTTGAGACCACGTTTCACGATGTTTTGTATGAACTTTAAACATAACATGTTAGAACATTCAGTTATAATTGAGCTCGATCGAGTATAAAACAAAAAATAAAAGTTTGCTCACATTTAATATGCGATGTATATATGTATAATGAGTTGATTTTGAACATGTTTTGTATTCTATCAAACTCGAGTCGAATCTCAAACAACTTAGTCAATCACACTTATAAAGTTATTAAGATTTGTATAACTATCTACTGCATTGGTTGATTAATTGGTTCATCTTAGATATCGGTGTTGTCTATTTTTCTTTGAGTTCATGATGAGTTGACTATTTTTATTTGTTCATTTTTGCAATTAATTTTGTAGCTATCATGCTTTTAACGTAAGAGAAGGAATTTAAGGGTCGGTGCAGCAGTACTACAACGTGATAGTTTTCTATTATGGCGTACATTCAAATTATATGGCCCTCTTTTTAATTGGAGACTACAAGTGTGTATATGAATGAGAGAAATTAAGGTATCAATAATTATACCACTTTTTCTAACTTAATAGTTGCTTATTCATTTGTTAATCAAGGCTAAAAATTGAGAGTAATTGTGTAGGGAATAGGATACATCAAGCTAACACTACAAAGCTATACCAAGGTAAATGATCGATTATTTCTCCCTATGTTATCATATCTCGTAAATCGACCCCTACCAAAATATTTGGTATCCTACCAAAATATTTGGTACGATTTTGGTGCTTACGTACCGAAATCATTAATATCGAGAGAAAACTCAAAATTTTGATATGAACATGATTAGTTTTATCGAGGTTAATTTGGATTATGTTTGATTAACATTAGACAAGTCGAGTTCAAAGTAGACGTATTTGAATCAAACACAAGTAAATTCCGACTACCTTATTATTGTTTTTTTTTTAAATTATATTATTTTTAGTTTCAGATGACAGAAATGCGTGTACATATGTGTTGTGCCGGATGTGAGAGCAAGATTAGGAAAGCTCTCCAAAAGGTCAAAGGTACTTCATCCAAATATTTGGCTTTTATTTATTTGTTCATGTTCACAAAACAAATCATGGATGAAAAGTTAATTTTTTCACATTCCGCTAATTTTTATTTTTTTATTTATAAATTTAACTAGTAGGGATATGATAACATTGACAATATTTTACTAATATATATATGCTTGATGTGTGACTTAATCAAATTTAGATTTTTTTTGTAAATCGTAAAATCAATATGAGATAGGATTAAAGATTTAATGAATACTTATTTTCAAATTTATATTTAAATCTAAAATTAAGAAGCTAATACGAATCAATATTAAATCTAAAAATTCAGGCGTGGATGATGTGGACATAGACATGGGCCTCCAAAAAGTTACCGTCACGGGCTGGGCCGACCAGAAAAAGGTCCTACACAAAGTTCGTAAAACTGGAAGAAGGGCTGAACTTTGGCAATTTCCGTACAATCCTGAAATGAGAAATAATAATTACACGGGCCACCACCAACACTACCAGCAAAACTACGGCGGCCCTTCTACTTACTACGCGGCTCCGCCGTCGGGATCCTGCTATAACTACTATAAACACGGCTACGAAAGCCATGGCGGCCACCGCGGTAATTTTAGTGGGGGTTCAACTATTTTTGGAAATAAGACCGGGGATGCTTTTAGTGACGAAAACCCAAATGGGTGTTCAGTTATGTAATTTAATTTAATTGGAGGGGTCCAATGTGTAACGATTAGAAAGGCTCTTTATGTCAATTTTTTGCCTTTTGTTTTGCTATTTTCATTACTATTTAATGTTTTTCCTTGTGTTAAACTTTTTTTATTTTATAATTTTTCCCTATGTTAAATTTGTTGGTAAAACCAATAGTATTTTTTTTCCTTTGTTTTTTATGTTGATCGATGTATTGTCATTTTTTTCATGTCTACCAACCAATTAATGTAAACAATTCAATGGGCGAAACATCTTATTCTAAATAATTATAAAATTACATTTAATTAATTCCTACTTTTTGAAATTGGTAGGGAAACTAGGGGAACTTGGATCCAAATTATATGTGTACAACTTAATTTAATTTTTTAAATAAATATGTTGTTAATAACAGTTAACAAAAATGGTATGCTTTATTAGAAATATGCACATTCTTAAATAGCGTATCATGTAACATCTAATTTTTTTTCCCCTATAAATGTCTAGGAATAATATGATTCATAAGTGAATCAGATTACTTAATCTTTTATTAATTGTCACTTTCAAGTGATTGGACCACTAATTTAAGTTATATTCCAAATTAAGTGCGAGGAAATTCTATTCTACACGGGTTTGGTCGAACCCAATGTATTTACATCGCAAATACAATACACACTTATTCTGAAATTGAATGTAATTAATATGAAATACGTTTGCTTTATGGTTGAATAAATTTGATCAAATTAATTTAGGACAAAACTTTACCTAAATTGCGACTCACGGATTATCTAAAATTTTTTTTGACTGGTTGATATGGGCCACAGTCCAAGGTGGTTTTTGATCTTTGTCTGCTGGATTGACAATCATATGACATATAAAGATGATAAATTGGTAATTATCTAACAATTTGGTTAATAATTTTGGGCCAATTTTAAATCTTCTTTAAACTCTCACCTTTTGATAAATAAAATTTGTGCAACAACTGCAGAAAATAATACCTATTTTTTTTTCACCACCTTCGCATAACATAACATAAGTAATATGTAGATAATATCATGGATCAAAATTTCGTTTCGAGTTTAAGTTTCGGTCAGCCAAATATTGGAAACTTTTCGAGACTTTTCAAAAATGTTTCGGAAACACTAAAGCAAAATTGTAATAAAAGTTACTAAATATAGATAAATAACAGAATTTAAGGCAAACAAATAGTTTCGGAATTACATATTATTTTCATTTCGCTTGATTCAAACACGGAAACTTTTCGATGTTTTCGAAGGAAAAGATGAAAATTTTGATCCATGGATAATATTAACAATTTAAAATTGTAACTGTTATTTTATGGAAACCATTACAACTAACCAAAATAATAGGATATCATTCCAATTTCCATATTCGTTGCATAGACAACATTGAATATTAAAAATGGTAGATATTTATTCAATTCAATTTTTTTATAGCATGATAAGTGGAGATGAGATATTTGAGTTAACTACATTTTAATTACCAAATATAATTTCATTAATGGATTATACCACGTTTTTCATGGAGCAAACATGATTTCTCCAAAATAATTCAATTTTCTATAAACTCAAACCCACCCAAGCAGGAAAAAAGAGGAAAAGAAAAACGAAGTTTTACACTAAAGTCGGGATATAAAGTAAAACCACCACTAAAGAGAATCTAGCATCACGAAATCCACCTAATCCGACTTCAGCTAAAATCGCACGAAATTGGAGGAAAAAGCACAGAACACAAGAGCTGGTCACACAATCAATCATTTCTTTCTCTAAAAAATTTCAACCACTTTTTTCTCCTCCTGTCTTTTTATTTCCTGCCTTAGAAACCGTGGTCGAGTGAAAAAATCGGCAGTGTCAGTACCTAGAGAGAGAAAGTAAGATTTTCTACAATCAATTGAATCGGAGATGGCTTCCTCTTCAGATCGCGAGACCGCCGTTTACGTCGCCAAGCTCGCCGAGCAAGCCGAACGCTACGACGGTAAAAACCCTTTCCAATTTGAGAAATTGAATGAATTATGTGGATCTCACTTCCAATTTGTCTTTGTTGACTGAATTGAACTTTGGTTAACTGGTGTTACGATTGAGCTACTTACTGTTGCTAGGTTGAAGGTTTCATTTTTTCTTTTCTTTTCTTTTCTTTTATGTTATTCTTAGGTATATTGGTATATATAGTACTTATGTTCTGTTAGGACGAAAAGGAATGCAACTAGAGTATGGAGATTTAAGCAGCAGTAAAGCATATCCTAACTTACGTTTATCTAGGGTTTTTCAGTTTTGCTGCTTAATTTTATTGTTGCGGTTGCTTTTGTAAAATTAGATTTTATTACTTCTCTTATCTGATGAATTTTTCTAGTAATTTATTGCAATTATGTGAATCTGAATTTTGGCAGAGATGGTGGAAGCTATGAAAAATGTGGCGAAAATGGATGTGGAATTGACAGTGGAAGAGCGGAACCTGCTGTCAGTAGGGTACAAGAATGTGATTGGGTCTCGAAGAGCTTCGTGGAGAATCTTGTCATCGATTGAGCAGAAGGAAGAGTCGAGAGGGAATGATCTGAATGCGAAGAGGATCAAGGAGTATCGGCACAAGGTGGAGTTAGAGCTCACCAACATTAGTAGCGACATCATGGCCGTCATTGATGAACATCTCATTCCCTCGTGCACTGCTGGTGAATCAACTGTGTTTTACTACAAGATGTAAGAAGGGAGTTGCTACCTATTTTTGTATCTGTTATTTGCATTTTTTCCTAACTTGATTTTCTTTCACCTTTGCAGGAAAGGAGATTATTATAGGTATCTTGCTGAGTTCAAGACTGGTAGTGATAGGAAGGAGGTTGCTGATCAGTCACTGAAAGCATATGAGGTATTCAGATGTCCTTGTTCAAATTTTAAATCAGCTATTCCCATGCAGCATGCTAGATGTGGATTTTTTTTCTAGGCAGTCTATAGCTTACTGCTAATATATTTTGTTTGAACAGATCTTCCTCTGACTATGTTATTAGAGATATCCATATATGAATGCATAGAAGAGCGTGATAACTAGGATCATTATGCTACAAATATGATATTGATCTTGATTTGATGAAACATCTACTTCACTGTAATTTACAATAATATTGATGAAACTATTCAGTTGTTTGTGATAAATTTGAAAAGATTGTGATTTACGTCCAAAGTAGAGAGTTTGAAGTACCTGAATTGCCCCATTGACTCTAGGAACCATTTTGAATATCCTAAAATCATTGTCCACCTTTGTGTGCTGATTTTTCCATTCGCGACTTGCCTGCAGAAAGCTACTACTGCTGCTGAGGCAGAGTTACCCCCAACACATCCTATTCGCTTGGGATTGGCTTTGAACTTTTCTGTCTTCTACTATGAGATTATGAATTCGCCCGAAAGGTATGCCTTTTTAGTCTTTTATTTGTATCTAGACAGTCTCAAATGTCTCTGTCACTCTTTCAACTGAATCACCTGTCACACCAGGGCATGCCACCTTGCAAAACAAGCTTTTGATGAAGCAATCTCCGAGCTTGACTCCTTGAATGAGGATTCATACAAAGATAGCACTTTGATTATGCAGCTTCTTAGGGACAACCTCACACTGTGGACCTCTGACATATCAGAGGAATCAGGTAACACAACGAAACTAAATTAAGTTATTGCTACATTTCTATGTGTGGATCTTAAACTTTCTTTGTGAATCTTCTTAGGATGACAAACTTTGAAACAAAGCTTCACTTTCTAATAAGTTTTCAGTTCTATCAGGCATCAGTGTAAAAGAGCCACGTTGAAAATTGTCATGGCTTGATTTGTGTTGTGGTAGAAAATGAGCAAGTATAATTTTTTAGTACAAGCTTGAGAAATGCAAGTGATTATTGTGTGCTACTCTGCGACCGGGCAGGCAATAAGAAACTTACTTTAATGGACTTAACTGCTGAATGTAGATGATGAGATCATAGGTGAGATATTATAAATGAACAATATCACTTATTAGTAAGTTCTCACCTTATTTCAGAGTAAAAAAAGCATTCTGAAAATGTTCACTGCTTGAATTATAATGTGGTGTTACATTATAAAGGAAATCTTTTTATCTATAAAAAATGAAATTCAATTAAAATTTGGCTGCTATATATACGTGATGAAGCAAGCAATAAATTTTATGTGACATCAGAGGATAAATTTATTGGATGTATAATTGTACATGATGAAGTCATTCTTCTAAACATACCAACAGTGGCAGCCATATTGCTGCCTCCTTTGATTTGATGCACATGCAATTTAGGAGCACTTTGTTCAAGTAGATAGGCTACGAATGCTCCCAAAACCTAAAATGCTTTGCCTCTTGCGTTAGTTTGAGGGTAAAGTCCTTTCCAGATAAAGACAAATCTTTGTGGTGGGGTGAATTTACCACTTAGATTTGTCTATCAACACTAGGCACTTGTCACTACTTGTATAATGTAACATATAATTTTTATTAGGATATAGGGCCTCATTTTTCGAGTTCGCCTAGGGCCTCCAAAATGGTAGGGCTGGCTTTGAATGTATGTATACATATGTTATATATATATATATATGTTTGTAGAGAGTTGGCTAAACTTTCAATATGCTTATAGATCAAAGAACCTTCTTACAATCCGAAAATCTGTCTTTGTATGACTATTTTGCCTCTGAAAGTATTCAATCTTGCTAAATTGCTTTGCTTGGTTGCAGAAGACGTGCAAAAGTTGGATGCCTCACACAAAGCTGGTGGTGATGGTGCAGAAGTGGGTTGATTTAGTTACTTAGTTTATTATTATAATTCAGATTTTTAAACTGACTGCTAATTTGCCATGCAGTGAAGCTGCCAGATGATTAAGGCCTGGAACGTCCGAGGAAAGAGAGAATAATGATATATTACTCTATACTCAGGGAGATGTTTGTTTCCAGTCTAAGTAGATACTTTTTTTATGTGTGTCTTTGGTTTGTTTTCACTCTTTGATATTGATGTAGTGTTGTGATTTATGTTGTAATCGCCTTTTCGTTTCCTTTCCCTTATTTAATGGATTACAATTATTGTTCTGTGGATGAGATTTGGCATATAGGTGGTTTATTTTTAGTGACTACCTTAGCCTATATGGTTTCTCCCTAGTCCCAAAATTTTATTCTGTTATTAGGTAATCTGATGACACTTGTTTCCAGTTGTATTATTTTCTTATACTCATGTATTTTGACATTTGAAGTCTTGCAAAGGTGTCTTCCAGAGTTGTGAAAATGGGTCAAAATCAAATCCATAGGTGGATCTTCATCTAAATTCGCGTGATCCAATTTTTTTTTATGATGGGCTTGGTCCGGGTTAGGTTGTTTACAGTTTGGCTAAAATTGATCATGTTTTAAGTTAAATCGGAAAGACAGCTTAGTATTCAAAAATAATTGATGGTTCGATGGCCCCTTTCGTGTCACTGTTATTTTCTGAGCGTAGACGTATGCAACATTGCAACTCATTTTAAGCGAGCACAAGTGTTTTTCTCTGAACTAATTTTTCTTTATACATCCAATAGTGTACTTTACTGAGGCGTGTAGAACTGTAATGGCTTTTGTGAAAACGATCGAGGCAAAAAAATTTATGGGTTCCATTCTGAAACATAATTTCAGAACGAAGTATATCATTGAACTTGGATTAAAATTTTATGTATTTGATACTATTTTAGCAAGTTAAATATTAGAGATTTTTTTAATATATTTTTGGATTTTGGAAAAATACATAAGAAAAATTGTAAATGAGAGGAAAATTGTATTAATATGTAGGTGAAAAAAATAACGTTAAATTGAAAAATTTAATAAATATCATCGAATGAGATTTCCATCAACTTGATTTGGCTAAACCTTTCAATCATAACTCGAGTATATTACATTTGATATTTGGTTGATCATTTTTTTAGGAGTGTTTTTCTTCCACTTGTCATGTAAATTGTAAAAGTCTGAAGTTCTAATATCCTATCATTGAACAACTGCAAAATATGCAGTGCAATCAGTTCTTTTTCCTTTTACAAACAGTTATGGGTCCTAAGTTTCAGAATTATAATACGGAGTATTTCCCCTACTAAACATTGGTGTGTAAAATCTTATTTCTAATTTCTTGACGAACACATGCATATGATATAAGAAAATATGATATGCTCAAGATTATTTGACAAAGTGGTAAGCTAAAACCAAATTTAAATTTGAATTCTAGTTTAAATCTTGATCCCTGAGATGTCATCAATCTTTTAAAGAGACCCTGTACTCGAGTCAAGTGGTAGGCCAAGTGATAGTAATTTGCGATTTCCAGAAACGAAACTTAAATATGAATCCTACTTAAGACATCACACTGAAAAATATTTATATTCAATATAATCTTCGTTCCGAATTATAAACACACAATTTAATAGATAAAAAAAAAAGGAAAGACTCTGTTCAATTGAGTACTTTGATCCGAACCGTAAAATGATGATGCGAAAATTCGTAATAATTTTATTTGGATATTCCCCTCCACTCTAAAGGCATATTTCTGAAAAATTCTCAATTAAGCCTAACGCAACCATATTACTCGAGAAACACACACACACACACAAATACGCACCCACCAGACCATATTGCAATGCGAATCGAATCCTCTTTCAACCTCCTCTTTATATTAATAACAAATTCTTACACCTTCCCTAGATTTCAACACTCAAATCCATGGAAAACTCCGACTCAAATAATATAGCTGCCGTCATATTCGATTTGGACGGTACCCTTTTGAACACAGGTATGAAATTTTTTATTTCTGCATTTGGGTCTAAGAAATTTGATGATTTTTGTATAAAGTTTCAAACTTTGGTTATTATTTGATAATGGGTATTTTTCAGAACAACTCACCAAGAACATATTGAAAGAGTTCTTGGCGAAGTATGGGAAGGTACAGGACAATGAGAAGGAAAAAAAGAGACTTGGTGTCACTTTCAATGAATCATCTCTTGCAATTGTGAATGATTATGACCTTCCTCTGACACCCGAAGAGTTCGGCCAAGAAATCATACCAATGTACCATGGAAAGTAAGTTTCTGATTTTTTTTTTTTGGGTTCTTAAACTTATTATGCTTATACACTTTATGATTTTGTGAGATTCAATTGTGTGTAGTGTAACTCATAGACTATAACTGCTCCATGTGTTATGCCGCGGTGCTAAATTACCCCGTGAAATATTTAGTGTATAGAATCCCCTGTACTATTAAATATTTGGCATGGAACCCCCTATTGAAATGTTTATTTGAGTAGAATCCCCTTATACTATTAAATATTCGACATGAAACCCTTATGTATCGGGAAATATGATACAGGGGATTCTTTGCAATAAATATATAACTGGGTAGTTTCGTGCAAGTTTCTCGTAACACAGGGGTGGTGGTTGTTGCTATCTTTAGAAAAGTTTACCATCATGAATTTGTTTACTGTAATGAAGATAAAGAGAAACTTTGATTGCATAATTTATTGCAACTAAATAATCTTTCCCCTTTTCATGCTGAGTTTTTGTGTAGTTTTATTTCAACCTTTTTCATTTTAATATAGGTGGCTACAGGCTAAGGCACTTCCTGGTGCTGATCGTCTTATGAAACATCTTCACGAGCATGGAATTCCATTTGGACTTGCTTCAAATTCTTTGAGGAAAAACATAGATGGAAAAATATCACATCGTGATGGTATTTTTCTTTTACGTTTCCAATATATCTGCTAACATTATCCATTCTCTATAGTCTATATATGTTCTTGTATTTGTTCGTAGAAGTCTATGTTTTTTTTACATGTCATCTTTGTCATGGGTGTATGATGTACAAAATTTATTACAAAGATTCTAGCTTGATAAGAAACTAGGCAACTTTGAAATTACTACTAGAAGACTAAACTTTCCAAGCCCAACATGTAATATGTTGCTCCATTTATTAATTTCATTTCTTCTTTTTCTTTTGATGTAATTCTCACACTTCTTTCTTAGTTATAAAAAATAATATTTAAGAGGCAGAAATTTTGTGGGTTGCAAATGTATAATTGCTAGAACTATTACTTAGTGATATTATGGCATATGTTCTAGATTTACACCTTGAAACGAGGAATTTACATTCTCTTCCCATTTTCTTAGTCACATCTCTATAGACAAACTCATTACGAATATGAAAAATTATATATAATTTCTTTAGCTATGATCTACAGTTGTGCTATTATGTTTACATTTTTTTTTTTGGTATGATTCCAAAGTTATATTTAAAGCCAAGTTAGAGCTTAATGTTTCTAAGGCTTTGCAGTTACTGGTTTCTTTGTTTCTGTTTATAGGTTGGAAAGAACGTTTTACGGTGATTCTTGGAAGTGATCAAGTCAAATCAGGGAAACCCTCTCCAGATATGTAAGATGAAGATATGCCATGCGATCAGTTACAATTCTTGGAATACTTTCTGTTTTAATTTCTCTAAGTATATTTTTTATGTTTGCTACTTACCAGATTTCTGGAAGCTGCAAAAAGAATGGGAGTCGATCCATCACATTGCCTTGTGATTGAAGACTCTCTGTAAGTTTAAATTTATAGTGAGTCTCTGTAATGAATTATTAAAAGTTTAATACTGAAACTGAACTCCTATGGGGAATGATATTTTGTTAGGAGAAATGCAAATTTGGGGGTGAACATTTTTTTTGGTTAGGCACTATTATTAATTTCTAATTTTTATTTGGACTTCCAGGTTTAGAAACCGTCACTTTGAATGTCCAAAAGTTCCAACCGGAGAACTCCTATGGGAAAATAATAGTCTAGTTAGAAGCATTACACCTAAGAAATGCATGTTTGTGTGAACGGCTTTTAAAATATTTGCAAAGTTCCTCAAGAATTGGAAAATTTGATCTTTTCAGATAGTATCTTTTTAAGCTACATTCTCATATAGAGGGGGTTAAATTATGGATCCGTTCTCTGAATCCTTCATAAGTTGGTAATCACATGATGTATGCCTTTTTAAGATTAAGGTGAATCTTAATGTCATAATGACTCATTTTCTTAATAACTCTTAAAAAATCTTAATGACTCATATCTCGATATCAACAGAGTCGGTGTCAAAGCGGGAAAGGCTGCGGGAATGAAAGTAGTAGCAGTGCCATCACTTCAAATTGAAATTGATTCATATTCAATTGCTGATTCCATACTTCACTCACTCCTTGAGTTTCAGCCAGAATTATGGGGTCTTCCACATTTCCGAGACTGTACGTTACTTGTTTATATATATATATATGTGTGTGTGTGTGTGTGTGTGTGTGTGTATGTATATACATTCGCTCTTCATTCCACACTATTACGGAAGTATATATTAACTTTGATGATTGCAGGGATCGACAATGCTTTGCCTATCGAACCAATTCATCTATCTGGTGTCTTTAGCAATGGCCTTCTCCAAATTGCAGGTTTCAAGAATTATATTATATATCCCTTTTTCTGTGAAGTTACATGTATCATATTTCCTGTGAAGGTGTTCAATCAATGCACAATAAATAATATTTTTGTTTTGACAAAATTTGTGTATTTTCTTTATTGTACTTGGAGATTGTGCGATTAATGTTTTCAAAAATACGGTTTTCTTTTCAGATAACGGACCCTCGGTTCTTCCCGATCAAATATGGGGACTCTACATCGGATGGGCCAAATTTGAAGGACATAAGGTCTCTAAAGCTGTCATAAGCCTTGGTTGGAGCCTTGGTTGTTGTAAATCTAAGAGGAAAATTGTAAGTATATTTCTTATTGCACTGAGTACATTGTAAATGTTTTTTGCTTATTAATCACAAATGATCTTACTTCTTCATGACTTAAGTTTGTAACATCATAAGACAAATTTCTATAGAAGTTCTTTTTATGTTTAATTCTGTACTTATCTTTCCCAATATGCTAATATAAATCTTTCAAAACTCTCATGATCTCGACTCCTTTTACTCTATAAGCATGTATGCATACTCGATGGGAATGACGAAAACGAATATGACGCTGAAATGCATATAGTGCTTGTGGGATTCCTACAAAGATCAATTCGTGCGGTAAACATTGAATTATATGCTCGATTTTACTGTCTTTAAAGTTTAAACGCTTATTAATTAGTTGTCATTTTGGCAAAAATTATATCTTCAACTTTGTTAATGAACCTTTGTGATTAATCTACAATCTACATACATGCAGGGGAATATATTGAATAATCTTGACATAGTCGATGAAGATAAATCTAGTGCGGATGCAGCTTTGAATATGCCACCTTTTCCCAAAGAATCTTTACGAAATTTCTTGCAAGGACATACAGATGAAGAAAATTTTGTTCCTTGATTGAAAACATTAAGGATTTTCTGTCTTTAAGTATATTAATTTCTTGTTAAGTGCATCTTCTGTTGATGTAGACAATGCCTATATGTGTCAAGTAGAATAATAAGTTTACAATGTAACAATGGATTGCAAATATTGATTTTTTCTAAGTCTTCACACATGTAAAGAATATTAAATTTGTGTTGCACCAATGCGATAAAAATATGTACTTTAAGCATTCAGTTGTTATCAACTATGTAGACTAAAACTCAATAATCTTTAATTACTACAGTACTTTTATGCGAGAGTGAATACAAATATTTTATAGCAATTTTCAACGAAATATTTTAGGAAAAATAGTGTGTTTCAATGTCGGTTGATTATTACAAAGAGTATTCATGATGAGTATACGATTTCCACACTTTTGAAAATTCAAGGAGGGTAGAACCAAAAGAGAATCAAGAAATCGAGTATTGAATCTAAACGTATTGAACGGTTAGTAAAAACTAGGTATTGTTGGTCAAGTCAATTTACCCCCCATTTGCACGGCTATATCTTGAAGCTTCTAACAAAATGGAGCTAACAAAAACTTTAGGCACCATTGGATATATGTCACCAAATAAGGGTATTCTGCAATCATTTTGTACCGATCTTCATTTGCTTGAAGTTTATCTAATCACATATTTCGAATATTTAGATTATGGATCTGCAAGATTAGTGACGACTTCGTTGGATGTTTATAGCTATGGTATAATATTGATGGAAACATTTACAAAAAAGAAGCCCACGGATGAGATGTTTCTGGGGCAATTAATTAATTTTGAGAAGTTGGGTATTTGGATCATTACCAAATAATATTCCAAATATAGTTAATGTTGATTTATTGAATCTAAATAGAGAAAATATTAGAGTTAAGCATGAGATGCTCTTGACACTAATCATTGAACTAGCTCTAGAGTGCACAATTGATTCACCTAAAGAGAGGCTCAACAGGAAATATGTTCTTGTTAAGTTGAAAAAGATCAAAACTGTAGTACAAGAGCTATAAAATGAATGAATAAAACGTTCAACAAGAACTAATCCATATTAGTAATCGTTGTCTACTTTGCTTGACTTTCCATCACCACCATTGTTTTATACTCCTATATAAGAGAGGTTCACTTTTCTCTCAATGTTAACTGTTAAGTATTAGTGCGTGTACTGTTTGTGAAATTAGGGGTGTAGATCCTCTGTACCACTTTTGGTGTACCACTTAAGTGTATCACCATTAATTAATTGACACTTGCACATATAACAATTATAATAATTCTCATATATGCATGTGTCAATCACTTAGTGGTGATACCCTTACGGAAAATTCTAAGGTGCCGTCACGTCACATGACGTAAGTTATAACCAATAGAATTATGACACCTCATTAATAAATTACCTACTTAACAGGTTACTAACAAGTCATAATTAATACTATTATCATAAACACTTGTACTATACTATTATTTGACCACATTCATTGTAATATTTAACCACATCAATAGTAAATTGTAAACTAATAAATTATTATAAAAATTTTAAATAATTGTGTATAATAATATTTTATAATAAATGATACATAATATTTCGTGTTGAATAATTAATATTAACCTTTGAAAAAAATTCATAATATATTTTCATACACATAATTTATATTTTAATACATATTGGACATTAGTAATTGCAATACCTCATAATGTGGTTAATTACTATTAATATGAGACTGTACTATGTATGTGGAGTCAATATTGTGTTATGTGAGTCTATACTACTACATGTGTGACATATAACATGTAATGTGAAGAATTATACACATTGGTTAGTGATAATGGTAATACTTCATAATGTGGTTAATTACTACTAATATGGGACCGTACTAAATTTGAGAAGTCAATACTATACTACATGTGAGACCTATACCATGAAATATAAAGAATTGTCAGTAATTTAGTTATGACTAATGGTGATACTTACAATGTGACTAATTACTACTAATATGAGACCGTACTAAGTTTGTTGAGTCAATATTATGTTATGTGAGTCTATACTACTACATATGAGACATATACCATGTAATGTGAAAAATTATCAGTAAATTGATTATTACTAATGGTAATACTATATAATGTGTACTACTAATATGAGACCGTACTAAGTATGTGGAGTCAAAACTATACTATGAGAGTCTATACTACTACATGTGGGATATATACCATGTAATGTGAAGAATTATCAGTAATTGGTTAGTAATAATGTTAATACTATATAATGTGACTAATTACTACTAATATGAGATCGTCCTAAGTATGTGGAGTCAATAATATTACATGTGAGACATTATATTATGTTAGATGAACAATTATACACCCTGGTTAGTACTAATGATAATCCTTCATAATGTGGCTAATTACTACTAATATGAGACCATACTAAGTTTGTAGAGTCAATACTATGCTATATGAGTCTGTACTACTACATGTGAGACATATATCATATAATGTGAAGAATTATTAGTAAATTGATTAGTACTAATAGTAATATTATATAATGTGATTAATTATTATTAATATGAGACCATACTAAGTATGTGGAGTCAATTCTATTACATGTAAGATATTATACTATGTAATGCGACGAATTAGACATATTGGTTAGTACTAATGATAATACTTTTTGATGTGGCTAATTACTACTAATATGGGTTGACCGTACTAAGTTTGTGGATTTAATACTATGCTATGTGAGTCTATATTACTACATGTGAGACATATACCATGTAATGTTAATTATTATCCGTAAAAGTTAGTACTAGTGTAATAATATATAATGTGACTAATTACTACTAATATGAGAGAACGTACTAAGTATGTGGAGTCAATATTATATAATGTGAGACATTATACCATGTAATGTGAATACTTATACACATTGATTAGTACTTATGATAATACTTCATAATGTAGCTAATTACTACTAATATGGATCGACCTTACTAAGTTTGTGGAGTCAATACTATGCTATGTGAGTCTATATAATATTACATGTGAGACATATACCATGTAATGTGAATAATTATCCGCAAATTGGTTAGTATTAATGGTAATACTATATAATGTGACTAATTACCACTAATATGATACCGTACTAAGTATGTGAAGTCAATACTATGCAATGTGAATAATTATACACATTGGTGGTGTTGTACTATTATATATGAACTTGTACCATACAATGTGGAAACATATAATTTTTATGGTAATTTGATATTAATTTGGGTAGAAAAAAGAAAAGAAGGAAAGTAGAAATATTTAAGGTAGTTAATTTTGGAATATTAAAAAATATAAGATACATTATAGGTTTGACCTGTTAAACAGGTAACTCATAATTAACTAAATTTAATTTTATTCTATATTATAAAATTTATGTGGTTGTGATTACATATTTATGATCCAATGCCTCAAATTAAATTAACGTCACATAACGTGACGTCACCTTAGAAGTCCCCTACACTTAAATGGTACACCAAAAATGGTACAGAGGATCTTGAGCCGTGAAATTAGTTTTGTTTTTTGTTTTGAGTGAATTGCATTTTTGGTACAGAGCTATAGGTCAATTTTCACTTTTGGTAGTGAGTTTTATGTGTCCAATATATTTGCTACAGAGCTTTTAACAAATTGTGACACATTTGATACAGCCGTTCAAAATTACCATTAAGTGATGACGTGACAGTTAAGTCTAATTGCAAAGTTGATGGCATTACTTATGTTGACTCATATTTTTATCACATAATATTTCAGGTTACCAAAAAAACCCCACACCTCCAAATTTAATGACGATTTTAGTCTACATTGTTGTCAAATTTCAAAATTGAATCTATTTCGAATAAGACCACGTGTGGACCAATTTGAAAAATTTACTTATTTTATTTAAATAACTAGTTTGGTTTATAAAAAGTATTAATAAATTAAATAATACTTTAACATAAATATCACCAAAATTAAGAAAACATATTCTTTTTAAATATAAAATTTATATAACAGCAATAATATATTTAGTTTTTATAAAAAATAAAAAATTATATAATTAAAAACTATTTAATATTTATTAAAATAATAAATAATAAATAATTTTAATTTAAAAAAAAATCCAACCCCACCCCACCCACCCCCTCCCCTCCCCACTACCCCGATTCCCAGGCAGCCTGGGAATCGGGGTAGGGGAAGGGAGGGGAGGGGTTGGGTGGGTGGGTAGGGTTAGAATTTTTTTTAAATTATAATTATTTATTATTTTTTAATAAATATTCAATATATTAATACTATTATATAAATTTTATATTTAAAAAGAATATATTTTCTTAATATTGGTGATATTTATGTTAAATTATTATTTATAAGTAATTAATATTATTTATATAAAAATTAGTTATTTAAATATAAATAAAATAAGTAAAAATATTCAAATTGATCTGCACGTAGTCTTATTCGAGTCAATTATAAATTTTGACAACAATGTAGATTAAAATCGTCACTAAATTTTGGAGATGCTGGCCTTTTTTGGTAACCTGAAATATGATGGAGTAAAAATATCAGTGCACATAAGTAATGGCATCCAATTTGTAATTAGACTTAACTGTCACGTCATCACTTAACGGCAATTTTTAACGGCTGTACCAAATGTGTCACAATTTGTTAAAGCTCTGTACCAAATGTGTTGGACACATGAAGCTCAGTACCAAAAATGAAAATTGACCTATATCTCTGTACCAAAAATGTAATTCTCTCTTTTCGTTTTTCTTTCCCGCTATTTGGAATCCTTGATCCTGATGAAACATCTAGGATCTTCGCTCTAATTTCAATAATAGTGATGATCCTTTCAGTTCTTTGTGATAAATTCGAAAAAGATTGTGATGTACGATTCCAAATTAGAGAGTTAACGTCTCTGAAGTAAATGAATGACCCCATTGACTTTAGAAACCATTTCTATACGTGAGGAAAATGCATGATATTTTCCTGTATTATGCGAAACCTGCACAAGAGTTTCATTTTTAAATTTTCGTTCCACCAAACCACCTTGTGTTTTAAGAAATCCTGTATAAAACACTCAATTTGTCTCCCTCCGTCCAATTCGTTCCACCAAACCGCTTTTTTTTTTTTTGCATAATCTTTTCAGCCTAAATGACAATAATACTATTTATTCATTACCCACCCTTAACAATAAAATGCACAAATTTTTTTTGTACTTTTCAAATCTAGAACGGAATACCTAATTCACTTTCGGGGCATTGACTCAGACCAGGAAAGCATCCAATTCTAGCAGTAAGGCGTTGGTTCGGTCGGTTGAGGTCTATGTACTTTTTAAACTTTGCACATAATCCTCTTGTACGGTTTGAACCTTGCACATAATATGATTTTACCTTTGAACATTGCACAAAATTCCCTTGTACTTTTGAACGTTTGCACAAATTCCCTTGAAAGTTTTCAGTAATATATCTAGGAGTAATTTAGGTAAATCAATTAAATATTGACGGTTTAGTGACTAACGGAATAAAAGAAGAGTGTGCAGAATTTCTGAAAGTACAAGAAGATTTAATAAAATAAAAATTTCACAGAAAAATTTCGTGCATGTTTTGAATGAGACAGGAATGTCGAATTTGAATATTCTAAATTTGTATTCTCATTTTTCCTTTTGCAACTTGCTCGCAGACAGCTATATTACTGGTGAGGCAGAGTTACCTCCAACACATTCTATTATTTTAATTGATTTTATGATGACTATTAATTAAGATTTCCACACTTTGAAAATTCAGGGAGAGTAGAACCAAAATAGAATCAATAAATTGAGGATAAAATCTACAAGAACATATTGAACGGTTAGTATTGTTGGTCAAGTCAACTTAACCCCCATTTGCAGGGCGTTTATTGATTAAATGAGTCAAGCTATTTTATTTTTTATTTTTCTTATTATTATTATTATTATTATTATTATTATTATTATTATTATTATTATTATTATTATACATATAAAAAGTACTGGCATAAGGAAATTTCTTTTCCTTTTTTGTAAAGACTAATATATTCCTATTTAAATTATATTGTGATATTTAATTTTATGGCAAAAAAATAAAATAAAAGAATCCTAGAAATATAATTAGACAAAAAGGCTCTCCTACATCAACCTTATTATAATTATCTTTTAAAGTTATAGAACTCATTAAAATATTAATGATAACAAAAAAAAAATTTATTCTTTATTTCTTCAAAAAATTCTTTGGAAAGTTCTTAAAATGTTATTACTTATTAAGGAACCTCAAAAATATTAAAGAGACTGAAAAAAATTATGCCACGTGAATAAAAAAAAGGTACTATTTAGTTAACAAAAAAATGTACGATTGGCTTAAGCCCATAAAGTCAAAAGATAGAAATTGTTAAAATCAACAAAAACAGATAAAATTTGATCGAAAATATATGATAAAAATGGTAAAATCAATGGGAAAATGGATTATATAGAAAGAAAAACAAGTTAAAGCAAAAGAAATGGTGAATAGATAAAACAACAAGGTTAACGAGCAAAACAATGGGCAAAACCGGTAAAAAACATTGATTGACATCGTCTAAACACGGGATAACAAAAAAGGATCTAATCGATAAAAGAACAAAAACAAAAAAATAAGTTAATTGGGAAAAAAATAGAAGGTGAAATATGTGAGAAAATATGTTAAATAAGCAAAAGAGTAAGTAAAATCAGACTAAAATTGGGTTAAATCGAAGAGAATGAGTGAACTGATTAACTAATGTGAAAATCGACTAATGGGTTAAACTTGAGAGAATGGATGGATCAATTAATAAACTGGATAAACCATAAAAAAAGGTGAATCGGTGAAAGAACATATTAAAATAATAAAAAAATCAGTGTAAAAGCAGGTAAAATCGATATTTCTTTCATAAGTTTGTAGAAATTATCACTTATTAAAGAACCTAAAAATAAAAGGCCATCTTCGGGCTATAGGAATAAAAAAAAACACTATTTAGTTAACTGAAAAACTTATAACCAAAACATAGGATTGTTAAAATTGGTGAAAACGGGTAAATTCTATTAAAAATATGTTTGATAAAAAAAATGGTAAAAATAATCTAGAAATGAGTTAGATAGTAAAAAACGAGTTAAAGGAAAAAAATGATGCAATTGATAAAACAACGGGGTAAGCCGGCAAAAAACGGGTAACTGGTAAAAATGAATGATATTGAATAAACATGAGATAGCAAAAAACAAATGGTAAACTCAATGTAAAAGCAGATGAAATCGATGAATGAACATATTGAAATAACAAAAAAATGATAAACTTAGTGTAAAAACAGGTTTACTCGACAAAATTGAGGAAAACTGGTAAAAAAAATGGGTTAGATTAGTTAAGAAATGGATTAGGCATGTAATTGAAAATGAATTAACTCATAAAAAAATAGGTATAACCGACAAAACTGGTTAAATTGAAAAAAAAAAAAAAGGTTAAACTTGTGAAAATTGGTTAAATTGGAAAAAAGGGGGGGGGGGGGGGGGTAAACTTGTGAAAACTGGTTAAATTAAAAAAAGGGGGGGGGGGAGAAATGAAAATATCAAGGTCAAGGAATAAAAGAATTGATATTGTTCAGTAGTTCAAATGGTTGTTTTAGAATAATAGTTATGTAAACATGTAGTTTTATGTTATAAATACTTAAGTAATTATAGTTCATTTTCTATTTCCAAGTCTTGATTTTAAGTATTTATGATAATAACTTTAAATTATTGGGAACAATATAGTAATAATTAAAGCGATTTAGTCAAAAAAAAATTATGTGATATGTCATTAAGACCATAATATGATATTCAACTAACATAAGAAATTAGTTAGTCAAGCAAAAAAAGCTGAAATATGTGAGAAAATTGGTTGAATCAACATAATAATAGGTAAAATCTACTAGAGTTGGGTTAAATCGGATAGAATGGATAAACTGATTAACAAATGGGATAAAACACAAAAACGGGTGAAATCGGTCAAAGAACGTGTTAAAATAACAAAAAAAGAATAGTAAACTATGTGTAAAAGTGAGTGCAATCAATATTACATTAGACAATTCTTAAGAAATGACCAATTATTAAAGAGCCTTAAAATAACCACCTTTGTGTTGTATAAATAAAATAAAGTACTGCATAGTTAACTGAAAAACTTATAATTAGATTAAGTTAAAAAAAAAAAAACATATAAATGATATAAACTGGTGCTAACGGGTAAAATTCGATTAACAAATATATGATAAAAATGAAAAGATGGGTTAGATCGAATAAAAATGAAAAGATGGGTTAGATCGAATAAAAATGAATCAAGCAACACAAAATTATACAATCGATAAAACAATGAAATAAACCGGTAAAATATTGAATGACATCGACTAAACACAAGATAACAAAAAACTGGTTAAATTGACAAATATCAAAAACAAAAAGACGAGTTAAAATGACAAAAAAAAAAAAAAAGGTGAAATAGTTGAGAAAATAGGATAAATCAGCGAAAGAATAAGTAAAATCAACTAAAATTGGGTTAAACCGGAGAAAATGAGTGAATTGATTAGCGAATGTAATAAACCACAAAAATCGGTGAAATCACTGTAGGAACGAATTAATATAACATAAACTGGTTTAGATGAAAATATCAAGGTCAAGGAAGAAATAATTGATATTAGTCATTAGTTCAAATGGTTGTTTTAGAATAATAGTTATGTAGACATGTACTTTCATATTATAAATACTTATTAATTATAGTTCCTTTTTTATTTTTATTTTCAAGGGCTGGTGTTAGGTATTTATGATAACAGCTTTAAATTATTGGAAACAACATAGTAATAATTTAATCAAATAAATTATGTGGTAAATCATTAAAACCATAGTATAATTAAAAATGATTATATGATTCAACTAACATAATAAATTAATTAATCACGTGCAACACACGTGTGCTTTTCTAATTCCCTAAAAAGAAAAAAAGAAAAGCGATTTTTTATACCTTTTTATTTTATTTTATTTTATTTTTTATACATAACGAGTCAACTTATTAATCAATCTAAAGTCTTTTAATTCCAACTGACAATAAAAAAACTCTTATCTTTTCATTTGTGTGTTTCTGAGTGCATCACCAATCAAATTCAAGTAAAAACAAAAAACAAACAAATTGTTTGTCAATTTAATTAGCTTCATGTAATTGAAAATGAATTAACTCATAAAAAAATAGGTATAACCGACAAAACTGGTTAAATTGAAAAAAAAAATGTTAAACTTGTGAAAATTGGTTAAATTGAAAAAAAAAGGGGGGAGGGGGGGTAAACTTGTGAAAACTGGTTAAATTAAAAAAGGGGGGGGGGTAAATGAAAATATCAAGGTCAAGGAATAAAAGAATTGATGTTGTTCAGTAGTTCAAATGGTTGTTTTAGAATAATAGTTATGTAAACATGTAGTTTTATGTTATAAATACTTAAGTAATTATAGTTCATTTTCTATTTCCAAGTCTTGATTTTAAGTATTTATGATAATAACTTTAAATTATTGGGAACAAGATAGTAATAATTAAAGCGATTTAGTCAAAAAAAAATTATGTGATATGTCATTAAGACCATAATATGATTCAACTAACATAAGAAATTAGTTAGTCAAGCAAAAAAAAGCTGAAATATGTGAGAAAATTGGTTGAATCAACATAATAATAGGTAAAATCTACTAGAGTTGGGTTAAATCGGATAGAATGGATAAACTGATTAACAAATGGGATAAAACACAAAAACGGGTGAAATCGGTCAAAGAACGTGTTAAAATAACAAAAAAAGAATAGTAAACTATGTGTAAAAGTGAGTGCAATTAATATTACATTAGACAATTCTTAAGAAATGACCAATTATTAAAGAGCCTTAAAATAACCACCGTTGTGTTGTATAAATAAAATAAAGTACTGCATAGTTAACTGAAAAACTTATAATTAGATTAAGTTAAAAAAAAAAAAACATATAAATGATATAAAATGGTGCTAACGGGTAAAATTCGATTAACAAATATATGATAAAAATGAAAAGATGGGTTAGATCGAATAAAAATGTGTTGGTCCCAAGTGGTCAGATGAGGTCTAGGGGGGGGGGTGAATAGACCTCTGAAAAATTTTAGACTTAAAAACTTTTCAGTGTTCTGTCAGCAGACTAAGCTGATGAAGAACAGTAAGATTACTTCGCTGATCAAGAACACGTCTAGAACAGCAGAGTGACCACTCTTCTTATAAATACTTAGCTGTTTTTCAACAGAGTAGTTTTCTTAAGAGTTTACTTGCAGCGGATTTAGTAAGTGTTTTTCACAAATAAACCAAGCCTTTTAAAGATTTTAACCCCAGTTAAAAACTCCTTTAAAACCTTTTTCAAATCTTTCAAAGTGTTATAATATGCAACTTCAAAATATGCAATAAAATTTAAATGCAAGATAACACAAAGAATTTTTATAGTGGTTATATGGATAAAAATCCTTTAGTCCACTCTTCCAGATCACTTAGATTCTGGGTTATACTATAATCACACAGATTACAATATGTTTCCACTTACACCTAAACAACAAATGAAAAGGCTGTAAGCTCACAATAGGAATTCACTCAGAAAACCTATCCTCTAAAGTAGAATCACTCACAAAGATGGATTCTAACTTCGCACAACACTCGACTAACACAATTTCACTCAGAAAGTGTTTATCTTTTTGCTTCAACTAGGTTCTGTCAACAAATGACTTCACCAGACGAGTGAGCTGTTCGAGCTTCTTGAGACTTAGAAAAATTCTGCTTCAAAGACGAATTCTCAGAAATGTTGTTGTGTGTGTCTCTCTTCGAATTCAGCTCTATTTATACTTGGATTTGAAAATATGACCGTTGAAGGCAAATCAAACTTCAAATCCATAGCCATGGCCCATTTTTCAAACGGCTCCCTGCTATAGTACTATTCCTGCTGTACTTTCCTGTAGCTGCATTAAATGCACTCTGCTGATCCGAGAGTTTTCCTCAATCATTTGCCATTACTACCCTTCTCTTGCAGCATTTATTACACCAGGTGCATTTATTACCGTTGGACTAATCTCTTGATCTCTTCTACTCTGCTTATAGAAGCAACCCATCTGATAGGCACTCTGCTGATCAAACTCTGAACTAATCTGATTTGAGTCAGCTGATGGTCTACCCTTCTGTTTGCTGTTTCAGCATGAGATCACTAGTCTTTTGGGCTTCGAACTTTGAACTCTTCTGATGTCTTCTTTACTTGTTCAAAATTCTTCAAAGGGAACTAAGCTTTCCATACTTAGCTGACAATGATGTTTTGGAAATCATCAAAACCTTCCCTTAATTACTTGTCTTCTTTGCACTTTGATCTTCATCTTCATCCAACAATTTCCCCCTTTTTGATGATGACAAAACTTCAGCTAAGTACCTGTACCTAAACTAAAGTTTTGATCCTCAAAAATTTCTGAGATAGAAATAGTTTATTGGATTTAAAACTTGCAATTTTATAGATAAATCAAGAAGTTACATATTACAAGTCTTATCAGATGATTGTGCAAACAGAAAGAAAATTAGAAGGAAATTTTCAAGTGCAAACAGATGACATCAGTCTTCTTTTGTTTCCTTGTCTTCTTCTTCTTTTTCTTCAGAGTCTTCATTTTCAGGCTTTGAAGTTTCAGCTTCTAATTCTTCAAAGAATCTCTTTCTGAATATCTCCATCTTCTTATACTTAGCTGTTCTTCAGCTGAGTCTTTGGAAGTAGCAATTTCCTTGTCAGTTTTTGCTCTTTCCTTAGGACTTTCATCAGCATCAGATCCATCAGCTTCTTCTTCTTCTTGTGTGGCTAACTGATTTACTGGTCTGCTTGTTTCCTCATTAGCATCTTCATTTCCAGCAGCAGATTCCTCCAATATCTCAGTTGCTTCAGCTTCTTCCTCAGCACCATCCTGTTTGTTTTCTTCTACCCTTGTGAACTCAAGTAGTTCCAACTGTCTTTTGTCCAAATATCCTCTCTTCCCCCTTTTTGTCATCATCAGCAGGGTTGATTGGATACTCTGGCAAGACTGGTGTGATTTGAAGTGAATCACACAGAAGTTTGATATTTTCTTCCATGGCAGATGTTTGGACTTCACTTCTGATCTGTTGAGCTTCAAGATGTTTCATTCTTTTCAGCACGTCTTCTCCTTGGTCACCTAGTTTAATCTGAGTGGCAACAATCCAATCAGCAGATGCCTTGAAGTCATTTATCATGTCCTTTATAGTCTCATCTTGTGCTGTGATGCCCATCTCGACAGTGTCAGTAACTCTCTTCCAACCATCAGCAGTACTTGTAGTTTCTGCTTGAATAACATCCACATTCTGTCTGATATTCTCAACAGTCTTTGCAGTCTGTTCAATCAGAGCAGTTTGATCAGAGGAGGTTGGTTTGCTGAGAGCAGCCAAAATATATGCTGTTATCCTCTCTTCCATCTCCTTCATTGAGTTAGATATCATCTATTGAATGGAGTCCAACAGAGAGGTCTGGAAATTTTGAGAAGTAGAGGCAACTTCAGTTTGTGGTTGAGGCAAGGTGAGTACATCTGTTGCTATCATCTGATCTGCTGAACCAATCTCCTTCTCCTTGGTTTCTTCAGCTTGACTAGGAGTGCTTTCCTTCTCCATAGTCTGATCAGCAGAGACAACTTCCTTTTCTGTTAACTGGTCAGCTGGATCTGTAGTAGTCTCTTTTTCCTCATCAGCTGGCTCAGAAGCCTCATCCTTTGCTATGTTCTGATCAGTAGGGTCAGATGTACCCTCTTTCTCTGGTTCAGTTGATTGATCAGCAACATTAGTGACTTGTTCTTTCTCAGGCTCTTTAACTTGATCAGAGGGGTCAGCTTCCTTCTCTTGATCAGTAGCCTCTGAAGTTCCTTCTTTCTCCTTAGCAGGATCAGAAGCCTCTTCTTTCTTCTCTTCCTTGTCTGCTGGTGGTGCTTGAGTTTTTCTAACTACAATGTCTGTCCGCCTTACACCAGCTTCATCAAGAGCAGTCCTGTGAAAAATCCAGGTTAGATCATTTAAAGGAACAAATGGAGATACTGGATCTTCAGGTAGCTCTTCATATGGCCTAATGTTAGGTCCATATACAATCTGTTTCAGACTTGGCAGGGGAATCATAGTGCTTGGTTGCCCCCTCATCTTTCTGGTCTTCTTAGCCCAGATTTCCATTGTTTGAGAGATGGCCAGTCTGATAGCTCGTTCCTTGAGGTCTTCTTCTTCAGTACACTCCTCAGGAACAGACTCATAGATCTTCTTTGCTTCAGCCTTGACCACATGACTGATCCTTAGCCTTAGTTTGTCCAAGAAAAATTCTGAGTCTAATGCTTGGGTAAGAGACCCAGTCTCAAGCCATTTTAGAACCCATTTTTCTTCATCATTAAAGGCCTTCCAGCTGGCAATCTGATCTTTACTTTTGGTCAGACGGTAATCCCTCCATCTGTTGTATCTAATCTTCTCCTTATTGAACATTGTCAGATGGGTGATCCGTTCATTTTCAGTATCCAACCTTGCACAGAATTCATCAAAAGCAGCAGGGTCATCTCTCACAATTTCAAGTGCCAATTTTACCTCTGCTCTTTTCTTCGGCTGAATTGCTGGGGTTGGCATAACTGGTTTGGGCTTGTTTGGATCTCGTTCTTCATTAATAACAATGCCACCAGTATGCTGACGACCATGTGAGTCTTTGGTACTTGCTTCAATTGCAGCAGCTAACTCAGCTGCTTCAAAAGCATCCCTTTCAGCTGGGGTCATTTTACTGACTTTTTCTTCTAATTTCTTGAGCTCTAAGCTCTTCAATCTATCCTCCTCAGCTTTTTCTGCAGCCTTCTTTTTCTTTTCTGCTTCATCTCTCCTTTTCTTCTCAGCAGCAGAAACATAAGGGATTTTGATTTTGCCAGTCCTTTTCTTCCTCGTGTCAGGACTTTCCACAATTTGATGTGGATTGGCAGCAATGGGTGCAGGGTGCAAAAGAGGTATGTCTCCCTCATTTGTTATATCAGTCTGCTGCTCTTCTCTGGCATCAGCAGACATGACAACAGATAGGTCACCAATAGGAGCATCAGCAGACTCCTCAGCAGGCTTCTCTGCTGTTTCGGTGACTTCCATCACCACTTCAGGAGACTCTTCTGAAAAGGTAACCTTCCTTTTTGCCTTAGATTTAGTCATCTTTCCTGAAGGCACAGGTTCCTTTGGTAATCTTTTCACTGAGCTCCTAGTTCTCATTCTTTTAGGAGCAGGAACGATTTCTTCAGACTCCGTTCTTTCTGGAGAGGATTCAGTCTTCATCTCCTCTAACTCCTTTGCAAATTCACTGACGACAGTGTCAGGAATTTCGTCTTCCGGCTGAGCTGATCCGGCTTCAACAGCAGTGGATGCTGTTTGATCAGCAGACTTACTAGTCTGACCCACCTTCTTGCTCTTCTTAGAAGGGGCCTTTTCAGCCTTTGTTGTTGCTTTCCTCTTAGAAGTGCCAACACTTCTGACAGGTTCATATAATTTGAACTCCTTTGAAACATGGACTTGTTTCCCATTCACCAGTCCACATCCCAGTCTCAAGAACAGATGACTGAGGAGTATCGCATACTTAACCTTTTTGTCACTTAGAAGCTCAAACACATGAGCAGCCCAGTTCACCTCCAACCCGTAATATATGCAGATCATAGTGTAATATCTATGTCTGGGCAAACCATCCAAGGATCCAGTAGAGCAGTCCAAGATTTTTGCCAAAATATCCACAAGCCTCTGATACTCGTCTTTTAACTGAGTCTTCATCAGAGTGCCGGACATTTCTTCACCCTCCTTAGCACATATTTTCCAAAATTCTTCCTCCTTTACAGAACCCAAATCTGTAACGTCTCCTCCTTCGTTCTTCAATCCATAGACTTCACTTAGTACGGCAGCAGATATCGCAATTTCTTTTCCCCCAACCTTTGCAGTCAGAACAGTTCCGTCTTCATTAAACTTTCTGCTCTGGTAGAAAGCAGCAACTTCTTCCAAAAAGACATAGTCATCATGGGCTTCTAGAAGTGGTACAAGTGTAGATGCCTTAAGTTTCTTCATGAGTTCCCTCATGAGATCAGTACCGGTAGCATAGAACTTGTCATAACTGAGATATCTTCCTTCAACGATGGCCATTTCAGTGAATTTGGTGAAGTTAATCTGAAAAACAGTTAATTGCTAAAGAACAGAGAGCTTGAGAGTAAGAGAATTTAGGAAATTTTAGGGTGCGTAAGACGACTAATCTGTTCAGATCGGACTTTATACGTTTCATTTTGCATCGGTTTCCGTGATTCACGCGAACCACTTGATTTCTCTGACAGTTACTTAATTGTCCGGGCGAGAATTACGGATTTCAAATTTATTATTTAATGTCAGATGGGCGGGAAACTCAAACGACACTGATCTGTTACTTATAAAAGCGTGTTTCTAAAGATGCGATTTATAAACCATGCTTATATAATGTATCAGATGAGTAGAGTTACACTTATCTGACAGACGAGTGATCTGATATCTGTTATTACTAGAGAAAGCCAATAGCTAGTAATCTTCCTCTGCTGTTTGTCAATCCAGCAAGATAATTTGATATTCAATCTTCAAGAATTAAGAACATATCTTCTGATAACATAACTTCAACTAACTGACATCAACATATTTCATCTTTTAATCAGAAGTGCCGCTAGTCTTACACGTTCCCCCTGACTTTAAGAATCCATAAGTTAACTAGTCTGTTGAGAGTTAACCTTGAAGATGATAAGTGATGACTAAGCTGATGAACTCCAGTCTTCTGAAGAGTTCCCCCTCAGCTTATGCATCCAAATTTAGTAGTCCTAGTTCAGCTCTGAGAGTTGAAAACCTTACTTCACTTAACGGCTTAGTGAAAATATCAGCAACTTGATTGTCAGTATGAACATACTCAATCATAACATTTCCTTTTTCCACATGATCTCTAATGAAGTGATGCTTGATCTCAATATGTTTAGTTTTTGAATGATTTGTAGTGTTCTGAGTAAGAGAGATTGCACTTGTATTGTCACAGTAGATTGGAATTCCACTGATCTTGATGTTATAGTCTTCTAGTTGATGCTTCAACCAAAGTATCTGTGCACAGCAAGCTCCAGCAGCTATATATTCAGCTTCAGCAGTAGATATGGATACTGAAGTCTGTTTCTTACTCATCCATGAGATCAGACGACTACCTAAGAACTGACAGGCACCAGTTGTGCTTTTTCTGTCAATCTTGCAGCCAGCAAGGTCTGAATCTGAATATTCAATAAGCTCAAATTCAGATTCTCTAGGATACCAAAATCTCAATTCTTGAGTGCCTTTAATATATTTCAATATTCTTTTGGCAGCTAAGAGATGAGATTCCTTGGGATTTGATTGAAATCTTGCACAAACCCCAACAGAGTACATAATGTCTGGTCTGTTTGCTGTTAAGTACAACAGTGACCCAATAATGCCTCTGTATCTGGTGATGTCTACTGATTTGCCATCTTCATCTTTATCCAAACGAAGACTAGTAGACATTGGAACAGTAGCAGTAGAGCTAGTTTCCATACCAAATTTCTTAAACAGATCTCTTGTGTATTTTGCTTGGTTGATGAAGATTCCATCAGGCAACTGTCTAACTTGCAAACCAAGAAAATAATTAAGTTCTCCCATCATGCTCATTTCAAACTTATTCTGCATCAGCTCAGAGAACTTGTCACATATCTGTTGGTTAGTTGAACCAAAAATAATATCGTCTACATATATTTGCACAATCAATATATGATTCTCCCATTCAATAGTGAACAAGGTTTTATCTACCTTACCTTTATGAAATCCTTTAATTAAAAGAAAATCAGATAGGGTATCATACCATGCTCTTGGAGCCTGTTTCAGTCCATATAGAGCTTTCTTCAGACGATATACTTTGTCCTCTTCTTGATAGACTTCAAATCCAGGAGGTTGTTCAACATATACTTCTTCTTGCAATTCTCCATTGAGAAAAGCTGACTTCACATCCATCTGATAGACAGTGAAGTTCTTGTAAGCAACATAGGCTAGAAACAGTCTGATTGCTTCAAGTCTTGCTACTGGTGCAAAAGTTTCATCAAAGTCAATGCCTTCTTCTTGACAATACCCCTTGGCCACTAATCTTGCTTTGTTTCTGGTGACAACACCATCTTCATTCATCTTATTTCTGAAAATCCATTTAGTGCCAATTACCCTTTGATGAGTTGGTCTAGGAACTAAGTACCAGACTTCATTTCTTTCAAATTGATTTAACTCTTCTTGCATAGCTTCAATCCAGAAGGAATCACTAAGAGCTTCTTCAACTTGTTTAGGCTCTATTTGAGACAGAAAACTTGCAAACATAGCATCTTGTGCAGCAGCTCTTCTTGTTTTCACTCTGTCCAAAGGATCACCAATCACTAACTCTGGTGGGTGATTCCTGAGCCATCTGAGATCAGGTTGCAGGTCTGGATGTTGTCCTCTGTTTTGATCTTGCAACACTACTGTTGGAGACTCAGTAGTAATCTGTTGAACAGTTGTCGTCTGTTGAACAGTCTCTGGTCTGTCAGCTGTTAATAACTCTTCTGTTATCTGAACAGGTTCTGAGTTGGCAGCTGAGTTGAGATTAGGTAGTATGATGGGAACATATTCTTCATTCTTTCCAACATTCAACTTCTGTAAATCAGTAGACAGATATTGATTAGTAATTTGATTCTTTTCAGAAGACTGACTTGGCTCATCAAATACTACATGGATAGATTCTTCTATTAGCAATGTTCTTTTGTTAAAAACTCTATAAGCTTTACTAACAGTTAGGTATCCTACAAAGACAGCTTCATCAGCCTTTTCTGCAAATGCAGTAAGGTGATTTTTCCCATTATTTAAAACAAAACATTTACAACCAAAAATTTTAAAGTAATGAATGTTTGGCTTCCTCTGGTTCCAAACTTCATATGGAGTCTTGTTCTGATTTTTGTTGATCATGCATCTGATCTGGGTAAAGCATGCTGTGTTTGTTGCTTCTGCCCAAAATCTTTGTGGCAGCTTAGCTTCAGCTATCATGGTTCTGACAGCTTCCTTTAGTGTTCTGTTTCTTCTTTCAGCAACACCATTCTGTTGAGGGGTTCTGGCAGCAGAGTACTCATGATGTATTCCTTTGCTGTTACAATACTCTTCAACAGTAGAGTTTGTAAACTCAGTCCCTCTATCTGATCTGATCTTCAATATTTTTATACTCTTTTCATTCTGGATCAGTTCCATCAGATTAGTAAGATGCTCCTTGGTTTCACTTTTCTTCTTCATGAAAATCACCCAAGTGTATCTTGAAAAATCATCCACAACAGCTAGGCAGTATTTCTTTCCACCATTGCTGACTGGATCAATGGGTCCAAATAAGTCCATATGTAACAGCTCCAATATTCTTTCAGAAGATTGGTGCTTCTTGCTTTTGAAAGATGACTTGATTTGTTTACCCTTCTGACATGCGTCACAGAGCTTGTCCTTGCTCATGACTGTTTTTGGAATCCCTTCTACCAGATCATTCTTGATTAATCTATTTATGGTCTTGAAGTTTAAGTGATTCATCATTTTGTGCCATAGCCAGCTAACTTCACTTAGTGCAGATGCTACCAAACAAACACTTGAATTCTTGTCAGCAGAATCCCAGTCGACTATGTAGACATTCCCTTGTCGTCTTCCAGATAAAATTACCTTCTTTGTACCAATCTGTTCAACAAAGCACTTATCTGTTGAGAAGATGACTGAATATCCTTTGTCACAAAATTGACTTATGCTTAGCAGATTATATTTGAGGCCTTTGACATAAGAGACGTCAGATATCTCTATGTTTTCTCTGATCAATCTTCCTTTAGCTTTAATATTACCTTCCTTGCTATCTCCAAAAGTAACCTTTGGACTATCCACAGCAATTGCATCAGTCAGCTCATGTATGCTTCCACACATGTGCCTTGAACATCCACTGTCCAAGTACCAAATCTTCTCTACTTTACTCCTACTCCTAATCCTAACCTACAAAACAAAAATAAAATTGTTTTAGGTACCCTTATTGAGAGGGTCCTGGAGGATTAGTTCCACCCTTGACAACCCAAGATGTTGAAGTCTTAGGCTTCTTAGGTTTCTGAGTTTTAACCGGAGCATGAACAGTTTTATTTTCATCATAATTACCAGATAAGTCATGTTGATGATCAGTATGATAAGAATAATGTTCATAAGCAGGGTAAGGTGCATGATAAGCAGGATATGCATGCATTGGATGAGCAGGATAAGGTGCATAGTAACTTGAAAATTGAGGTGCATGATACATAGGATGATATGCAGCAGATTGCACATAATAAGACTCATTTCCATACCAAGCATTTTGATTTTTCTTGTTTTTATGCTTCTTTGGCTTACTAACAGCTTGCTCATTAACAGACGACTTAGCTTTATCACTAGTCTGATTAGTTTTAACCTTATCAGAAGACTTCCTAGGACTTTTACTAGTCTGTTTTCCTACACTAGGCTCTTTGCTCTTTTTAGCCTTAGGAGATTTCTTCTCCTTTAATTCGTTCTCATTTGAGGTAGGTTTAGAAGTTTGAACATACAGTATGACCTTACTATTGTCAGCAGAAATGAATTTTTCAGTATGGTTCAATTCTAATTTATCATTTTCTAAAGGTGTCTCCTGTTTACTAGATGTATGCATGGATGCAACAGTTGACTTATCATGAGACTCAATAACCTTTTCAAGTTCCATGATTTTTCCTTTATAAACCTCACATTCAGCTTTCAGAGATTCATATTCTTGCTCAAGCAGTTTATACTCGGCTGATTCTTTAGGCTTTTCAGCTTTAAGTTTCAGTGAGCTGTTTTGCTCTTTTAGCAGAATCATCTCTTCCTTAAGCTTAGTAAATTCTCCAGCAATAGTAGTATTATTTAACATCATTTGCTCTAGAGAATTAAACAATTCATTATCTAGAGGAGTTACCTCATCCTCTGAGTCATCAGATTCCTTAGCCATCAGGCAGAGGAGAGCAGGTTTCTCTTCATCAGAAGATTCTTCATCAGACGTGTCTGAATCTGAATCAGATGAGTAGACAGCAACAAGCTTTACTGCTTCAGCTACCATTGCTTTTCCTCTTTGATGCTTTCTTTCCTTTCTGATTCTCTTCTCTTCCTCAGTGTATTTCTCTGCTTTTGGATATGGACAATCTCTGATGAAATGGCCCAGTTTCCTGCAGTTATAACACATTAGTTTTGCTTTATAATCATCTTTTTCTTGAGAAGAAGAGTTAGGTTTAGAAGTAGAAGCAGCATTGTGGTATTTGTTCTTCATTTTTCTCTTGTAGAACTTCTTGAAATTGTTCATCAATAATGCTACATCTCCAGCAGTATACTCCTTCTTGTTGAGTATTGTGGCTTCATCAGATGAGTCCACATCTTGACTTCTGTGTGCTGGTCTTCTGGTGTTTTCAGCAGCAACAAGAGCAGCTGTGGGTCCTGAAGTTGAGGTTTCTTCAATACCCATTCTAGGCAGTTTATACTCATACGCCTTGAGTACAGAAAACAGCTCTGTAAGAGAGATCTTCCCCAGATCCCTTGATTCTTCCATTGCTTTTACCTTCATGTTGAACTTAGGAGGTAAGGCCTTCAGTACTCTGATGGTTATCTCCTTGTCTGTGAAGGTTTTTCCAAGCTTCAATACTTCATTTAAAATTCTTGTAAATCTTGTATCCATCTGATCAATGGTTTCAGAGGATTTCATCTTGAAGTTATCCAGCTTTTCTAGAGCAACACTCAGCTGATGCTCTTTTATGGTGTCGTTTCCTTCGATCATATCTCTGACTTTGTCCCACATCTCTTTTGCAGATTTACAGTGTTTGATCTTGTCAAACCGATCATTATCCAGGGCTTTAGTCATAATAAATCTTCCAATCTTGTCCAGGTTGAACAGCTTAATTTCTTCAGCTGTCATCTCGTTCAAGTCTTTTTCCACCACTATGTCAACGTCATCAACCTTGATAGTCTTGGTGAATTTGAAAGGACCTTTTGTAATGCAGGTGAACATGTTGTCATTGTAGGCAGCCAGGAAAATCTCCATTCTAATTTTCCAATCTTCGAAGGACATACCAGCAATGTGGGGAACATGGTTTATGCATTCCATTTTTCAAAAAGTTTTAATTTTTCAAAAAGATGCTCTTTTGAAAAGTTTTGAAAAACCTTTGAAAAATACTTGGATCAAGCTGGTTGATCAGGCAGCTGATTCTAATGAACCACCTGCTCTGATACCACTTGTTGGTCCCAAGTGGTCAGATGAGGTCTAGAGGGGGGGGGGGGTGAATAGACCTCTGAAAAATTTTAGACTTAAAAACTTTTCAGTGTTCTGTCAGCAGACTAAGCTGATGAAGAACAGTAAGATTACTTCGCTGATCAAGAACACGTCTAGAACAGCAGAGTGACCACTCTTCTTATAAATACATAGCTGTTTTTCAACAGAGTAGTTTTCTTAAGAGTTTACTTGCAGCGGATTTAGTAAGTGTTTTTCACAAATAAACCAAGTCTTTTAAAGATTTTAACCCCAGTTAAAAACTCCTTTAAAACCTTTTTCAAATCTTTCAAAGTGTTATAATATGCAACTTCAAAATATGCAATAAAATTTAAATGCAAGATAACACAAAGAATTTTTATAGTGGTTATATGGATAAAAATCCTTTAGTCCACTCTTCCAGATCACTTAGATTCTGGGTTATACTATAATCACACAGATTACAATATGTCTCCACTTACACCTAAACAACAAATGAAAAGGCTGTAAGCTCACAATAGGAATTCACTCAGAAAACCTATCCTCTAAAGTAGAATCACTCACAAAGATGGATTCTAACTTCGCACAACACTCGGCTAACACAATTTCACTCAGAAAGTGTTTAACTTTTTGCTTCAACTAGGTTCTGTCAACAAATGACTTCACCAGACGAGTGAGCTGTTCGAGCTTCTTGAGACTTAGAAAAATTCTGCTTCAAAGACGAATTCTCAGAAATGTTGTTGTGTGTGTCTCTCTTCGAATTCAGCTCTATTTATACTTGGATTTGAAAATATGACCGTTGAAGGCAAATCAAACTTCAAATCCATAGCCATGGCCCATTTTTCAAACGGCTCCCTGCTACAGTACTATTCCTGCTGTACTTTCCTGTAGCTGCATTAAATGCACTCTGCTGATCCGAGAGTTTTCTTCAATCATTTGCCATTACTACCCTTCTCTTGCAGCATTTATTACACCAGGTGCATTTATTACCGTTGGACTAATCTCTTGATCTCTTCTACTCTGGTGATCGAAGCAACCCATCTGATAGGCACTCTGCTGATCAAACTCTGAACTAATCTGATTTGAGTCAGCTGATGGTCTACCCTTCTGTTTGCTGTTTCAGCATGAGATCACTAGTCTTTTGGGCTTCGAACTTTGAACTCTTCTGATGTCTTCTTTACTTGTTCAAAATTCTTCAAAGGGAACTAAACTTTCCATACTTAGCTGACAATGATGTTTTGGAAATCATCAAAACCTTCCCTTAATTACTTGTCTTCTTTGCACTTTGATCTTCATCTTCATCCAACAAAATGAATTAAGCAACACAAAATTATAGAATCGATAAAACAATGAAGTAAACCGGTAAAATATTGAATGACATCGACTAAATACAAGATAACAAAAAAACTGGTTAAATTGACAAATATCAAAAACAAAAAGACGAGTTAAAATGACAAAAAAAAAAAAAAAAGGTTGAAATAGTTGAGAAAATAGGATAAATCAGCGAAAGAATAAGTAAAATCAACTAAAATTGAGTTAAACCGGAGAAAATGAGTGAATTGATTAGCGAATGTAATAAACCACAAAAATCGGTGAAATCACTGTAGGAACGAATTAATATAACATAAACTGGTTTAGATAGGGGTGGGCATTTGGTATCAGGAATTGGGAACCCGAACCGTACCGACCAGGTATTTACCAAAAAAAAAAGATTTTTATGGGTTTTCTGGGTTTTGGAAAACCCGATTTTCCCGATTAATATAAATCGGTACGGGTTTCGGGTAGGAGTTTCTACCCAATCGGGAACCCGATTATACCAGTATTCTCAATTCCTATTTCTATATATGTAAAAATAAATGTGGCCCACTCAACCCTCATTTAGTAAATTCCCAAATCAAAATACTCTACCCTCAAACAAAATTTTTACTGCCACCGTATCCTCCATTTCGTCTGGCATCGTACGCCTTCTCCCCACACCGACAACCATCGAGGAAGCTCATCCTCTTTCTCCTCCTCACTTTATGTTATTCCTTCTCTGATTTTTTTTTTTTTTTTTTGGATTTGTCATTTTTCTGTAGGTAAGTCATGGATGTTGGATTTTTGGGTAAGAATTGATAGTAATGTACCTAAGAACAGTGGATCACCATTAAACTTTTGCAGCAGAGAGTTTGATTTGGGTGAAATTTTATGTGTCAATTTTGATTAGGAATTTTTTAATTGAATATATATGTGGATGGTGCGAGAGACTAGCTTTTGTAGCTAGGGAATTTGGAGTGAAGTGGGTTTCCCGAACCCGTTCCCGAATTCCCAATTTTTTTCGGGAACCCGAAACGGGAAGAGGGTAGGGACAGGTTTCGGGAAGGAAAATTTCAATCCCGAAACCCGAATACCATTCCCAAATTTTCCGAATTCCCGAAAACCCGTACCGATCCCACCCCTAGGTTTAGATGAAAATATCAAGGTCAAGGAAGAAATAATTGATATTAGTCATTAGTTCAAATGGTTATTTTAGAATAATAGTTATGTGGACATGTACTTTTATATTATAAATACTTAGTAATTATAGTTCCTTTTTTTTTTTATTTTCAAGGGCTGGTTTTAGGTATTTATGATAACAGCTTTAAATTATTGGAAACAACATAGTAATAATTTAATCAAATAAATTATGTGGTAAATCATTAAAACCATAGTATGATTAAAAATGATTATATGATTCAACTAACATAATAAATTAATTAATCACGTGCAACACACGTGTGCTTTTCTAATTCCCTAAAAAGAAAAAAAGAAAAGCGATTTTTTTATACCTTTTTATTTTATTTTATTTTATTTTATTTTTTATACATAACGAGTCAACTTATTAATCAATCTAAAGTCTTTTAATTCCAACTGACAATAAAAAAACTCTTATATTTTCATTTGTGTGTTTCTGAGTGCATCACCAATCAAATTCAAGTAATAACAAAAAACAAAGAAATTGTTTGTCAATTTAATTAGCTTCTTCCACAGTTAGGATTATAAGTAGTCTCTTCACAAGTGATGAAAGGATAAAACACCCTTGTACTTTTCAACATTTGCACAAAACTCCCTTAAAAGTTTTCACTAATATATCTAGGAGTAATTTAGGTAAATCAATTAAATATTGACGGTGTTAATGACTACCGGAGTAAAAGAGAAGTGTGCAGAATTTCTGAAAGTACAAGAAGATTTAATACAACAAAAATTTCACAGAAAAATTTCGTGCATATTTAGAATAACACAGAGGAGTACCGTGCACTTTCCCCTCTATATGTCGAATCTAAATATTCTAAATTTGTATTCGAGTTTTTGGCATTTTGCACCCTGGAATTATAGGGTTTTGGCACTTTGCACCCTGACTTAAAAGTTTTGGTACTTTGCACCCTAGAAATATAATTTATTTGGCACTTTGCACCCTTTGTGAGAAAATTTATTAGTAGAAGTGTAGAATAGTTATTTTCAATTTTTTTTAATATAGATGTTGCACCCTTAAAATATAGAATGTTGGTATTTTGTACCCTGAAATTATAAAATATTAGCATTCACCCGGATTTAATTTTTTTGGCACTCTGCACCCTAAAAATATAATTTGTATGATATTTTGCACCATAATGTATTTTTCTTAAAAAAAAACAAACTCATGAATGTCGGGGATGTAGAGATAAAATGGTCATTCCTATGCACAACAATCATAAACCTGTTATTCTAAATTTATTTCACTTTATAATGACTTATTTTAATATTTTCTCTTCGTAAAATTTAGATTAAAAAAAGACATTGTCTTCATTTTATTTTCAAGTATCCTCTAGATTATTTACTTTATATCTAAAATACACGTTTACATATCTAACATATTATTATATTGCAAGTTCTTTTCATTATTTAAATTATCATATTAAGTCGGGGTTGAAAATGCCAGAACTTATATTTTTTAGTTGCAAAGTGCCAACATTCTATATTTCAGAGTGTCAAAATCTATACCTTTAAGGTGCAAAGTGCCAAAAATATTCAAAAATAACTATTACACCCTTCAATCAATGAATTTTTTCTTAAAACACACATTAGGGTGCAAGGTGTCAACGAAATTGTATTTTTAGGGTTCAAACTGACAAAACATTTAAGTTATGATGCAAAGTGCCAAAATCCTATAATTCCAGGGTATAAAGTGCCAAAAGCACTTTTGTATCATTTTTCCTTTTGCAACTTTGCAGACAGCTATATTACTGGAGAGGCAGAGTTACCTCCCAGGCATTCTATTATTTTAGTTGATTTTATGATGACTATTAATTAAGATTTCCACACTTTGAAAATTCAAGGAGAGTAGAATCAAAATAGAATCAATAAATTGAGGATAAAATCTACAAGAACATATTGAACGGTTAGTATTGTTGGTCAAGTCAATTTAACCCCCATTTGCACGGCTTTTATTAATTAAATTAGTCAAGCTATTTTATTTTTTCCCTAATAAAAAAAAAATCAATTTTTATACCTTTTTATTTTATTTAATTTTTTTACATAACGAGTCAACTCACTAGTCAATCTAAAGTCTTTTAATTCCAACTGACAATAATAAAACTCTTATCTCTTCATTTGTGTGTTTCTGATTGCATCACCAATCAAATTCATGTAATAACAAAAACAAAGAAATTGTTTCTCTATTAATTAGCTTCTTCCACAGCTAGGATTATAAGTAGTCTCTTCACAAGTGATTAGTACTAATAGTAATACTATAGAATGTGATTAATTATTATTAATATGAGACCTAACTAAGTATGTGGAGTCAATTCTATTACATGTAAGACATTATACTATGTAATACGAAGAATTAGACACATTGATTAGTACTAATACTAATGATAATACTTTTTGATGTGGCTAATTACTACTAATATAGGTCGAACGTACTAAGTTTGTGGATTTAATACATGCTATGTGAGTCTATATTACTACATGTGAGACATATACCATGTAATGTTAATTATTATCCGTAAAAGTTAGTACTAGTGTAATAATATATAATGTGACTAATTACTACTAATATGAGAGAACGTACTAAGTATGTGGAGTCAATACTATATAATGTGAGACATTATACCATGTAATGTGAATACTTATACACATTGATTATTACTTATGATAATACTTCATAATGTAGCTAATTGCTACTAATATGGATCGACCTTACTAAGTTTGTGGAGTCAATACTATGCTATGTGAGTCTATATAATATTACATGTGAGACATATACCATATAATGTGAATAATTATCCGCAAATTGGTTAGTATTAAGGGTAATAGTATATAATGTGACTAATTACTACTAATATGATACCGTACTAAGTATGTGAAGTCAATACTATGCAATGTGAATAATTATACACATTGGTGGTGTTGTACTATTATATATGAACTTGTACCATACAATGTGGAAACATATAATTTTTATGGTAATTTGATATTAACTTGGGTAGAAAAAAGAAAATAAGGAAAGTAGAAATATTTAAGGTAGTTAATTTTGGAATATTAAAAAATATAAGATACATTATAGGTTTAACCTGTTAAACAGGTAACTCATAATTAACTAAATTTAATTTTATTCTATATTATAAAATTTATGTGGTTGTGATTACATATTTATGATCCAATGCCTCAAATTAAATTAACGTCACATAACGTGACGTCACCTTAGAAGTCCCCATGAAAATATAGTCCAAATAATATTTATAAAATATAAATGTAATTTATACTTCTATATTTAGAACTTTTTCAAACAAAAATTTGATTGGTAAGAGTCTTCATCTTCTACTACTTTAAAAATGGTAAAATTTTACTTCCAAAATAAATGGCTATTATTTAATTAAAAAAAATTCACCCAAAATTTTTTCAATTTAAAAGACTAATCATTCCCTAAAATTGTGCATAATAAACAGCTAAGATAATAGTGTGCCAAACAAATAGCAAAATATTATAAAACTTTTCAATTAAAGAAATATTAAATTAAAGACCTTAAAGTGTGCCAAGTAAATGGCTAAAAGTTAAGGTTAAGTACTTTAAAAAATTAATACAATATTTTATAAGATATATAATTTAATGTTAAAAAATAATTTTAATAATATTTATAAAATATGAATGTAATTTACGCTTCTATATAGAGCTTTTTCAAACAAAAATCTCATTGGTAAGAGTTTCTTAAAATTGATGGTTGATTAGCAATGTAATTCATTTTCTTTAATCTTTAGACACTAAAGTAAAAGCTCTATCATGGAATATATGAAAGATGTGTTCAGAAGAGTAATATAGTAAAACAAGATTTAAGGTATAATGCGTAAATCAAGAATGTCAAATTGAAATGATTATAAAATGATACGAGATTGTTTATGACTATTTAGCTATATTATATTTAGAGAAACTTAAATTTAACTTCTTATTTTCTCATTTACATTTATTTTTTATTTTTAAGGTTGTAATGATATTTGTAGTCAAATCCAATACCTTTGGGGTAGTTTGAGTAATTATATTTTAAAGTTGGAGTGTGGGCGTGTAATTACACTAACTTTGAGGTGTACTGAGAAAAAATAAATTTAAATATAAGGATATTTCTCGAAAAAAAATTTTCTTTCTGATGACATCAATATGTGCCGTCGGAAAGTAATGTAATGAATCAAATACCTACGGAGTAGTTTGAGTTATTTCCAAAACTTAAACGGTGGTAATTGTATTCACACTAAATATGATATTATGATATTGTTGAGTTAACTTATGCACCGTCAATCATCCATAGTACATATCTCATGAAAAAAAAAATATATGAAACATTTATTTTAATTAAATTATACTTTTACAAATATTTCTAGCACGGTAAAAAAGTTTCAAATTGTAATTTTTACATGCATGAAAATTGCAGTGATCACAAAACATTATAATTATTTAGATGTAAATTGAAATAAATTTTGTAGGTTTGTAATTAATTAGCACGGAAATAAGCTAGTATTTCTTATAGCACAGAGTACATTGTAAACGTTCTTTTTTTTTTTTTTGCTTATTAATCAAAAAAGCACTGTTCTTTTTATGTTTAATTTTGTACTTATCTTTCCCAATATGCTAATATAAATATTTCAAATTCTGTTGATGTTCAAGATGTCTCAAGTAGAATAATAAGTTTACAATGTAAGAATGGATTTCAAATATTGATCCTTAGTCTTCACACATGTAAAGAATATTAAATTTGTGTTGCACCAATGCGATAAAAATATGTACTTTAAGCATTCAGTTGTTATCAACTATGTAGACTAAAACTCAATAATCTTTAATTACTACAGTACTTTTATGCGAGAGTGAATACAAATATTTTATAGCAATTTTCAACGAAATATTTTAGGAAAAATAGTGTGGTTCAATGTCGGTTGATTATTACAAAGAGTATTCATGATGAGTATAAGATTTCCACACTTTTGAAAATTCAAGGAGGGTAGAACCAAAAGAGAATCAAGAAATCGAGTATTGAATCTAAACGTATTGAACGGGTAGTAAAAACTAGGTATTGTTGGTCAAGTCAATTGTTTCTCTCTTTTAATTAGCTTTTTCCACAACTAGGAAATACAAGTAGTCTCTTCATATAAGTAATGGTCCCTAACTCTGTCCATTAGCTTCATATAATAAAACTTGCAAGAAATAATAAAGCATATGATTGATGCAAATTTTAAAGTATTTTGCTCTTTCAAAGTTTAGACAGAGGGGCCGGGTAATCTTCCAAGAAATAATAAAGCAATGGAATTTTATTATTTTAGGCAGAAACTAAACAAATAAAGAAATAAAGGGGAATGTTTCATGCAGATTTTACTTGACATATGATTGATCGATGATTTTGTGCATATTGGAAATTCGCCATACGAAAAAATCAGTAATTGAGGTTATGGCAAGTGTACAAGAAAGGAGAGTTTTATACAAAAGATAGCAGAGTGAATTATCACGCAGATTTTCGTTAACACATTTTTTTTAATATTCTTTTTATATATTAATGTGTATTTTAACATGGAAAATAGAGAGAAAGTGTCAATTCTAACAATTTTACATTACATTATGACATTATTCTACTCAATTCATATATGTATATTTTCTAAATTAATTTTTAAAGAAAAATACCTACCACAATTTTCAACATCTCTTCGTTAGTGGCACTTGATTTGTTTCACAGTGAAATATCGAGCAACATTCCAGATGTTATATGCACCCAATCTACGAATCTTCAAAGATGAAATCTTCAAGAGTGTCATATTATGAATTTCTCCGTGCCCCAAACAACCATGACGAAGTAAATTTGCTCGGGAGAGGTAGCCTTGGGTCGGTGTACAAGGGAATATTTTCTAATGGAATGACTGCTGCAGTTAAGGTTTTCGATTTAGACGTGCAAGGTGTACTCAAAAGTTTTGATATAGAATGTCATATTAAGTAGCTTGCGGACAGCTACCACTGCTGAGGCAGAGTTACCTCGAAGGTAGCATTTATGATGACTATTAATTAAGATTTCCACACTTTGAAAATTCGAGGAAGTTAGAACCAAAATAGATTCAAGAAATTGAGGATATTAAGGATAAATTACAAATACCCCTCAAACAAGACCTAAATATAAATATTACCTTAACCTATTGGGTTTTACAAAATTTTTTTCCAAGTTTGTCATCTTTTTATAATTATCCCCTTAACCTTAAAATGTTCCAATTTTACTTTGGGGTGTTATTTGTATTGTTTATAATATCTTATAAGTATTAAAACTTAGGTGCTAATTATTATATTTTATTAATTAGAAAAAACATAATTATATATTTACTATCAAAATAATTGATAAAATTTATAATTGCCCATAAGTTTTAATAAATATTGCAAAAAAAAGAAGGTATTTATATATTTATTAGCAATATAAATTGTAAAATATTAAAATAAATAAAATTTTAATAATACATTTTATAAATATGAACAATTTGTTTACACATAAGTTAAATATTTTATAAATTAATAAATTTAATAAAATTATATTGTATTATAAATAAGATATTCTAATTTATCAAAGTTTATATTATATTATAAATAGAAATATTTATCGAAATTTATGTGCAATTATAAATTATATCAATTATTTTGGTAATAAATATGATTATTATTTTTATAATTTACAACATATAACAATTAACATCCAAATTTTAAAATTTATAACATATTATAAACATTACAAAGAACTTCCAAGGACAAAATTGGAATATTTTAGGGACAAGGGGTTAATTGTAAGAAGTTGACAAACTTGAGGGGAACATTTGCAATTCTCAATACGTGAGAAATTTTTTTATAATTATGTTATACCTGAGGCGGGTATTTATAATTTACCCTAAAATCTGTTAGAACATATTGAACGGTTAGTATTGTGGTCAAGTCAATCTACCCCCATTTGCACGGCTTTTATTAATTAAATTAGTCAAGCTATCTTATTTTTTATTTTTTCCCTAATACAAAAAAAAAAAAAAAAATCAATTTTTATACCTTTTCATTTTATTTAATTTTTTTACATAACGAGTCAACTCACTAGTCAATCTAAAGTCTTTTAATTCCAACTAAATAATAAAACTCTTATCTTTTCATTTGTGTGTTTATGAGTGCATCACCAATCAAAATCAACTAATAACAAAAACAAAGAAATCGTTTGTCTTTTTAATTAGCTTCTTCCACAGCTAGGATTATAAGTAGTCTCTTCACAAGTGATGTCCCTAACTCTGTGCATGAGCTTCACAAAATAAAACTTGTTCAAAATTTCTCTTTCTCTTTCTCACTCAAAATCAATAGAAAATGGGAAAACAAGCAACCATTTTTCTTATTTTCTTCTACCTGACGAAAGTTCTCTGCTTGGCTGCATCTCGTCTTAATAGCTCAACCGATGAGCATTCACTTCTAGCCATCAAATCCCACATAATTACATCCGACCCCAACAACACTTTGGCATCCAACTGGTCACAAGGAACCTCATTCTGTACCTGGATTGGCATCACTTGCAGTCGAAGGCGCCCCAGAGTCACGGCCCTTGATCTCTTCAACATGGGCTTACAAGGAACCATTGCAAAAGAAATTGGAAATCTCTCGTTCCTCAAATACTTAAAAATTAGTAACAATATTTTCAATGGTGTAATCCCCAGGGCCGGCCCTGAGTCTTTAGTGGCCCTAAACAAACTTTAAAACTGTGGCCTTAAGTTTTCATGTACAATTAATAATGTTAATAACTAATAATTTTTTTTTTTGTAAATTAACATATTAAACTAAAAATAATGAATCAAATATAATCTCGTTTTGTAAGAAACATCGGTAATTCAACACAATTTTATTTAATAAGAAAATGATTGCATTCGTGAGTGAATGTTACATAAACACACAAACCCTTAGTAAAATAATACTTATATTACTCTCATAACATTTTTAAAGAAAAATCACTAATTACACTTTCATAATTAACCTTCTTTACCATATGTTTTTCAATCGACAATATGGCTAACTGATTCAATATCTCTTGTGACAATGGTTGATCAGAGGTAAGACTCAATCAACTTTAACTTCGAAAATGTTCACTCCGCAGCTGCAACTGTAACGGAAATAGTTAACAATATTCTATAAGTAATCCATCTATTTGAGAAATGCAATTCAAATCTTTTAGTTCTTTTGGTAAAATACATCTCAAGACTCTCAACTCGGAAGATACGTCCATCTCATCTATATTATAAGTATCATTCTTCAAATACTATACAAGTTTGATACAATAAATGCAATAGATAATAGATTTTAACATCATCAAGTTGAACAAAAGATTTTGATATATTCCTATCATCTAATGTATTCCTTGGTTGTACGACTCACAACTCCAAATAAATTTGAAATCACAATATAAAGATTTTTTTTCTTTTTTTTTACTTTTTAATTTAGACAATATCTATCTTAATTTATGGATCAAATATCTAAAAAATATGGGGTTTCATTGAATTAATTGTGAATATATGAGACCTCATTTATTTAATAATGCATTTGGATCATATAAAAATCTTAGTTCCACAAACACAAATAAAGAAAATAGAAGTTAAATAGTATGTGGGCATTCAAAGATTCGAACTCCTTACCTCACGCTAATTGGATGAGGGCTTTACCAACTTTGCCATATGGACAGTTAGTACATTGCACACACACACACGCATATATATATATATATATATATATATATATATATATATATATATATTATTTTTCTTAGAGGCCCTCGGAAATCGGTGGCCCTAAGCGGCCGCATGTGCGGCTTACGCTCAGGGCCGGCCCTGGTAATCCCTGATGAAATTGGAAACTTGCGACGCCTTCGCTGGGTACTAATGTCATATAATGAACTTAGTGGTGAGATCCCACTTAGCTTTGGATTCTTAACCAATCTTGAATGGTTAAGTATTCAACATAATCATCTGACCGGTACTATTCCATGGAGCATATTCAACATTTCCTCTTTGAAGACAATAGCTTTTACGGGAAATCAACTTTATGGAACTCTACCTAATGATATGTGCTACCATTTATCAAAATTGGAGGGGTTATACCTTTCATATAATCAATTAAGTGGAGATATCCCAACAAGCTTGTCTGCTTGTTCACAACTCAACACACTTTTTCTATCTTACAACAATTTCACAGGTGCCATTCCAATGCAGATGAAAAACTTGTCGCAACTTCAGATACTCTATTTAGATTCAAATAAATTATCAGGTAATGCATGTCTCTTCAATTTATTATTTTTTTTCTTGCACGAAAATCCCATCCATACAAAATCTCATGTGCTACATGTGGGTATGAGCTTTAGAAGACTTGTAGCACAATCTCATGTGCTACATAATAATTATTATGTTGTACGAGGCCACACATGTGACAAGACTTGCCAGGATTTGATTGGGTTTAATAATACTGGTGACATTGCCGTCTCCATTTTTCCCTTTTTAATACTCCACTGAATCCGTTTTTTAATTTTTATTCCTTATTTCTTTTTTTATCAGATGTTTTAAAATTACTAATAAGATTCAATTTTTAAGAATAGAATTATTTTTTTTATTTAAAAATACTCTTTCACACAAAATTATTACAGTATATTTTACTGTACATGATTTATTATTCAAATGTCATTTATAAAGGATTAACTATCTGGCTTTTGATTTCACCCTATCTAAGTTAAAAATATAAAGTTTATATTTTATTTGTATAGTGTACTCCCGCTATAAGAATATTTTTGCACTATTTAGTTTTGAAACTGAGCATTTTTATGTGTATGCATTAAATTGTAGTAGTTGAGATTTAATTATATCAAATCATTTTTTTTTCTGAAAAAATTGTGTCAAATTATTACTTTATATAAAAAATTATTATGAAATTCATTTTGAAACAAACAAAATATTATATAGTACTACTACACGAATATGAATCAGAGAATATTTTTTTACGTTAGAATCATATTAAGATATACAGTTAATAAGTGAACTATATAACTTCAATGTTCTAATTAAATACAATAGTGTGAAAATAATTATAATTATGCACCAAGTTATAGTAAAAAGAAACTCTTCTGGAGACTTATTATATGTATTCGGCACTGGACATAATTCATAAGAATATTCTTCAATTAAACTTTGATATTGTCCAAAATTGAATCATAGTTTAAGAATGTTTCAAGACATATCATTAATAAAATTCGGTATTTATATATAACTAGGAAAGTGTACGTGCGTTGCACGTGATTAACTAATTTTCTATGTTAGTTGAATCATACAATCATTTTTCAATATACTATCTTAATGGCGTATCATATAATTTTTTTGACTAATTCACTTTAATTATTACTATGTTGTTACCAAAAATTATCATAAATACTTATAATCAAAACTTGAAAATAAAAAATGAACTATGACTATTAAGTATTTTTAATCTGAAACTACATGTCTACAGAACTATTATTCTAAAACAACCATTTGAACGAATGAATAACATCTATTATTTTCTTCCTTTACCTTGATATTTCCATCTAAACCATTTTTCACAGGTTTAACCCATTTTTTTTATTGATTTAATCAGTTTTGTATATATATTATACATATCTTTTACTAAATTCATTCATTTTCAATTACATGTCTAATCAAGTTTTAACGAATCTAACCCTTTTTACCAACTCTCCCCGATTTTGTAGTGTAAGCCTGCTTTTACACTAAGTTTACCCTATTTTCTGTTATTTTAACATGTTCTTTCATCGATTTTCTCCAGTTATACTTGAGTTTACCATTTGTTTTTGTGTTATTTTAATCCATTATTTCATTGATTTCACCATTTTTTGTGCTTTATCCCATTCTTTTCACTCATTCTATCCGCTTTAACCGATTTACCTATTCTTTTGCTGATGTACACTATTTTCTCGACTATTTCAGATTTTGTTTTTCAATTTAACTCTTTCTTGTTGTTCTTTATCGATTTGACCCATTTTTTGTTATCTTGTGTTCAATCGATGTCATTCGTTTTTTTTACCAGTTTACCCGTGTTTTGTTAATTTACCTCATTATTTTATCGATCGTACCATTTTTTGTTGCTTTAACTCATTTTTATTCGATCTAACCCATTTTTCCATTGTACTGTCGTTATCACCAGTTTTAACTGTTTTTTAGCCTAAGCCAATTATAAGTTTTTCAGTTAACTAAATATGATTGCTTTAGTTTATTCGTATTGAAGAAATGTGAATTCTTTTTAGGTTTTATAATAATTGATCATTTCTTAAGAATTGTCCAAAGAAACATCGATTGCGCCTGTATTTACACTGAGTTTATCATTTTTTTTTGTTATTTCAACCCGTTCTTCGACCGATTCCACACATTTTTGTGTTTTATCAAATTTGTTAATCAATTCACTCATTATTTTCGGTTTGACCCAAGTTTAGTCGATTTTACCTATCATCCTTATCACATTGTTTTATCAATGGCACCATTTTTTATATTTAAGTTGTTTGTCTTCTATCTAACCCATTTTTTCTCTGATTTATCAATTTTTTTTATCATATATATATTTTTAGTAGAATATTATCCGTTTTTTTCCCAATTTTAACTATTCTATGTTTTGACTTATTTTGGTTTAAGCCAATTTTAAGTTTTTCAGTTAACTAAATTGTACTTTTTTTTTTTATTCATATAGCATGAACGTGACCTTTTGTTTTTAGATTCTTTAGTAAGTGATAAATTCTTAAGAATTTTTGAAAGAAATATTGCGTGTACCTATTTTACACTGAGTTTATCATTTCTTTTTTATTATTTTAACCCGTTCTTACACCGATTTCATCTATTTCTTTTTTGTGGTTTATTTCATTTCTTAATCAATCCATAATTATCTCAAGTGTAACCAGTTTCAGTCGATTTTCACATTTGTTAATGAATTCACTAAATTTCTTCACTTGAACCGAATTTAGTCTGATTTACTTGTTATTTCGCTTATTTAACCTATTTTCTCACATATTTCAACTTTTTTTTTTTTTTTTGCCAATTAACTCATATATTTGTTTTTGTTCTTTTATCGATTTGATCTGATTTTTTGTTATCCCGTGTTTAGCAGATTTAACTCATTTTTTTTTTACTGATTTTACCTATTTTTTGCTTGTTAACCTTGTTGGTTTTATCAATGGTACGATTTTTTTTTTACTCGCTTTTCTTTCTATCTAACCAATTTTCTCATTGATTTTACCATTTTTATCATATATTATTAATCAAAATTTACATTTTTTGCCTATTTTAACAATTTTAATATTTTGAAGTTTTTTTGCTTAAGCCAATTATACATTTTTAGTTAGCTCTATTGTAACCCAATTTCTTTAGTTCTCTCTAATGTAACCCAATTTCAGTCGATTTTCACATTTGTTAATCAATTCACTAATTTTCTCCGGCTGAACCTAATTTATTTTGATTTTACTATTTTGCTTATTTAGTTTATTTTCTCACATATTTCACTTTTTTTTTTTTTCCAATTAACTCTTTTACCTGTTCTTGTTCTTTTATCGATTTGATCTGAATTTTTTTTATCTCGTGTTTAGCCGATTTCATTCTTTTTTTTTTTGTTTTTTTTTTTACTTATTTTACTTATTTTTTTGCTTGTTAACCTTGTTGATTTATCAATGGCACAATTTTATTTTTGTTTTAACCCGTTTTTCATTCTATCTAACGAATTTTCTCATTGATTTTACCATTTTTATCATATATTACTAATCAAAATTTTGCATATTTGCCTATTTTAACAATTTCTATGTTTTGAAGTTTTTTTGCTAAGCCAATTATACATTTTGCGTTCTCTCTAGTGCAAACCAATTTCAGTCGATTTTTATATTTGTTAATCAATTCACTAATTTTCTCTGGTTGAACCCAATTTAGTCTGATTTTACTTATTATTTTACTTATTTAGCTTATTTTCTCACATATTTCACTTTTTTTTTTTTTGCCAATTAACCCATTTATTTGTTCTTGTTCTTTTATCGATTTGATCTGATTTTGTTATTCCATGTTTAGCCGATTTTATTTATTTTTTTTTACAAATTTTACCTTTTTTTTTGCTTGTTAATCTTGTTGTTTTATCAATGACACAATTTTTTTTTAACCCGCTTTTCTTTCTATCTAACCAATTTTCTAATTAATTTTACCAATTTTATCATATATTACTAATCAAAATTTTACATATTTTGCGGTTTTAATAATTAATATGTTTTGAAGTTTTTTTTGCTTAAGCCAATTATACATTTTTTAGTTAACTAAATAGTATCTTTTTTAATCACATAGAACGAATTTGACATAGAGGTTCCTTAATGTTTTTTTAGGTTATTTAAATAAGTGATAACTTCTTAAGAACTCTTTAAATTTTTTTTGAAGAAATATAGAGTTATAGTTTTTTTTTAACCATTAATATTTTAATAAATTGCAAAACTTTAAAAGATAATTATAAGTTTGTTATATAGGAGACTTCTTGTTTAATTATACTTATGTAATTCTTTTCTTTTAGGATTCTTCTATTTTATATTTTTGCCATAAATTTAAATATCATAATATAATTTAAAATAGGGGTATATTAGTCTTCACAAAAAAGGGAAAAAATTCCCTTATGCCAACTCGTACTTTTATATATAGATATAGAATAGATATAGATTATAAGAAAGTATCATTTTCGTTAGGAAACAAGCATGCCAACAATAATGGAACATAGAGGATTAGTTTATTCAGAATAAATCAATACATTTATGAACTAATTAATCTCAACTTATTAGTGCTTGTCAAAGTAATTTCATAGATATTTTTTTGTAAATTGAGTACAATTAATATTATCATAAAATAATATAAATTAATGACTGGTATCCAGTTTAAGTTTTTGTCAAATATGTAATGTGAACGTAACATCAAGTATGATACAATAAAAACAATTACTGTGTTGATGATATTCATAGGGGTTGGATAAGAAACACATGTGCATAAAATGACGAAAAATTGTTGTTGGATAAGGATGAAGATGAAGGCACTGAAGACAATTTGTAAAAGGAGGTTTTGAAGGATTCCAAAACTTCAAGATTGGCTAAGTATGGAGTAACTTAGCTGATGATCCCTTTAGAGGAATTTTGACTAAGTAAAGAAGACATCAGAAGAGTCAAAGTTCAAGGTCCAAGACTTCTGATCTGCTGAAATAAAGCTATCAGACTGATGAAGATCAGCCGACTCAAATCAGATTTGTTCAAGTTTGAGATCAGCCGAGTTCACCATCAGACTTGTAGGTTCGTCAGCCAAGTGAAGAAGATCATGAAGTGTTCCCAACGGTAATAAATGCCCCTTGGAGTAATAAATGCTGAAGTACAAGGTTATTAAAGACAAATGATTGAAGAAATGCTTCGCATCAGCTGGGTGCATTTAATGCTGCATTTAATGCTGCCTGCAGAATAGTACTGTTCACAGTACGGACAGACTGCAAAAGAGCCGTTCGCGGATTTTAAGGACCAGTACTCGAGGAATTTGAATCTTGTCTTTCTTCAACGGACATTTTTCAATCCTCAAGTATAAATAGCTGAAAGAGACGAAGAAGAAGCAAGCAACACACTTTCTGAGAGAAATTTCCGAAGCAAAATTCTTTAAGTCTCAAGAACAGCTCACTCATCAGCTGAGTCATTTGTTGACGAAAGCAGAGTTGAAGAATCAAGAAAAATACATCTTCTGAGTGATTTTGTAATCGAGAGTGTTGTGAGAAGTAGATATCCATCTAAGTGAGTGATATTACTTCAGAGAAGTAGGATTTCTTTGTGATATCTTACTGCGCACTTGTGGCCGTTTCATTTGTTGATTGGCGCAAGCAGAGTATACTGTAAACTTTGTGATTATAGTATAACCCAAGATCTGTGTGACTTGGAAGAGTGGACTAAAGGATATTCAAATCCATATAACCACTATAAAAATTGCTTGTGTTTTTGTTTGCATTTTACTTGCATATTTTCTGTTTGCATAAAACACATTAACTTAACTGTTTGAAAAAGGATTTAAAGGAGTTTATAAAACTGGGGAAACATTTTTCAAACTACTAAGATTACTTGTGAAAAACACTTTGAAAATCCGCTGCAAGTACTCTAAGTATTAAAACTGATTTTAGCAAAATCAGCTAAGTAATAATCAGACGAGTGGTCAACAAGGCTGTTCAAAGATTTGTTCGCGAACAGAACTGTAACTAACTAATCTGATCAGCTTAGTCTGTTCAGTTAAGAGTAAAAGTTTTAAAGTTAAAATTGAAGAAAATTTTTAAAGAGGTTTATTCACCCCCCCCCCTCTAAACCTCTTCTGACCACTTGGGACCAACAAGTGGTATCAGAGCAGGTGGTTCATTAGAATCAGCTGCCTGATCAACGAGCTTGATCCAAGTGTTTTTCAAAGGTTTTCAAACTTTTTCAAAAGAGCATATTTTTGAAAAATCAAAACTTTTTGAAAAATGGATTGTATCAGTCATGTTCCCCACATTGCTGGTATGTCCTTTGAGGACTGGAAGATTAGAATGGAAATCTTTCTAGCAGCCTATAATGACAACATGTACACATGTATCATTAAAGGTCCATTCAAATTCACCAAGACCATTATAGTTGATGAGGCTGAACTGGTGGTGGAAAAAGATCTGACAGAGATGACAGCCGAAGAAATAAAGCTGTTCAATCTGGATAAAGTTGGCCGTTTCATCATGACCAAAGCCCTGGATAATGATCGGTTTGACAAGGTCAAACATTGCAAAACTGCAAAGGAGATGTGGGACAAGGTTCGTGACATGAGTGAAGGAAACGACGCCATCAAAGAGCATCAGCTCAGTGTTGCCTTGGAAAAGCTGGACAATTTCAAGATGAAATCTGGAGAGACCATTGATCAGATGGATACCAGGTTTACCAGAACATTGAATGAAGTCCTAAAGCTGGGAAAGACCTTTACTGACAAGGAGATCACCGTCAGAGTTCTGAAGGCACTGCCCCCTAAGTTCAACATGAAGGTGACAGCTATGGAAGAGTCAAGAGATTTGGGAAAAATCTCTCTTACAGAGCTGTTCTCCGTACTCAAGGCGTATGAGTATAAACTGCCTAGAATGGGTGTTGAAGAAACCTCAACTTCAAGTCCCACAGCTGCACTTGTTGCTGCTGAAAACCCAAGAAGACCAGCTCACAAAAGCAAATATGTGGACTCATCTGATGAAGCATCTCTACTCAACAAGAAGGAGTATACTGCTGGAGATGTAGCATTATTGATGAACAACTTCAAGAAGTTCTATAAGAGAAAGATGAAAAACAAATACAATCATGCTGCTTCTACTTCTAAACCTAACTCTTCTTCTCAAGAGAAAGATGATTATAAAGCAAAACTAATGTGTTATAACTGCAGGAAATTGGGACATTTCATCAGAGACTGTCCATATCCAAAAGCAGAAAAATACACTGAGGAAGAGAAGAGAATCAGAAAGGAAAGAAAGCATCAAAGAGGGAAAGCAATGGTAGCTGAAGTAGAAAAGCTTGCTGCTGTCTACTCATTTGATTCAGATTCAGACACGTCTGATGAAGAATCTTCTGATGAAGAGAAACCTGCTCTCCTCTGCCTGATGGCTAAGGAATCTGATGACTCAGAGGATGAGGTAACTCCTCAAAATAATGAACTATTTGATTCTCTAGAGCAAATGATGTTGAATAATACTACTATTGCTGGAGAATTTGTAAAGCTTAAGGAAGAGATGAGCTTGCTAAAAGACCAAAATAACTCACTGAAACTTAAAGCTGAAAAGCCTAAAGAAACAGCCGAGTATAAACAGCTTGAGCAAGAGCATGAATCTCTGAAAGCTGAATGTGAGGTCTATAAAGGAAAAATCATGGAACTTGAGAAAATTATTGAGTCTCATGATAAGTCAACTGTTGCATCCACGTCTACATCTAGTAAACAGGAGACACCTTTAGAAAAGGATAAATTAGAATTGAATCATACTGAAAAATTCATTTCTGCTGACAATAGTAAGGTCATTCTGTATGTTCAAACTTCTAAACCTACCTCATCTGAGAAAGTGGTAAAGGAGAAGAAAACTCCTAAGGCTAAAAAGAGCAAAGAGCCTAGTGTAGGAAAACAGACTAGTAAACCAAAACAGAAGAGTCCTAGGAAGTCTTCTGATAAGGTTAAGGCTAATCAGACTAGTGAGAAAACTAAGTCGTCTGTTAATGAGCAAGCTGTTAGTAAACCTAAGAAGCATAAGAATAAGAAAAATCAAAATGCTTGGTATGGAAATGAGTCATATTATGTGCAACCTGCTGCATATCATCCTATGTATCATGCACCTCAATTTCCTAGTTACTATGCACCTTATCCTGCTCATCCAATGCAAGCATACCCTCCTTATCATGCACCTTACCCTGCTTATGAACATTATTCTTATCATACTGATCATCAACATGACTTATCTGATAATTATGATGAAAATAGAACTGTTCATGCTCCTGTCAAAACTCAGAAACCTAAGAAGCCTAAGACTTCAACATCTTGGGTTGTCAAAGGTGGAACTAATCCTTCAGGACCCTCTCAATAAGGGTACCTAAAACAATTTTATTTTTGTTTTGTAGGATAGGATTAGGAGTAGGAGTAAAGTAGAGAAGATTTGGTACTTGGACAGTGGATGTTCAAGACACATGTGTGGAAACATACATGAGCTGACAGATGCAGTTGCTGTGGATGGTCCAAAAGTTACATTTGGAGACAGCAAAGAAGGCAAGATTAAAGCTAAAGGAAGATTAATCAGAGGGAACATAGAGATATCTGACGTCTCATATGTCAAAGGCCTCAAATATAATCTGCTGAGCATAAGTCAATTTTGTGACAAAGGATATTCAGTTATCTTCTCAACAGATAAGTGCTATGTTGAACAGATTGGTACAAAGAAGGTAATTTTATCTGGAAGACGACAAGGAAATATCTACATAGTCGACTGGAATTCTGCTGACAAGAATTCAAGTGTCTGTTTGGTTGCATCCGCACCAAGTGAAGTTAGTTGGCTGTGGCACAAGAGAATGAATCATTTAAACTTCAAGACCATCAACAGATTAATCAAGAATGATTTGGTAGAAGGGATTCCTAAAACAGTCATGAGCAAAGATAAGCTCTGTGACGCCTGTCAGAAGGGTAAACAAATCAAGTCATCGTTCAAAAGCAAGAAGCATCAATCTTCTGGAAGAATATTGGAGCTGCTGCATATGGACTTATTTGGACCCATTGATCCAGTCAGCAATGGTGGAAAGAAATACTGCCTAGCTGTTGTGGATGATTATTCAAGATATACTTGGGTGATTTTCATGAAGAAGAAAAGTGAAACCAAGGAACATCTTACAAATCTGATGGAACTGATCCAGAATGAGAAGAGTATCAAAATATTGAAGATCAGATCAGATAGAGGGACAGAGTTCACAAACTCTACTGTTGAAGAGTATTGTAACATCAAAGGAATACATCATGAGTACTCTGCTGCCAGAACCCCTCAACAGAATGGTGTTGCTGAAAGGAGAAACAGAACACTGAAGGAAGCTGTCAGAACCATGATAGCTGAAGCTAAGCTGCCACAAAGATTTTGGGCAGAAGCAAGAAATACATCATGTTTTACCCAAAACAGATGCATGATCAACAAGCACCAAAACAAGACTCCATATGAAGTTTGGAACCACAGGAAGCCAAACATTCATTACTTTAAGATATTTGGTTGTAAATGCTATGTTTTAAATAATGGTAAAAATCACCTTACTGCATTTGCAGAAAAGGCTGATGAAGCTGTCTTTGTAGGATACTCAACTATTAGTAAAGCCTATAGAGTCTTTAATAAAAGAACATTACTGATAGAAGAATCCATTCATGTAGTATTTGATGAGCCAAGTCAATCTTCTGAAAAGAATCAAAATGTTAATCAAGATCTGTCTACTGATTTACAGAAGATGAACGTTGGAAAGAATGAAGAATATGTACCCATCATACTACCTGATCTCAACTCAGCTGATAACTCAAGTGCTGTTCAAAATCACAGAGCTGATTGTCTAACAGACGAGTTGCAAACAGCTGATAGACTAGAGACTGTTCAACAGACTACTACTGTATCTCCAACAGTAGTGTTGCAAGATCAAGACAAAGGACAACATTATGATTTGCAACCTGATCTCAGATGGCTCAGAAATCACCCACCAGAGTTAGTGATTGGTGATCCATTAGACAGAGTGAAAACAAGAAGAGCTGCTGCACAAGATGCTATGTTTGCTAGTTTTCTATCTCAAATTGAGCCTAAACAAATTGAAGAAGCTCTTAGTGACTCCAACTGGATTGAAGCCATGCAGGAGGAGCTAAATCAATTTGAAAGGAATGAAGTCTGGTACTTAGTTCCTAGACCAAGTCATCAAAGAGTCATTGGCACTAAGTGGGTATTCAGGAATAAAATGAATGAAGATGGTGAAGTCACCAGAAACAAAGCGAGATTAGTGGCCAAGGGTTACTTCCAAGAAGAAGGCATTGACTTTGATGAAACATTTGCACCTGTAGCAAGACTAGAGGCAATCAGACTCTTTCTTGCCTACGCTGCTCACAAGAATTTCACAGTCTATCAGATGGATGTGAAATTAGCTTTTCTCAATGGAGAATTGCAAGAAGAAGTTTATGTTGAACAACCTCCTGGATTTGAAGCTTATCAAGAAGAGGACAAAGTATATCGTCTGAAGAAAGCTCTTCATGGACTGAAACAGGCTCCAAGAGCATGGTATGATACTTTATCTGACTTTCTTTTAATTAAAGGATTTCGCAAAGGTAAAGTTGACAAGACCTTGTTCACTATTGAATGGGAAGAACATATTTTGCTTGTGCAAATTTATGTGGACGATATTATTTTTGGTTCAACTAATCAACAGATGTGTGATAAGTTCTCAAAGCTGATGCAGAACAAGTTTGAAATGAGCATGATGGGAGAACTTAACTATTTTCTTGGTTTGCAAGTTAGACAGTTGCCTGATGGAATTTTCATCAGCCAAGCAAAATACACAAAGGATCTGTTCAAGAAATTTGGTATGGAAACTAGCTCTACTGCTACAATTCCAATGTCTACAAGTCTTCGTTTGGATAAAGATGAAGATGGCAAATCAGTAGACATAACCAAATACAGAGGCATTATTGGGTCACTGTTATATCTAACAGCCAGCAGACCTGATATCATGTACTCTGTTGGGGTCTGTGCAAGATTTCAATCAAATCCCAAAGAATCTCATCTCTTAGCTGCCAAGAGAATATTGAAATATATTAAGGGCACTCAAGAATTGGGATTGTGGTACCCTAGAGAGTCTGGATTTGAGCTTATTGGATATTCAGATTCTGACCTTGCAGGCTGCAAGATTGACAGAAAAGCACAACAGGTGCTTGTCAGTTCTTAGGTAGTCGTCTGATCTCATGGATAAGTAAGAAACAGACTTCAGTATCCATATCTACTGCTGAAGCTGAGTATATAGCTGCTGGAGCTTGCTGTGCACAAATCTTATGGTTGAAGCATCAACTTGAAGACTACAATATCAAAATCAGTGGAATACCAATCTACTGTGACAATACAAGTGCAATCAGTCTTACTCAGAATACTACAAGTCATTCAAGGACTAAACATATTGAGATCAAACATCATTTTATTAGAGATCACGTGGAGAAAGGAAATGTCATGATAGAATATGTGTTTACTGAAAATCAGATTGCTGACATCTTCACAAAACCTCTAAGTGAGACAAGGTTTTCAACTCTAAGAGCTGAACTGGGTTTATTAAAATTAGATGCATAAGCTGAGGGGGAACTCATCAGAAGACTAGAGTTCAACAGCTTACTCATCATACTTATCTTCAAGGAGTAACTTTCAACAGACTAGTTAACTTATGAATTCTTAAACTCAGGGGGAACGTGTAAGACTAGCGGTACTTCTGAATTAAAGATGAAATTTGTTAATGACAGTTAGTTGAAGTTATGTTTTCAACAGAAGACTCAACTATCGAAGAACAAAGCTATATTATCTGGCTGGATTGACAAACAGCTGAGGAAGGTTATCAGCTATTGGCATTCTCTGATAACAGCATTGTCATCAGGACACTTGTCCATCAGATAAGTATTTATGTTACTCATCTGATCGCTCACGTAAAAGCTGACTATTTAAAAACGTTTTACTTCAAAACACGCTTTTACAAGTGACAGAAGGGCGGTACATTTTCCCGCTCCTCATTAAATATCTTTTGAATTTGAAAGGTCGTAACTGACGCCGCACGATCAGCACTGACAAGAAACGGATCTAACGGTTGGCTGGTATCACGGAATCCAAGATACCCTAACTCTATAAATCCCTATCTGATCAGCCGTGTAGTTCTTTACGCACCCTAAACATTCAAAAGTACTTGTGAGAATTTTAAGAAAGTTTTTCTGCAAAATCTCTTCGTTTTTCTCTCTAACTTCTACAGATCGAAAATGGCTGCTGAAGGTATGTACCTTGTGTATGATTCCTATTACCAATCTGGCACAAATCTGATGAAAGAACTTCTGGAGAAGTTTAAATCTGCAAACTTGGTAAATTTCATGGAATACAACGAGGGAGTGATCTGGACTGATCAAGTGATGGAATACTACGATACAGCGAAGGCTGACTACAACACACTGGAGATAAAGGCTACAGTGGGAGAAAAATCTATCACTATTACCCCAGCTGTTCTTCACGAGACGTTTGGTCTTCCAAACAGAGGACGACACGATGTCACAGTGTTAACTGAAGATAAACAACAGCTATTCTGGGTGATCTGCGCCAAAGAAGGAGAAATGTTGACTGGCAACATAAGGAAGAGACAACTGAGAGATGAATATCAGCGGATGGCTGATATGGTATCTAAGCTGATTGAAAACTGCACTTTCTCACTGGATGCTGTTACCATGAAGAGGTTCAGCATCATAACTGCCATCTACTATGGGCTAGAAGTCAACTGGTCCATAATTATCTGGTACATCTTGGCTGATTTCCTTGATGACAAGAAAGGAAAAGGTCCTCACACCAACCACAGGATTACGCTCAGTTATCTGCTGTTCAAGCTAGGGTGTCCTATGAAGAATGGCAAGGAAATTCACAAGTCCAAGGCCATGAACAAATACCTGGCTGTTCAGAAGAGGAAGGCTGATGAGCCTGAAGAAGATGAGGATGAGGGACCAAACGAGGTTCCTGCCAAGAGGCAACGGAGGTTGGTCAAAACAGCTGACAAGGCTGTTGAGTCCAGAAAGAAGAAGGCTGCTGATAAGCCTAAGGAAAAGGTTCCTAAGAAGGTGGAGAAAGTGACTTCTGCTGCTGAAGCCACTAAAATTATTGATAACATTATTGCTGATGTAAGGACTGGATCCCCTGCATCACCATCAAGAACTCCATCAGCAGAAAGGCCTGCTGAAGGGATCTCTCAAAGAACAAGGAGTCAACAGAGAGATACAGCTACAACTACTTATCGTGAGGGAATAACAAAGAAGTCTGCTAGGAAGCAGATGACCTTTATTGAAAAACCTACCGAACTAGAAAATGTAGCTAGGGAAGACCCTGAAGCTGCTGAAAGGCCTGCTGAAACAATTGAGACTGTTGAGACTGACAAAGCTGATGAGCAACAGCCAAGTCAAGTCACACCAACAGCTGAGGTTGCTCAACCTCAAGAAGATCCAGACGTCCAAATCATCCATCCTATAGCTGCTAATCCTATATCATCTGCTGGACCAGCCCCTGCTGATAAAGGCAAAAGAAAAATAGTGCTAAGGAAAAAGAAAGTTTCCAAAGCTGACAAGAAGGCAAGGGAGGAGGCTGAACAGAGGAAGCTGGATGAAGCTGAGGAAAAGAAAGCACTTGAGCTAAGCAAAGCTCAAGAAGCTAAGGATGAAGCCAGGAGGCACATGTCTGAGGCAGAAAGAAAAACTGCTGAAGATGCTGAACTGGCCATGGTGATTGAATTGAGCAAAGTTGATGCCTATGGACCTGTCCATGGAGGTGGCATCAAGATTGGAGAGAGCAAGGAGGAAGAAGACAAGTAAAGGATATTACTGCCTGCCCCCAAAGTCAAGTCAAAGGACAAATTGGAAGTTAGAAAAGCCTTTGAGATAGTGTATGCTGATAAGGAGCTTTTCAAGAAGTTTGAGAAGTCCTTAGCTTACTATGATCAGAAGCTTATGTTGAGGACTCTGTTCAACTAGGAGAAACCAAGGTATATCAGTTGGAGAGACAACAGGTTGAATAAGTCAATAACAGAACTTCAAAATATGGAGGAGGCCAAGAAGATTAAAAGCACCTTGCCTGATAAGAAGAAAAAGTCTGAAGATGCTGAAGAAAGGGCAATTAAATTTGCTGTTATGGCTGCCCTGAAGAGATGGGCTAAAAAGTCAAGGTATCAGCAAGGCTGTTCAAGTGACTTGCCACTGCTGCCAAGTATCCAGCAAATCATTTTTGGCAAGGAAGTACAACAGTACTATGAAGTCCCTAAGGGAAACAATGCTTTTGTCAACCCTTAGATTATTGTACGGCAGATTAGACAGACAACATGCTTCAATGATGATGGAACCATCACTAATCTGTTCTACGATGATGTTACTGATGAGCACAAAAATGCTGACAAGTCCTTAGCTATTGAATGGCAAGCTAAGACGTCTGAAGATCATCAGATGACAGACATGGAAGAAGTCCCTGTTCAACAGGCGACTGAAGAGAAGGAGGCTGATGCTGATGCTTCTGCTTCATCAGCTGATCAACATTCATCACTGATGGAAGCAATCCAGATGCTGATGGAAAACCAACTAAAGGAACTGGAAGACAAGCACAAGCAACAGCTGATGAAGGTCAAGGAGGAGCTGAAGACTGAGCTTAAGGAAGAATTGAAAGAGTCAAATAAACTTTAGCTGGAAACTGTGCAACAGTCTACCGAAAAGATCATCAAGACTGAAATCACAAGTATTCCTATTCCTCAGGATCATTCCTTGCAGTTAGTGAACAGCTTAAATGAAATGAACAGAAATGTGGAGGATGTGAAGGGTGATGTTAATCATCTTCATGCTGCACTTACAAGAGCTGAACACAAGATCGCTGATCTGACTGCAACCTTCATCAAAGTCAGTGAAGAGGAGAAGGCAGTCAATTTAGGAATGTTGCATGAAATGGCAAATGCTGCACAGGCAGTCCAAGATGAAATTGCAACTGTAAACCTGAATATTGACTACTTCAATGACAAGACTGACATCATCAGCACTGATATTCATCATCTTACAGCTAGTCACGATGTTGTCAATCAGAATCTGAAAGCTCTATGTGCTGGAGTGAAGATTCCAACAGTTGCGCTCAACCCTACTGTTGCACCTTCTAATGTCATCAATTCTGATGATGACAAAAAGGGGGAAGATGAAAGGGAAGAAACAGCTAAGGAAACTGCTGCTGCAACTATTGAAGCCAAGGAAACTGAAGACACTGCTGACAAGTCTGAAAAACTTGGAAAGGTAGAAGAAGAAGAAAAGATGGAAAAAGAAACTACCAAGTACAAGGAGACTGAATCTGCCAAGAAAGCAATGGAGCTGATCAAAGAACAGCAACTTAAACAAAAGATGGAAGCTGCCAAAGCAATCTTGGAAGAAGAAGCTGATGATGAAGAAGATGACGAAGAGTCATCTTATGAGTATGAAGAAGTGCTTGAAGGATCAGATGAAGAAGCTGATAGTTAGTTAGAAATTATAAATTCATTGTAATCAGTTCACTTCTATCTATTCTTCAGAAATCTCATCTGATGAACTTGTACCTTGTAATTCTTTTTCAATATTAATGAAAAGTCAAGTTCAATCCAATAAACTTTTTCTATCTCAGAAAATTTTGAGGATTACATTCTTTAGCTTAGGTATTTAACAGGTACTTAGCTGAAGTTTTGTCATCATCAAAAAGGGGGAAATTGTTGGATAAGGATGAAGATGAAGGCACTGAAGACAATTTGTAAAGGGAGGTTTTGAAGGATTCCAAAACTTCAAGATTGGCTAAGTATGGAGTAACTTAGCTGATGATCCCTTTAGAGGAATTTTGACTAAGTAAAGAAGACATCAGAAGAGTCAAAGTTCAAGGTCCAAGACTTCTGATCTGCTGAAATAAAGCTATCAGACTGATGAAGATCAGCCGACTCAAATCAGATTTGTTCAAGTTTGAGATCAGCCGAGTTCACCATCAGACTTGTAGGTTCGTCAGCCAAGTGAAGAAGATCATGAAGTGTTCCCAACGGTAATAAATGCCCCTTGGAGTAATAAATGCTGAATTACAAGGTTATTAAAGACAAATGATTGAAGAAATGCTTCGCATCAGCTGGGTGCATTTAATGCTGCCTGCAGAATAGTACTGTTCACAGTACGGACAGACTGCAAAAGAGCCGTTCGCGGATTTTAAGGACCAGTACTCGAGGAATTTGAATCTTGTCTTTCTTCAACGGACATTTTTCAATCCTCAAGTATAAATAGCTGAAAGAGACGAAGAAGAAGCAAGCAACACACTTTCTGAGAGAAATTTCCGAAGCAAAATTCTTTAAGTCTCAAGAACAGCTCACTCATCAGCTGAGTCATTTGTTGACGAAAGCAGAGTTGAAGAATCAAGAAAAATACATCTTCTGAGTGATTTTGTAATCGAGAGTGTTGTGAGAAGTAGATATCCATCTAAGTGAGTGATATTACTTCAGAGAAGTAGGATTTCTTTGTGATATCTTACTGCGCACTTGTGGCCGTTTCATTTGTTGATTGGCGCAAGCAGAGTATACTGTAAACTTTGTGATTATAGTATAACCCAAGATCTGTGTGACTTGGAAGAGTGGACTAAAGGATATTCAAATCCATATAACCACTATAAAAATTGCTTGTGTTTTTGTTTGCATTTTACTTGCATATTTTCTGTTTGCATAAAACACATTAACTTAACTGTTTGAAAAAGGATTTAAAGGAGTTTATAAAACTGGGGAAACATTTTTCAAACTACTAAGATTACTTGTGAAAAACACTTTGAAAATCCGCTGCAAGTACTCTAAGTATTAAAACTGATTTTAGCAAAATCAGCTAAGTAATAATCAGACGAGTGGTCAACAAGGCTGTTCAAAGATTTGTTCGCGAACAGAACTGTAACTAACTAATCTGATCAGCTTAGTCTGTTCAGTTAAGAGTAAAAGTTTTAAAGTTAAAATTGAAGAAAATTTTTAAAGAGGTTTATTCACCCCCCCCCCTCCCTCTAAACCTCTTCTGACCACTTGGGACCAACAATTGTCCTTTCATACACGCTTATCGCTCATCCAGCACCCCAGTGGATTGAATCTACCGGGGTAGGCACATTATTTCCGAACCAAGGACCCATTTGCTATTGAAATTAACCCCCCCCCCCCATTTTTTTTGGAAACTTGTACAAAATTACCATGTGTTATATTTAAAATTTTATAGCACCAAATCCCCTTATGTTTTCATCAACTTTGCACACGCCCTTCGAAAATTTAACGGAATTGAAAGGAAGTGGGCTTTCTTGCAGATTTATAAAAATATAAGTGAAATTTGGTGCAATAAACTTAGCATGGTATATCTTACAAAATCCCCTATTGGTTCGGTTAACTTATCTATCTTTCAATACCTAAACTTTTATCTTTAATAGGTACTATTCCACCTTCAACTGGTAACCTGTCAAATTTGAACATATTGGACTTCTCAAACAACAATTTTGAAGGTACAATCCCCTCACAAATTGGATATCTATCCAAATTAACATTTCTGAATCTAGCAGTAAATCAACTCAAAGGTGAACTTCCCTCTTCTGTGTTCAACCTCACAAGACTAGAAACACTTTCACTTTCTGAGAACGAATTAATCGGCACCATTCCTTCTTCCATAGATAGAGGGTTTCCAAATCTTCAAAATCTCACAATTGGGGGGAATCGATTTTCAGGAAATATTCCGAATTCAATCTCAAATCTCTCGTCACTAAGCATTTTTGGTATTACATATAACTCGTTCACTGGACACATACCGGTAAATCTTGGGAACTTACGTTCACTAAAAGTACTTGGATTGGGGGAAAATCAGTTCACAAATGATCTATCCATACCCGAACAAGAATTTCTTACATCCTTGACCAACTGCAAGAACCTTACAAAGTTACAGATTGGCGCTAATCCTATATCCGGGCCTCTGCCCAAATTTTTAGGCTCGAGCAATATTTCTGCATCTCTTGAAATATTTGATGCTGGAGAGTGCAACATCTCAGACATGATTCCAAGTGAAATCGGTAATTTGAGTAGTTTGTTTTGGTTAAACCTCAATAATAATAACTTGAATGGAATGATTCCAGAGACGTTAGGACGTCTAAGAAACTTGCAGAGTTTATCAATCTATGGTAATAAATTGCATGGTCTAATACCGAATAGCTTTTGCAATCTCAAAAATGTGTTTCGTATTAGTTTAGAGAAAAATAGGCTTTCTGGGCAGCTACCAAGTTGTTTAGGAAATCTCCGTTCATTGAAAGAAATTTATTTTGAGGACAATTTCTTCAATTCTAGCATTCCATCGACTTTTTGGTCTAGTAATTGGCTTCAAATTGTATCTATATCGCGAAATTTGTTTGAGGGATCTTTGTCTGATGCAATCGGAAAAATGAATAGTTTGAGCGGGCTCTATCTAGATGGAAACCAGCTTTCCGAAAGCATTCCAAGCAGTATAGGGGAATTGCAGAGTTTAATTTATTTACAATTGGATAATAATAAGTTAAACGGCTCAATACCTTCATCTATGGGTAATATGAAAGCGTTGCAATATTTGGACTTATCCCAAAACAATCTATCTGGTTCAATTCCAATGTCTTTGGAGAAGCTTACATATCTTGATTACTTCAATGTTTCGTTCAATGAACTTACGGGACAAATCCCAGATGGAGGGCATTTTCGGAACTTTACTTCAAAATTCTTCATAGGCAATAAAGGTTTATGTGGAGCATCTCGATTTAATGTCGAAGTTTGTAAAGGGAATACATCCAAGTCTTCAAGAAGAAACATACTTCTAAGATATATTCTACCTCCAATAGCTTTAATCATTCTTGTTGCAACAACTATAATGATCTATTTGTTTAAATGTCGTGGTAGAGATTCAACACTTTTATCTTTTTCCGAATCAAATCTCGGTCTCAAACATGAGAGGATCTCGTATTATGAAATTCTACGAGCCACAGACAACCTCGACATATCAAATTTGATTGGAAAAGGTAGCATATGCTCGGTATACAAAGGACTGTTTTCTAATGAGATGATTTATGCGGTTAAGGTTTTTGACTTAGATGTGCAAGGTGCATTCAAGAGCTTTGACACGGAGTGCCAAATTATGTGTAGCCTTCGGCATAGAAATCTTGTGAAGGTCATTACTAGTTGCTCGAATCTTGATTTTAAGGCTTTGGTATTGGAATATATGCCTAATGGAAACCTTGAGAAATTGTTGTACTCTCCAAACTATTCTTTGAAAATTGGTCAACGTTTAGGAATTATGATAGATGTGGCATCTGCAATAGAGTATCTACATCAAGGTTATTCATCACCGATTGTGCATTGTGATTTGAAACCGAACAATATACTTCTGGATGAAGATATGGTGGCGCGTGTGGCAGATTTTGGGATTGCAAAGCTTCTAACACATGATCAGAGGATGGCACAAACGAAAACTCTAGGCACCATTGGATACATGGCACCAGGTAATAATATTATAAATACTCTAAACTTTTCCAGATCAAAATATTTTGTAATTTCATAGTTTTTAATATTGGATGGTGTTGAAAGAACAAAAAGTTTTGCAAACCATAACAATCTTAAAATAAAGAAATGAAAATGATTATGTCACAGCCCATATGTTCACAACCCTTATTTAATGCTTTCAAACTTAATTGTGTTACCAGCTACCTGTTTAAGATGTTTCTTCTTGAAATAATTTTTTTAATCTATTAACAACTCAATCAACTTTTAAAAATTACAAAAGAGACCAAATTTTTTCGATATTACTCATATAAAAAATAATTCAATACTTTCCAAATGATAATTGAACATTCACCAATATTTGAATATAAATATCTCAACTTTCAAAAATTACAAAAGAACACCTAAATTATACTATATTACTCATATAAAAAATAATTCATTACTTTTCAAATGTTAATTTATCATTTATCAATATTTGAATATAAAATATCTCGAAAATTACAATAAAAATATATACTCATAATTTAAAAGTATTTAATGCCTAGAATTTAGGATTTATGACGTAATATTTAATTTAGGGTTTAGGGGTCTAGGATTTTAGGGTTTATGGTTTAGGGTTTAATACTTTAATTTATAAATAGTATTTATTTTTATTTGATGATTTTAGTTATGAGTTTTTTTTGCAATTTTTTTTTCATATATATCAAAATAAATAGCAAAAGAAAATGAAAATTTAACAGCCGGTTGTGGGCTGTGAGGCTAGCATTACTCATAAAGAAATGTGGCCATTAAACTCCAAACCACTCCATAGAATTGTCACTAATTATTACCTATGCACCATTTAATAGTGAAATACAAAAATACCCCTATTCTTTGCTTCATTATAAAAACTAAAAAAACTTGTGTTATTTTTATTAGAAAACCCCCTGTACTAATTTTTTATTTGCAAAACCCCCCCTCTCAAGTTAAAATGACAATTATACCCCACAAAGGGATTAAAAAAATACCCATATTAACCTATTAAATTGACAATAGTCCCCTCGTTAACTTTAAAAAATGGCAATAACTCACATGTCTACTTATAAAATTAACAATAACCTGCTATAATTTATGAGGAAATTTTATATGGGTTTTTTTGATAATAAAAAAAAAAAAGAAAACAGGGGTGTTTTGATAATAAAAATAACACGTCTTTTTTTAATAATTAGGCAAAGTACAAGGGGTATTTTTTCATTTAGCTCTATCATTTAACTTTGCTAATTTGTTCTATAATATGAGAATTTTGCAGAGTATGGATCAGGAGGATTAGTATCAACATTCGTAGACGTTTACAGCTATGGGATTTTGTTGATGGAAACATTTATGAAAAAAAGACCAACCGATGAGTTATTCTCAGGAGAGTTAACAATGAAGAGATTGGTTTCCGAATCATTTCCCAATACTATAATGCAAATTGTTGATACTGAATTACTAAATGCAGATGAAGAATATTCTGTTAAAGCTAACATCGAGGAGTGTTTGATTTCAATCATGGAACTGGCACTTGAATGTGCAGCAGATATACCAGATGATAGACCTAATATGAAAGATGTTCATGTGAGACTCAAGAAGATCAAAATTAAAGTAGCTAATTAAGGTCCATAATATATTTTAATGGAAATATCTAATTAGAATTGTAATAATGTTTATTCAAGTAAGAAAAAAAAATTGTTTTTTTTTTCTAGCTGGAGTAATTAAATGCATGTTAAGGAAAATCAGTTCAACACTTCAATTTATTCATTCAATCTGCCTTTGTTTATGTGGTAATGTCAAAGCATTTGAAGTTCAATTTTGATCTTTTTTCAACCTTGATAAAACATCTTTGATGTTGAGCCGGATCCATACTTGATGTCAAACACTTTTCAACATCTTTCAAGAAAAATACCTTCCATAATTTTCAACATATCTTCGGTAGTTGTACTTAACTATGTAGATGATGAGATCATAGGGTAGAAATTATAAATGAAAAAGACTTCACTTCTTAGTATGTTCTCACATTGTATAGTTCTATATCCGAGTAAAAAAGGGTATTTTGAAAATGTTCACTGCTAAATTAATAATGTGGTGTTACATTATAAAGTAAATCTTGTTATCTAGTTATAAAAATGAAATTCAATAAAATTTGGCAGCTATATATATATATATATATATATATATATATATTGAAGCAAGCATGCAATATGGAGTAAATTTATTTTTAGTGACTACCTTAGCCTATATGGTCTCTCCCTAGTCTCAAAATTTTGTTCTGTTATTAGGTAATCTGATGACACATCTTGTTTACAGTTCTTTTATTTTCTTTTACTCATGTATTTTTCCTCATTTTGTGTGAGATTTATTTGATTTTGTCCATCTCCATTTCATGTCTATGGAGATCACAATTTCAGATTGATTAGGTTCAATCCTACGCGATCCTTACTATATTCATTGTAATTCGTAGCTTAGTTTGTAATTGAAGTTTGGAATTCCTTTCTATCCATATATGGCTTCCTATTATGATACGCATCAGTGGTATCAGAGCGGTCGATTCTCGGCTGCTCAACAAAAATTCGAAAAAGAATTGAAATTGAAACAGAATATTATCTGCCACACCATTACAATCAATTGGAGAAAATTTCTGGAATTTGTGGCACATATTCGAGGAGATTCAGCAATTGGAATCAAATTGATGATCCTCCCAAAAGTATTTCAACCCGACCAATTAATGTTGCGCAGGAGAGGTCTTCATCCACTAGAAATGTCATTTCAGCAGATTATCCATCTCATGAAAATTAAGTATCTCTTCAATCTCATAGACTCCAATTTATACAAGAAATACAAATTTATAGTGCGGTGGATTTAGATGATCGGAGAGATAGAGGATTATGTCTTTGGTGAGATGAATTATTTTATGAAGGACATGAATGTTGCAAGAAGAAATTGTATGTTTTTGAAATTGATATAGATGAGGATGTAGCAGTTGGTGAAAACAATCTTATGGAACCAATAGTAGATGTTAAATTATTGGAAAAAATATCTTATTGTGATAATCAATTGATTGTGGATTGTGTGCAAAAAGATTCCAGTGAGTTGAGTAATTTTGTATATGGTGCTGAAAATGGAAGTTGGGAGGCAAATGAAGTTTCAGCCAACAATTATAAAGTAGAGAATAATGCATTGTAGGTGTATGAAGAAATATCAGAGAACAGTTTAGTGGAGAAAAAATATTGAATACCTGGAATGATACACTTGGAGCTTTAGTTCTATCAGCAACCTTAACGGCTTGTTGGTTAGATGATTTTAAAAGTGGAAACTTGATGGTTATTGTGATCATGAATCCTTCACCAAAAGATATTGAAGCTCTATTCAATCTTCTTTCAAGGCTAAGAGATTTACGTCAATCTTGGGGAGAGTGGCCGGAGCTACCATTACCTCCTCCAGAACCACCCCCAAAACTGATATATAGTGTCATAGTCCAAACTGGAATTATTTTCTATGATACCATATCCACTTTTAATAAAGCTGAAAGTTTATTAGCTAAAGTAGGTGGTGTTTGCAACTACTTAAAAAAAGTAATTTTCAGCTTTTGAAAAAGAATAAGTGCTTATGGAATGTTGCAACTCAAAATTTTGCTTCTTCTTCTCTAAAAAAAAAAGCCAAAATAAGCCACAATCTAGAAGCATGTGGGGACATACTTTTGGCTTCTCATGCCATTTTGTAATTATGGAAAAGTTGGTTTTGGACATATTTACCCTCAATTATTTTGTTCTAGTCTTACATATAGTATACATAATACCCCAATTTTCTTTTTCCTTTCTTCATCTCCAACCTTAACAAGGATTTAAAGACCCAACTAAAAAAAAATCTCAAATAAATATATATCCTTGAAGCATAGATCGAATAGTAGATGATATTGAAAAGTTTAGCAGAATTTTATTTCGATTTATGCATTTTCTCTTTTATAATAAATTATGTTCTTTCATAAACACGTCAACAAAATGTGGAGCTTATACGAAGTAACTTTATAAGACTTTTGTGGGTCTTGAATTTTGATATGTCCTGTTTTTATTCGGTATAATTAAAACCAATGAAAGTAGTTATCTGTGATCTTTTGATATGAGATCTTCTATAATGAACAAGATTCCACAAAAAGTTTCACTCACTTTGGCAAGGAAAAGCTGCATACACGTTTTTTTTAATACTAGAAAAGTGCACGTACGTTGTACGTGTCTAGTTTTAATTTCATTTGTATTTTTCGTAAATTAGAGTTTTTACCGGTTTATTTTATTTTAGCAATTTATTCCTTTTTTTTATCGGTTATAATATTTTTTAGTGTTTTCTCATTTTTTGTTGATTTCTTTTTTTTTTCCCCTTCAATTTAAACCATTTTTCTACTGATTTCACCAATTAAACTCTTTTGTAACTGATTTTACTCGTTTTTATCATTTTAACCTATCTTTCATGCTTTTAAACTAATTTAACATGTTATTCACCTGAATTTTTCATTGATTGAATATGTTCTTACCAACTTTACGTTTTTGATCGATTTTACCCTTTTCTCACCGATTTTACCCAAATTTACTTGATTTCACTGGTTTAATCATTTTTCTTAAAAATTTCATTCGAATTAATTTTCATCGATTTCACATATATTGACCAATTTTACCTTTATTTTAACTGATCTTACCGTTTTTCATCCATTTTTCACAAACTATACCCGATTTTTTTTATTGATTTCAAATGTATTTAAGATTTTACATGCAATTTTTTCACCGTTTTAAAGTGCACATAAGTTGTACGTGTCTATTTAATTTCAGTGGTAGTTTGTTGTAAATTAGAGTAAAATTAACTCCATTATGTCATAAAATATCACATATTAATGACTGCTATAATTTATTAACTTCACCATGAGTATTTTCATCGATTTCTTTAGTTTTTTTCGGTTAAAACAATTTTTCTAATGGTTTGACTTTGATTTTGTTGGTTGGACTTTTTTCATTTTGTTAATTTCACTCATTTTTACTATTTTAACTAATTTTCACATGCTTTCACCGACTTTAGCCTTTTTTCAATGATTTTACCCTGTTTTCACATATTTCATCATTTTTTAAGTAATTTCATCGATTCACCGATGTCATCCATTTTTTTCGCGAATTTACTTGAATTTTCATTGATTTCACATGTATTTACCGAATTTTCAACTCAAATAATTCAACATCTTAATTTTTTTAAGTACATCTCAAATTATTTCACGTACCTTATTATATTAATTAGTTTAATTCAATTTTCATTGATTTTTACTTATTTTATATATTTTTCTGATTTTATTCGTTCTTGATCAATTATAACCTATTGTCTATTGTTTTTTCTATTTTTCATCGATTTATTCTGTTTTCTAATATTAAAAAAAAAAAAAAAACTTTTTCACTGGTTTAGTTCACACTGTTTTTGCTAGTTAAACTTTTTTTTTCTTTTTCTGATTTTACTTAGTTTTATCAATTTAATTTTATATTTCACTAATTTCACATTATTTTTATCAATTTCACTAGAATTTTCATTGATTTCACATTATTCACATACTTTAACATTTTTTCAATGATTTAACCCATTCTTCATATATTTCATCCGTTTTTTCATTGATTTCACTGATTGGTTTCCCATGTCTTCACAAATGTCTCATCGATTTCACATGTATTTATCGATTTTACCGGCACTTTTTATTAGCGATTTCACCCATTTTTCAACTACTTCACCAGTGTTCATAAATTTCATCTAGATCGTTTTCACATGTTTTCATCAATTACATAAAATTTATTTGATGGGTTTTACCAATTTTCATTGATTTTCATCCGTTTTTTCACTTATTTCACGCGTTTTTCTCGTAAAGATCCATGAAAATCTGAGGTAATGTTTCTCATGTCAAATAAAGATTACCTAGTCCACTAAATCATAAGTATTTTTGTTCATTCATAGGTAAGAGCGATTCTACTTTAGCATATTTTATGATATTTAAGAGAATTTGTCTTTTTTAAGGAGTGACATGTTATACTAAATCTTTAGATGAAACAAATAATATTTACATAACAACATATTGGTAATACATTATAATAATTTTACAAATATACTTGAGCAACTATTCAAAAATATAGTATTTATTTTTATGTGTTATAGGAGAACAATAATGAAATTGTAAAAGTGATGTAAGAGTTAGGGTGAGTTTGGCCCAGCGATTGAAGCTCTTAAAATCACTTTTACATCTCTATTGTGACTTTTGAAGTGTTTGACCCTGATTATAAAAATTACTTCTGTTCAATCGTGATTTTTATGGTGTTTGGCCCCCAAGATCATAATCACTTTTGGGATTCTTAGAAGCAAAAAATCAACTTATATAATAAGCAACTAAATTGTTACTTTTACAAAAGCTATTATACAAGAACAATTATTCTATAATTTATTATTATCGTAGTCAATTATTACCAAAATTAATTTTAGTAAAATTAATTATCATATAATTACTTTTCGAATCGCAAGGCTAAACTCACCCTTAATATCTTAATTATTGGAGTTAATGTAGAAAATACCTATAATAAAACTTCATGTCTAATTTGAATATAATTTTGTATTTCTTCCATATTCATGTTGATTGGTTAGGAGGAAAGGAAATTACAAATTTTCTTAAAATGTTTTCCTACCAAATTTTTTATGAGAAAATTTAAGGAAAATTCATGTCTAAATATATTTTATTAATATGCTTAACAACTTGAATAAGGGCGTTTTTGTCTTCACAAAAAAAGAAAAAAACTTAAATTATTCACACTTTTAGTATTACTAGAAAGGTGCACGTACGTTGTACGTGTCTACTTTTAATTTCATGGGTATTTTTCATAAAATAGAGTAAAATTAGCTATTTTTATTTCATATCATATATTGGTCAATTATTTTTTTATGAAATTTATTATTATTAATTATTTTTAATTTATTAAAAAAATGATGACTTTGAATAGTTATAATAAATATAAAATGATGACTAATTTATTCGTTACATCTTATAAAATTGGTTCAAATAAAATCATAAGAACTTTTTTAATTCATTACATCATAGTAGTTTTCATGTCAAGTTTATCCGTTATTCACCGATGTCACATGTTTCATCCGTTTCTTCATAAATTTCACTTAAACTTTCATCGATTTCACGATCATTTTTTCTTACTGGTTTCACCAGTTTTTTCACAAACTTCACAAGTGTTTACCAATTTCACCCGAAGTTTCATCGATTCATATGTTTTCACTGTTTATTTTTTTTTGTCGATTTTTCCATTTTTTATCGATTATAATATTTTTCATTGTTTTCCCTTTTTCGTCGATCTTTTTTTCCAATTTAAACCATTTCTTCTGATTTCACCTTGTTTTTGTCGGTTAAAGTTTATCTCGTTTTCACCTATTTCACATGTTATTCACTTAAATTTTTCATCGATTAAACATGTTTCGCCGACTTCAAGCTTTTTTGACTGATTTTATCCGTTTCTTTAAAATAATTTACCGGTTTATTTTTTTTAGTGATTTATCCCTTTTTTTTTACAGCTTACAATATTTTTCATTGTTTTCTCATTTTTAGTCCAGTTCTTTTGTATTTCTTATTTAGTGTAAACCATTTTTCTACCGATTTCACCAGTTATACTATTTCTTTAATCGATTTCACTCATTTTTATCATTTTAACCCATTTTTACCTTTTTTTCATGTGTTTTCACTAATTTCACATGTTATTCACCAGAATTTTTCATTGATTAAATATGTTCTTACCAACTTTACGTTTTTTGACCGATTTTACCCTTTTTTCTCCGGTTTTACCAAATTTTACTGAATTCATCATTTTCCTAGAAATTCCATTAGAATTAATTTTCATCGATTTCAAATATTTTCACCAACTTTATCTTTATTTTAATCGATTTTACCCGTTTTCATCCATTTATTACAAATTTTACCCAGTTTTTTTTATCGATTTCAAATGTATTTATGATTTCACATACCATTACATACGTTGTACATGTCTATTTAATTTTAGTGGTATTTTGTTGTAAATCAGAGTAAATTTAACTTCATTATATCATAAAATACCACATATTAATAACTGCTATTCAATTTGTTAACTTCATCATGGGAATTTTCATCGATTTCTTTAGTTTTTTCGGTTTAAACCATTTATCTCTTGGTTTGATTTTGTTCTTGTTGGTTGAAATTTTTTTGTTATATTGATTTCACTCATTTTTACCAGTTTAACCAATTTTCACATGTTTTCGCCGACTTTAGCCTTTTTTCACCTATTTTTACCCACTTTTCATCTATTTCATCATTTTTTACGAAATTTCATCGTTTCATCGATATCATCCATTTTTGTCGCTAATTTCACTTGAATTTTCATCGATTTCACATGAATTTATCGATATTTCAACTCAAATAATTATAGTGGTTTAGTGTTGGGATTCAGTAAGATAAACAGCCCTAGGCACAGCGGAATATAAAATTTTTAGGACCTCTTACGGAATCTTGCCAGGATACTACTCTAGTTGTATATATATGAATATTAATTTAAACGATAGAATAAACAGTTTACACGTTATACCTATCTCCTTGCAAATCCAAGTTGGCAGTCGAGATCAAGTTTCTCCTCCAGCTAAATCGATCCAAGCCTTTGCAGTAGCGCCCCACGTGTTGCGCCTCTACGAGTTGATACACCACAATATCACGAAAATTAATATATCCTAATCGACTAGAACATAGGGTATATTAATATCTAGGATTTAGAAACGATTCAGGAATAAAATCGAAAATGAAAAATTCTTCCACAAGGAAAAAGGGTTCGGTCGATCTGGACTGGGAGAAGGGAGAGAGAATTTTGCTCTTGCTCAATTTTTGCTTAGAGGTATGTTTGAAAAATAACTACAAGTTACCTACTTATAGTTATCTCCAATTAATTCATGGCCCAGTTAATTAATTTTGACCAGGCTTTATTTAATCTACCAATTAAATAGCTCAATTAATTAACTACTCTCCCAATTAATTAATTTTGACTCTAAGTCCAATTAATTAATTATTCCTTTAATTAATTAAATCCAGCTTAATTAATTAACTCACAAATTAAATTTCAATTTAATTTATGATCTTGATCCAATTCCAATTGGATCCTTCTTTGTTCCAATTGGGTCGACCCAGTCGACCCACCCATCATAATCGACCCAGTCAATTATTTACCCAGTCGACTCGGTCGTTCTTATTTCCTCGCTTTCGCTTCATGTGTATTGTGTATGCCCCCGTAGGTTCACCACATAATTGGCCGTGGGTTATAATTAAATATTATTTAATTATTCGAGTAAGACATACTCTAAATCAATCGAACACTCTGTCGACTGATCATTCCAAAATTAGCACCCCTGCCAATTTGGGAATTCTCCCACACTCCACGGTCGATGTCCAGCCACAAGCCCATGGAGCCCAATCACTGGTGAATTAATTCAGTGAACCTTTTATCTCATTTACAATTTCCGTATACGCCATAATCTCTCCATCGATCAATCTCTCAGTCGAGACTTAAGGGTATGGTCTTTCATCGGTTTTTCTTTTCTTTTATCTTGACCTTATGCACTCTGGTCTCGAAATTTGCGCGAATTCGGGTAACGGCTACAAGGGAAAAATCGAAAGGAAAAATCGAAATTGACTTAATCTTTATGAGCTAATTACATAAAGCCGTCAGATACCTCGGCCGAAGATTTTACCAGAATTAATTTCTCACAGAAATCCATAGGAGAATTTCCCAACCTATCAAGTCGGGTCAATGGATCCTTTGTTGATGATATGAATCTGCATACGAGTTCCTCTATACCCAATATGAGTCCACAGAGACTTCCTGGCGATCTCCAGTCAGTCGGAACTCACATCAAAGCATAGACGTTCTCGCACCAGATAAACCCTATCATCTCAAGTAATTAGGGATCGTTCCTCGTATACTATTGTAAATTGGAATAACTTCAACCCCGATATGCGACTACCGCTTCCATGGTGAGTTATTTCCTAATTGGGGTATTCAGTGCACTTGCCATCCCAGCAAGCCACCCACTTATGTGTATCGACTATCCCAGTCACGCTCGTGGACCCCAGCGTTCTCCAGTTCATCGGAGTATACACATTAGTGAGAGTCTAACCGAATCCAATGATGTCCTATCTCAATTGGATTCTACGACTCTTGAATATATTCTAGATCACGGCCTTGGAGATCAGTCCACGGGTTGTCCCATAGCTCTGTGATCTAAGGACTTCTATCCTTATGCGTAGATAATTATTACATAAGATAAAGATGACCATATAATAATAAAAATGCATTTATTAATCCAATTGAATAGTCCTTTTAAATTAAATGCAGCCAATAATAGTTGGCTTGCATGACACTATTCTATCATTTAGTTCACACTGTTTTGCTAGTTAAAATTTTTTCTTTTTATTTATTTTTTATCAGTTTAACTTATATTTCACTGATTCCACATGAATTTTCATTGATTTCATAGACTTTAATATTTATTCAATGATTTAACCTATTCTTCATATATTTCACCCGTTTTTCACCGATTTCACCGATTTGTTTCCAATGTTTTCACAAATATCACTCGAATTTTCATCGATTTCACATGTATTTATCGATTTTACTGGCACTTTTTATTACCGATTTGCCTATTTTATTCACCTACTTCACCGTTCATAAATTTCATCCAGATCGATTTCACATATTTTCATCAATTACATCAAATTTATTTGAACGCTTTCACCAATTCTCATATCCGTTTTTTCACTTAATTCACACGTTTTTGTCGAAAAGATTTCCATGAAAATTTGAGGTAATGTTTCTCATGTCAAATAAAGATTACTTAGTTCACTAAGTCATAAACATTTTTGTTCATTCATAGGTAAGATGCGATTCTACTTGAACATGTTTTATGATATTTAAGAGAATATAATTTTTTTAAGGAGTGACATATTGTACTAAATCTTTAAATGATACAAATAATATTTTGCACATAACAACATTTTGATAATACAATATATTATAATAATTTTACATATATAAGTTAGCAACTATTCAATATAATAGTGTTTTTATTTTTATTTTTATTTTTATGTGTTATAAGAGAACAATAATGAAATTATAAAAGTGATGTAAGAGTTAATTTCTTATTTATTAGAGTTAATATACTTTAATTTGAATTTAATTTTGTTTTTCTTCCATATTCATGGTGCTTGGTTAGGAGGAAAGGAAGTTACAAATTTTCTTAAAATATTTTCCTACCAAATTTTTGATGAGAAAATTTAAGGAAAATTCATTGTAACAAATAAAATTTCAAGTTTAAAATAAATTAAACGAGAAATAATTGTACAAATTAAAATCTATTGATTTAAATAAAGTGGTTACAATCTCTATAATTCCCCTGATTCTAATCTTAAGGAAGATTAAATATTTCTTGCGCTTGATCTTGCAAATGTCTTTTTGATCTTCTCAGAATTGAATTTATGCTCGAATAACGTTAATCCAGGGGCAAATTTGCTTAATCCTGGATCAAACGTGAAATGATTTGAACTTCTTCAACGAACGCCTTGAACTTCGTCGTGGATTTCTTGAATTTAGCAGAATTTAATCTTCTTTGGATCGTCGTAGATCTCCAATAACGTTTTAAATGAGGGCTTCTTAGCTTGTTCTCGAATCAAACGCCGGAATTTCCTTCGATCTTTTGAAGGACGCCTTGAATATGATGAAGAACGCCTTGATTTGATGAAGAACACTTTGAGAGAATTTGCTCCTTTCTTCTTGAACTCCTTTATGATTTTTGAATTGTGATTTTCTTCTTAGAGATGACCCCTATTTATAGGTGGGGTTTGAGAAAAATTGTAATATTCTCCAGATGACGTGGCGCAATTTGATTGGTTCTTCACGCCTTGTATGACAAGAAATATATCTTGCTTAATTCTCTTGCCATTTAAAAAGATATGACATGCAAATATTGCATGGTGAATAAAATCTTGCCTTGCTTAAAAATTTCCTACACAAACTTGCCTTGCGTATGGAGATTTTAATTTATTTGCAAGAAATCTTATATTTAATTAATCATAAGATATAAAATATATCAATTAATTATTTAATTATTATTTTAGGAATTAAATTTGATATAATCCCAAAATAAATTAATTAATAATTAATATACATTGGACTTAATCAGGCAATAAAATTTAACTGCCTACAAATGCCCCCTCGAGACTTATTTACGAACATGCATTTGCTTTTGAGTAGATAAGTCGCGATTTCTAAACTATATGACATGTTATAATTTTATAACATACCATTGACTTGATTTTTTTTTTTTTTTTTTTTTTTTTTTACGAATTTGGAAGCAAATTGCTGGGATATCAATGAAACACCTTACATTCACAAAAGCCGTGAAAAGCAACATTCTTGAAATTTTTTTTAAGACCACAAAATGGGCTCATTCAATTGTCTCAAAAATAAAGACCCAACATCAATAATTTTGTTAGCCCACTAATTAATTCAGCTTTGGCCCATTTGATTAACCATGGTCTTTGTAGACCAACAATAGGTGATAATTTTCTTCATCTTCCCCAAGTAGATCGGACGAAACTCGGATGGAAAATAATGCTTACATCTTTTGGGAATAAATTAATCTCAAATCAATCCCTTTCCTTTCACAAGCTTACCATCCTTTGAGCTCTAGGAGACTTTAATAACTTTGGGTAATATCTTCAAGCTTCCGAAAAATTGATTAAAGACAAACACTTTTCTTGCCATATTGATAGTTTCATAGAATTCGATTCTAAATTTTGTTTCCACTAATCCCAAAACTATTTCTGAATTTTGAGATCTTCAAACCAATTTTATTCCATAAATGAATGTTTCCGAGTTCTAAAAGGAGTCCAATTGAGTTCAATATTTGTACCTATAAAAAGGCCTCATTACTCCCCTTCTTCATCCATTCAAATAACCCAAAGGCTAGTGTTTATACTCTTCAATTACGGTGGTCTCCCCTTTTCAAGAATCAGAAGTATACATATACATACATATAATTCATCGGAAGCTAGTTTGAGTGAGACAGTGGGAGTCCGAAAAATTGATTTCCGATTGCTTGTGAAGAATTGCTGAGCAGGCTGGTTTCTTTCCCTTCTTTTTTTTTTTTTTTTATCTTCACTCATTCTATTAACTAAAGGTGTCCCTTTTTATTTACTGGGACTAAAATCATAAGCTTTGGAGTAAAGCTAATTGCTACGGGTCCATATATATGTATGTATATGCCGCTTTTTCTTTTCATTTTTTTTTTTTTTTTTTTTCTAATTCAAATTTTTTTCTTAATTCTTTCGGTAGGATCTTTCAAGGAATTATACCACCGGGGAGAGCTATTTCTTGGAATCTCAAAATCTTTAGAGTAAAAATAAAATTAGTCGTAAATTCAATATATTTTTTTTTTAATATTTGAATTATTAAACCAATTTTATCTAATGCCCCCATTATTTGATTTCCTATTTTTTTGTTAGGATGGTAATCTTTGTTGGCGACCGCACTTCTTCTGGGGAAGAACGTTTGACTATTCGAGACGATAAGGATCAACCAATCGAAAAGAGCACGATTTTGACTGTTGGAACGCCTTTAATCGGCAAATATTCAAAGAGGTGGACGGCACTAAGAAATTCTCTTCACTTGGACGAATGGTCTCGAGAATATACGGAATCTCCAAATAAGGCTCAAAAACATTTAATCTTGCTTTCCGCTCATCATAAACCATCGAGTGACGCTATTCCTTTCCCATCTTTGGGCCGTCAACTCATTGGTAATAAGATGAAGTGGGGCAATGATCCCTTTGAAGTGCCTGGAGAATTCCGTTATTTTAGGGGATATTGGGAGTGGACTGAAGATGTCTTGAGTCGATGCAAGACTGCGCTACATGCAGCCAAACTTTTTAATTCGGTGCACGCTTCTTTATACACATATGATCATAATACGAACATCATGAAGGCTTTTTGCGAGTCGTGGTGTCCTCAAACCAATACTTTACTATCTTCCTGGGGTGAATTATCCATATCATTATGGGATCTTTACTCCATTGCAGGTCTTCCTATTTTTGGCATCCTCTATGATGAGGTAATCCCTAGTGAAGCGGAGCTAAATGGTGTAGATGAGAAGGGAGAACCATTCGTACCTCGATCTTGCAAATACTTGTTCCACGCATTTCATTTACTTCAAGCAAGTGGCAGAGGTGACAACCATTCCCAAGTTTCGATTGAGAGATGGATTCAATTTTGGTCTAAGAAAGCAAAGAAGTACGAGCCACCTCCTCCGCGAAAAGAGAAGAAAAGCGTTCGTCCTAAATCCACTCATAATCCTCTTGATGATTTTAAAGATCATAAGACATGGTCTCCTTTGGAAGAAGGCGTATTCTCGAAGCTCAAAGTTAGAGGCAATATAAAAGATGATGCATACTTGGCGGCATATTTAGCTTGTTGGCTTTGTACCTTTGCTCTTCCCACCGAGAATGTCAACTCGATACGTCCAAGTACTTTTAAGGTGGCTAGTCTTATGGCGAGCGGTCGTCGAGTGAGCCTTGCGATTCCAGTATTGGCGGCTATCTACAAGGGTCTTAACACCATTTCAAAATCTCCAAAACCTTGTGCGAATTTTCCATTTCCAGTACATTTCGTTTATGGTTGGCTCGCGCAGTACTTCAAGACTCATTCTGAAGTTCACCAACAATTACGTGGTCCTAGCATGGTATTATATTCTGGCGAAGGAGGCGCAAAATACTATGATCCTTTAGGAGCTCGTAGAAAAATTCATAAGGGAGACTACATTACTTGGACTTGTAATATTGACCAGAAAATCGTGGATTGCATGTATGTTGATAACGTTAACGTCTCTGAGTCCCAACAGAATTATTTTACTAGTCTCCGTTCTAGTTATCTTACTTTGAGGCGAGGCGGAAAGTTTATTGTCGAACCTTACAGTCCCCATCGATTCAGTCGCCAATTTGGATACTTTCAAGAAGTCCCAGGCATTCTCAAGCATGATATTCGCGAGGCTTCTTTGGAGGAAGGACTGCGCTATTGGCGAATTAGTACTTTGTCTAAGTCTAGGACTACAGCGAGGTTTCCTGGCATACCTTCTGGTGTGAAGAGATTATATTCGAAAGATTACGGAAAATGGTGGGCTAAAGTCCATGGACGATACCTTGAAGAAAACGTGGAGCATTTAATCACTATGCAATTGAGCGTGGCTTCTCCTAAAGGTAAAGAGCATCCAAAGGAACCTTTCAAAGGTAATTCGATCTCTACATATAGTTTATGACAAAGTTAACTTTTTATGCATAAATTTTCTTACATGTAGAGATTTTCATTGCAGAGAATTCGATACATAGTTCCGACTCTCCAGTTGATGAAGGCCTCCAAAAGAAGTTCGATGTTTCCACCCAAATAAAAAGAAAGATAATTCCTATTGATTTGGAGGAAAGTCGTAGCAGCAACTTAGACCGTAACTGGAAAAGACAAAAGCAAGTTTCGAAATCTTTGGACCAAGAAGATTTCAATATGTCGAATGACATTCCAAATGAAAAGCCTTTATTGGAAGATTCCGTCGAAGAGGTATTTACTTAGTAGTTCATCCATTATTGATTAATATCTCTTTTTCTAAACTTGCACTTATTGCTTAATTTCAACAGGTAGAAGAGAACTCCCCAGTTAGTGATGATGCCCAATCTCGAGGTGCTACGGAGATAGTCGTTGATTCCACTTTGCAAGAAAAAGTTCCACAAGGCAAAACACCTACTCATGCAGCTTGCTCAGTCTTTGTGGGTGAAAAGTTAATACTTGAGCACAGAAAGAGATTTTTGAATACTTTATGGAATGAGCTTAGTCAAAAGATAGGAAGGACCTCGCTCGACTCAATTTCTTCCATCAAAGATGAGGTCTATATTGTGATGCAGACGATGAGAATGTTTGAGGATATTGACATCTCCCATGTGGTAACATTGTTAGATTCGTTTTTTGATATGGCCGTCGTTTATGATACTGCGAGATCAACATCAAGCGAAAATTCTTCTAAGGAATTACTTGCTCAACAACTTTCCGAGGCTCAAGGTCGTCTACATGAGGCTAAAAACAAAGAAGATAAGGAGGCTGATCACATTAATTCTACGAAGGAAGATTTGGAGGTGATCGAGGAGAAACTTATTGATTTAGCACAAAAGAAGAAAAGACTGCTTTCATCCTTGAAGCGCCAAGAAAAGTTGCTCAAATCTGCTCGAGCTGACATTCTTAAGATTGAAGAAGAAGTTGCAACATTAAAGGACACCTCTCCCTTGATTGACAAAATGAAAGATAATCTGGAAAGTTCGCGTATGCGCCTGAAAACTGCTCAAGAGGAACTGAAGAATTTGAAGCCCTTTGTTTGAGATTTTATTTTTTGTAGTTCTTTCCTTCATTTCTTGTTTTGTCTCTTGCTTTTTCTTTTCTTGTAATGAACTCCTACTTTCGAGATTAATAATAGAAGATGTTATTTTTTTTTTTTTTTATCTTTCTATTCATTTCTCTATCTTGTAGTCCATAGTAGCATTAAACAAAGAATGATCGCAAGTCAATTTTTTTTTTTTTTTTTTTTTTTTTTTTTAAGCATATGACTGAACTTAGAAAATGATCTAAGCTGCCTACGTATCCCAAAAGGAATCAAGTCATCACGTAGTTCAAAAGGAGATTTTTTTTTTTTTTTTTTTTTTTTTTTTTAAGCATATGACTGAACTTAGAAAATGATCTAAGCTGCCTACGTATCCCAAAAGGAATCAAGTCATCACGTAGTTCAAAAGGAGGATTTTTTCTTTTTTTTTTTTTTTTTTTTTTTTTTTTTTTTTTTTTTTGCAGGAAGACATTTCACAGTTTATACTCATGCGGGTCAGGAGTGTTCGTTTCTTAACCACCTCGAACTAGGTGGGGATTAAAATTTAACCACATAAATGCCATTAGTGGAGTAACTTATCATTTTAACCACATGAATTACTATTGGTGGATACCATTCACAGTTTATACTCGTGCGGGTCAGGAGTAACACGCAGTTTAGGCTCATGCGTCATGGAGCTTTCTTCTAACATCAAGGGTAGTATTTCTTTAAGAATTTCCCATTTATTGGGCCAACTCTTAAACCATCTTCAGCGACTAACTTGTATGCTCCATTGGTGTAGACTTCTTCAATAACATAAGGACCATCCCACTTTGATGTAAATTTATTCTTCGTCTTGTGAGTGATGATGATAGGCCTTCTTACTGCCAGTACCAAATCACCAAGTTGAAAAGAACGCGAACGAACTCTTTTATCGAATGCTTTTGAAATGCGAGCTTGATAACACTCGAGTTTTTGTTGAGCTTCCAACCTTTTCTCGTCGAGGGCTTCTAACTCTTCAAGGCGCAAGCGAGCATTTTCTTCATTGGTAAGTCCTTCTTGTATAGCAATCCTTAATGATGGAATTTGTTGTTCAAGAGGGAGGACCGCTTCCACTCCATATACCAACGAGTAAGGAGTTGCTTGAGTTGGCGTTCGATAGGTGGTTCTATATGCCCACAAAGCTTCTCCAATCCTTTCATGCCAGTCCCTCTTCGACTTGGCCACCACCTTCTTCAGTAAATTACACAATGTCTTGTTGAATGCTTCGGCAAGGCCATTGGCAGGAGCATAATACATGGATGAATTTCTCTGCTTGAAGTTAAACTTCTGACACAATTTGTCGATCAGACCATTGCAGAATGGTTTTCCATTATCAGTGATAATATATCGAGGCACTCCATAACGGTAGATAATGTGAGTTCGGATGAAGTCAGCAACATTTTCTTTCTTTACTTCCTTGAGGGGTATCGCTTCTGCCCATTTTGAGAAATAATCAGTAGCGGCCAAGATGTATAGATGTCCACGAGAAGATTTTGTCATTGGCCCAACAGCGTCTAATCCCCAAGCATCAAAAGGCCATGAAGCAATAGTCGGATGTAAAGGCTCAGGCGGTTGGTGAATGAAGTTTGCATGAAACTGACAAGCTTGACACATTTGAGCATAATCCATACAGTCTTTAACCATTGTGGGCCAGTAATAACCCATTCTTTTAATTCGAAAATGTAACTTTGGACCAGACTGGTGAGCGCCACAAACTCCAGAATGAGCTTCTTCCATGGCTTGCATAGCTTCATCATCATTTAGACAGCGCAAGAAAACTCCATCAAATGAACGCCTATAAAGTGTGCCTTTGTAATAAATGAAGCGAGCCGCACGTCGTCTAATATCAGTTCTCCTTCGTAGGTCATTGGGCAATTTCTCATATTCCAAGTAATCTACGAGTGGTTGTCTCCAATCTTCCTTTTCAACTTCATAAACTTCTATAGCATGGTTTTCTTCTTCGTTATCTTCGTCCTCAGTGAACATTGGAGGTATGACCCAACTTTGACATATTGGAACATGAGTTTCTTTTTCTGGCGTAGCTATCGTGGAAGCAAGTTTGGCTAGAGCGTCAGCTTGTCCATTTTCTCTTCTTGGCACATGTTCGATCGTAGCATGCCCAAGCCACCCAATTAGTTTCTTGGCATACTTGACATACGGAAGCAAATCAGATTTCTTGACTTCGTAATCTCCAAGTACTTGATTGATCACTAGTTTAGAGTCACCATAAACTTCAAGATGCAATCGCTTCGTCTCGACAGCTATCTCCAAACCAAGTATGAGAGCCTGATATTCAGCAACATTGTTGGAGCAATTTTGAATCAACGTAAAGGAATAAGGCAATACTCCCCCTTCAGGTGTTAGAAATACCACTCCAGCTCCAGCTCCTCCTCTATGGGCAGCTCCATCAAAGTACATTTTCCATGGAGGAACAACTTCGACTACGAGTGCGTCTTCGTCTGGCAGATCGTTAGACAATTCCCACTCAGCAGGGATGGGATGATCAGCTAAGAAGTCAGCCAAGACTTGTCCTTTTACGGCTTTTTGAGGAACATACACGATATCAAATTGTTGCAATTGGAGATACCATCGTGCAAGTCTATCGGATAGTACTGGCCTCGACATAACAAACTTCAATGGATTTGCTCTTGAGACAAGACGAATAGTATGGGCTTGAAAGTAATGTTTTACTTTTTGTATTGCAAAGATGAGTGCCAAGCATAACTTCTCAATTGGAGAGTATTTCAATTCATTTGGCGTCATTGTTCGACTTAAGTAGTACAATGCGTTTTCCTTCCCAAGGTCATTTTCTTGAGCGAGTAAGGCTCCCACAGAGCGTTCTTGAGCAGCGATGTATAAAATCAAAGGGCGCCCTGGTATTGGAGCAACCAACACTGGAGGTTTCATTAAGTAGGACTTTATACGTTCAAATGCATTGTTGCAAGCTTCGTCCCATTTGAATGGGATATCTTTCTTCATGAGATGGCTAAATGGTTGACATCGCCCAGCTAAGTTTGAGATGAACCTTCGGAGGTATGCCAATCTACCTTGTAGGCTTTTGAGCTCATGAATATTGCGTGGTACGGGCATCTTCATGATTGCATCTATCTTGGCTTGCTCAATTTCTATCCCCTTCTGGCGAACAATGAAGCCAAGAAACTTTCCAGACGTCACCCCAAATGCACATTTCATGGGATTCATTTTCAATTGATACTTGCGTAGTCTTTCAAACACTTTTCTTAGATCATGAATGTGATCTTTTCTCTTCCTCGACTTCACTACTAAGTCGTCTACATAACATTCAACGTTTTTATGGAGCATATCATCAAAAATCTTTTGCATCGCCCTCTGATAGGTTGCGCCAGCATTTTTCAATCCAAATGGCATCACCTTGTAACAATATATCCCCTTCGGAGTTCGGAATGCAGTCAACTCTTCTTCTCTTGGGTCCATACGAATTTGATTGTACCCAGACGATCCATCCATAAAAGATAAGGCTTCATGTCCAGTCGTAGCATCAATCATAAGCTCTGGGATAGGCAGAGGAAAATCATCTTTGGGACACGCAGCATTGAGGTCTCTAAAGTCAACACACACTCGAATTTGTCCATTTTTCTTTCTCACAGGCACGATGTTGGCTATCCAGGTAGGGTACTTGACTTCTCGAATGAATCCCGCTTCGATAAGTTTGTTTACTTCAGCTTCGATCAATGGAACCAGCTCTGGACGAAATCTACGTTGAGCTTGTTTGATAGGACGAACTCCATTTCTCACAGACAAATTATGAACGGCCACTTTTGGATTTAAACCAGGCATTTCTTTATAGGACCAAGCAAACACGTCTCGAAATTCGCGCAATAACTTGACATATGCTTCTTCTTCATAAACATTTAGCAACGCACTTATAAAAATTGGCCTAGGATTGCTAACATCTCCTAGATTCACTTCTTTTAATTCATCTACGGTGGATTTAACACCTTCTTCGAGTTCGGGAGGAGCATCTTCAATGTCTTGTTCTTCGACAGCATCTTCCTCATGTAGAGTAATATGATATGAAGATGCAACACTTTCTCTATCATCCTCACCATTGCATTGAGTGTTTGTGAAAATAATAGTCTCCCACTTACCCTTCAGTACTTCACCACATGATATAATCAAATTATCACGTCTCTTCATACGAGTTGGGATTGAACTTCGCAATCTTTTGGAGGCGGGTGATTCCTCAATTTTCTTGGAGCATTTTGATAACTTGGAAACTCCCAGTCTTCGACGATCGAATTTTTGGGTCAAAGGTTTCCCTTGAGGACCAAGTCTATCAAAGACAGATATTTGAGGGCCAAGTCTATCAAAGACAGATACTCTCGTCGGTTTCTTACAACCTTGATCAACATTTGTTGAAAAGTACACTTCTCCAGTAATGTGGTTGCTGCTAACTCTCTTTATAGCAATGCGAACAGGTCCTGGTGGTTTGAATCCAAGTCCAACACGAGAATTTGGGACAAAATTTCTTTTAGGAGGGAATTTTCCTAAGGGAGAGTCTTCTTGAGGGTTATACCCTGCTTTCACTAAGAGTTCAAAGGCTTTTGGACCAAAGCTTTCTCCATTTTCTTGCGAAAATAATGTCCCATGTTCTACTTCAGCTCCTTGAGAGGGACGGACGAATCCTTTAAGCGGCGGACGGGATGGTTTCTCTCCATCAAGCTTTGTTAGTGGCAATGTAAGTTCTTTAAGTGACTCGATTTTAATCGAAGGAACTTCCTCTTGCTTCGCTTTTAATTTGATGTCTTTCACCTCGTCCTTGCTCTTATCGGTTTTGTTCTTCTCAACATTTGTGTTTTCCATATAGTACTTTGCATCAGCAAAATGCGATTCGGCTTCAGTAAATGGTTTCTCGTCGCCTAATACCTTCTTCACCACTCCATCTCGACAATATCCAAAGCATTGATGTAAAGTCGATGGGACCACTTCATTCTCATGAATCCACGGTCGACCAAGAAGGACATTATAAGACGTCTTAGCATCTATGACATGAAAGAGTGCTGTTGATAGCATATCTTCCATTAGTAGTTCCAATCTTATAACACCAATAGCTCTTTGCCCCCCTTGATTAAATCCTTGTATCATTAGACGACTGCTCGAAAGTTCTTCTACAGGGATTCCTATTTCTTTTAGCGTGCGGAGAGGTAACAAATTGACAGCGGAACCTCCATCAATCAACATCCTATTAACTTTTTGTTCACGAATGTATCCACTTACGAACAAAGGCCTATTATGAAGCTTGGAACCAAACAACAGGTCTTCATCGCTAAAACATATTGCAGTTAAACAATCTCCAACATTCTTGTCATTTGACAAACGTAATTCATTAGAAGAGATCTCATTTTCTTGAGTTGCATTGCATGACACGACATTTGCAATCGTATTGTCATCTTCCAACGAGATTTTGCCTTCACGAACTAATTGCATGATTTTATCCTTGAAGACAAAACAATCATGGACAGAATGTCCAACAAGACGGTGATATTTGCAATATTTTGGATCGTCAGAGCGTCCAGCCTCTTCGGGCCTCTTCATCTCGGGCAAGTCAATAAGGTTTGCTTCAAGTAAATCATCAAATATGCCAGGGACATCAGAATCGAGAAATGGATATTTCTTGGATTGCATCTCTTTGAGAGTCGACTTTCTTTGCTCCCTTTCTTGGGGCATATTCCTCTTAACACCATTATTTTCAACATTCTTATCATTTGCTTTGCTTAATACCTTGAGAGGCGCGACATTTACTGCCAAAGATTCTTTATTTGTGACTTTTTGAAAAGGTTTGCCTCCTCTCTTTGCCTCAGACTTATCTTTGAATTTGCGAGGATCTTGAATAGGTGGTCCATCAGCTCCACTTGCAGACATACTTAACTCCATATCGTGAGCTCGAGTGGCTAACTCCTCAAATGATCTTGGTTGTATTCCTTGAAGGATGTAACGAAGACCCCAGTGCATTCCTTGAATACACATCTCAATTGCCGAAGATTCGGAAAGTCGATCTTTGCAGTTTAGACTCAAATTCCTCCAACGATTGATATAGTCAATAACAGCTTCTTCATTCCATTGGCGGGTGTTTGTAAGTTCAATCATACTGACTGTCCTTCGAGTGCTATAAAAGCGGTTAAGGAATTCTTGCTCAAGTTGATCCCAACTATCAATGGAACAAGCCTCCAAGTCAGTGTACCAGTCAAATGCATTTCCTTTGAGTGATCGAACGAATTGCTTCACAAGATAATCTCCATAGGTTCCAGCATTATTGCATGTTTCAATGAAATGAGCTACATGTTGTTTCGGGTTGCCCTTGCCATCAAATTGTTGGAACTTTGGAGGTTGGTAGCCAATTGGCATCTTCATCCTATCAATCCTTTGAGTATAAGGTTTGATATAAGCGAGAGATGATTTAAGGCCTCCCTCTAACTTGCAGTTGATGGTTCCCATAATAAATTCCTTCAGTTGATCTATAGGGATCATGCCATCGGATGAAATTTGGAGTTCTTTGGACTTTCCCTTTGAATTTGCCTTTTTAATGGGCATCTCGTCTTCTTCAGACTCCTCGAACTCTTCATCCTTCACATTTGAGTATTGCTTCATTGATGTATCACCATCTTCGAGCTTTACGGGTTGTTTTCCCATCACATGACTTCCTTCAATATGGTTCGCTTGGCTCAGCAACTTCTCGATCTTTGCATCTTGATCTTGGACATGTTTAGCGAATGATTCCATTGCCTTAGTCAAGGCCAACAGTTGTTCCTCAATGGTTGTAGTACTTGTTGTCATGGCAGGCACCTTATTTGAAAATGAAGATTCAGTGCTAGAAGAATCATCGTCTTGGTTGGAGCCTTCGAAATGTGCAGAATGAGATGGACTTCTTTGATCGCCATCTTCCTTTCCTTGTTCAACCATCTTAGCCCTTGGATCATCCATCAACTCAGTCAGAGTTCGATACTTCTTTGGGGGCATTGATTTTTAGAGAAAAGAGATGAGAGGTAGAGATGGTCCCACTGGGCGTGCCAAAAATTTGTAACAAATAAAATTTCAAGTTTAAAATAAATTAAACGAGAAATAATTGTACAAATTAAAATCTATTGATTTAAATAAAGTGGTTACAATCTCTATAATTCCCCTGATTCTAATCTTAAGGAAGATTAAATATTTCTTGCGCTTGATCTTGCAAATGTCTTTTTGATCTTCTCAGAATTGAATTTATGCTCGAATAACGTTAATCCAGGGGCAAATTTGCTTAATCCTGGATCAAACGTGAAATGATTTGAACTTCTTCAACGAACGCCTTGAACTTCGTCGTGGATTTCTTGAATTTAGCAGAATTTAATCTTCTTTGGATCGTCGTAGATCTCCAATAACGTTTTAAATGAGGGCTTCTTAGCTTGTTCTCGAATCAAACGCCGGAATTTCCTTCGATCTTTTGAAGGACGCCTTGAATATGATGAAGAACGCCTTGATTTGATGAAGAACACTTTGAGAGAATTTGCTCCTTTCTTCTTGAACTCCTTTATGATTTTTGAATTGTGATTTTCTTCTTAGAGATGACCCCTATTTATAGGTGGGGTTTGAGAAAAATTGTAATATTCTCCAGATGACGTGGCGCAATTTGATTGGTTCTTCACGCCTTGTATGACAAGAAATATATCTTGCTTAATTCTCTTGCCATTTAAAAAGATATGACATGCAAATATTGCATGGTGAATAAAATCTTGCCTTGCTTAAAAATTTCCTACACAAACTTGCCTTGCGTATGGAGATTTTAATTTATTTGCAAGAAATCTTATATTTAATTAATCATAAGATATAAAATATATCAATTAATTATTTAATTATTATTTTAGGAATTAAATTTGATATAATCCCAAAATAAATTAATTAATAATTAATATACATTGGACTTAATCAGGCAATAAAATTTAACTGCCTACATTCATGTTTGATTATATATTTTATTATAATTTATAAGTTGAATAAGGGCATTTTTATCTTCATAAAAAAAGAAAAAAACTTAAAATATTCACACTTTTAGTATTAGTATAGATAGATATAGATATAGAGTATAGATTATCAACATGTAAAATACATGACTAAGTTTCATGGGTAATTTTGGTAGTACATGAAAAAATTAGTGAAAAAGCCAATTTTGGCAAAAAAAAAAAAACACCCACAATATCACTTTTACTCAATTTTTTGCATGTTTTGCAAACATTACATAATTCTAATTTTCTACTACTTCTAACTTTTTTTTTTTTTTTAGATTCTTCATAATAAGCAAAAGCACAAGTATTTGAAAACACCATTACATTCACAACATATGGGCATATTAGGTGTTAGATCAAGTTGTAATAGAGATGAGGAAGATTGAAAATGGTGTTACCTTCTTCGGTCACTACATCAAGTTTCTCACATTGCAGCAAGATGGGATGGTCATTGGTGAAATTAATTAGTCTGCTGGAAAATTGTACTCCGCTGTCGAAGACTCCGCTGCCACTCAGCTTTTTATACCACAATTGTGTTGGATATTTTTATTTTAATGGAAGATATATGCATTCATGCTGCATTCTTCATTGATATATTTTGTGTGCCAATTGTGGCTACACTGACTAGCCACTTTGGTGGTCTAGGGAGCCTTTGCTCTCTTGGAGTTGCTCACTTACAAATGACACAATGAGCCCCTATTTATACTAGTCTAAGAACACTCTAGATACAAATTAATGTAGTTACATTCATGTATCTAACTCATCTTGAAAATACTAGTTCCTTGAATTTAAAGTGACTCTTCAATTTAATTCATGCATTGTGGAAATTTCAATTATTTCCAGCATCCCCCGTAATTGAAATTTTCATTTTTGTACTTTTTCATTTCACGGATGATGTCGCAGATATTGCTCATTTCTCTTTATCTTCATATTAGATGTGATTCCTTGGGAGTCCATCATGCATGCATTGAGTTTTTGAAGTTTTTTTTTTCTTCGACTCTTTTGACAATTTGATTTTTGGATGTTGACTGATGTTGCACGTCTTTTGTTGGTTGAATTCTTCATTTGGCTCTAACCTATATCTTCATGCTTTTTTGGAAGCGATTGCTCTATGAACAGATCCTCAAGATCACTTGAGGCTCTGATACCATGTTGGATATTTTTATTTTAATGGAAGATATATGCATTCATGCTGCATTCTTCATTGATATATTTTGTGTGCCAATTGTGGCTACACTGACTAGCCACTTTGGTGGTCTAGGGAGTCTTTGCTCTCTTGGAGTTGCTCACTTACAAATGACACAATGAGCCCCTATTTATACTAGTCTAAGAACACTCTAGATACAAATTAATGTAGTTACATTCATGTATCTAACTCATCTTGAAAATACTAGTTCCTTGAATTTAAAGTGACTCTTCAATTTAATTCATGCATTGTGGAAATTTCAATTATTTCCAACAAATTGTTGGCTTATTTTCTCAGATGTTATAATACACAGCTGATGTAAATGTGTGTGTATCAATAAGCATACATTGCCTTGTGATCGAAGACTCTCTGTATGTTTAAAAATAAAGTGATAATTATTGCTTTTGGTGTTATTTGTCTAAGAGTCTCTAATGAATTTTTAAAAGTTCAATTTTGATATCTGAACTCCTAAGGAAAATAATATTTTGATTAGGAGAAATGCAAATTTGGGTGAACATTTATTTTGGTTAGGCACTATTATTAACTTTGATGATTGCAGAGATCGGATCAACAATGCTTTGCCTATCGAACCAATTAATCTATATGGTGTCTTTAGCAATGGGTTTCTCCAAATATATGCAGGTTTCAAGAAATATATTATATATACCTTTTTCTGTGAAGTTACATGTATCATATTTTATGTGAAGGTGTTCAATCAATGCACAATGAATAATATTTTTGTTTTGACAAAATTTTTATATTTTCTATATTGAACTTGAGATTGTGCGATTAAAAATACGTTTTTCTTTTTCAGACAATGGACCCTCGGTTCTTCCTGATCAAATATGGGGACTCTACATAGGACGGGCCAAATTTGATGGACATAAGGTCTCAAAAGCTGTCATAAGCCTTGGTTGGAGCCTTGGTTGTTGTAAATCTAAGAGGAAAATTGTAAGTATATTTCTTATTGCACTGAGTACATTGTAAATGTTCTTTGCTTATTAATCACAAATGATCTACTTCTTCATGACGTAAGTTTTTATAACATCATAAGACAAATTTCTATAGCATTGTTCTTTTTATGTTTAATAATTCTGTACTCATCTTTCCCAATATGCTAATATAAATCTTTCAAAACTCTCATGATCTCGACTCCTTTTACTCTATAAGCAAGTATGCATACTCGATGGGAATGACGAAAACGAATATGACGCTGAAAGTGCCCCGTAACTTTAGCCAGATATGGAAGTTCATTTATTATTACTATTAAAATTTTCACTGTTTAACACTTTGAAAATTCAAGGTAGAACCAACAGAAAATCAAACAATTGAGGGTGGAATCCACTAGAACGTACTGAACCCTTAGTAGCTATTGTTGACACGGCTTTTGTCTGAGTCAAGCTATTAGGTAATCTGTCATTGTACTTACTAAATTATGTAGAATATAAACTAAACTACTCTAATGTCTTTTGTGTGGTCCAACTCACAATTCACACTAAATTAAACTCAACAAAAATAATGGGAAAACAAGCAACCATTTTTCTTATTTTCTTCTACCTGATGGAAGTTAATAGCTCCACTGGTGATCAGCACTCACTTCTAGCCATCAAATCCCACATAATTACATCCGACCCAAACAACACTTTGGCATCCAACTGGTCACAAGGAACCTCATTATGCACCTGGATTGGCATCACATGCAGTCGAAGGCGCCCCAGAGTCTCGGCCCTTGATCTCTTCAACATGGGCTTACAAGGAACCATTGCAAAAGAAATTGGAAATCTCGCATTCCTCAAATACTTAAGAATTAGTAACAATAGTTTCAAGGGCGTAATCCCTGATGAAATTGGAAATTTGAGACGCCTTCGCTGGATACGAATGTCATTTCATTGAGAAAGATTTATTTGCATGACAATTTCTTCAATTCTAGTATTCCATCGACTTTATGGTCTAGTAATCTGCTTGAAATGGTATCTCTATCGCAAAATTTGTTTGAGGGTTCTTTGTCTGATGCAATCGGAAACATGAATAGTTTGAGGGGGCTTTATCTATCTGGAAACCAGCTTTCCGGAAGCATTCCAAGCAGTATGGGGGAACTGCAGAGTTTAACTAATATACAGTTGGATAACAATAAGTTCAACGGCTCAATACCTTCATCTTTGGGTAATATGAGACCGTTGCAATATTTGGACTTATCCCAAAACAATCTATCTGGTTCAATTCCAATGTCTTTCGAGAAGCTTACAAATCTTGATTACTTCAATGTTTCGTTTAATGAACTTACCGGACAAATCCCAATTGGAGGACGTTTTGGGAACTTAACTTCATAAGTTTTCATAGGCAATAAAGGGTTATGTGGAGCATCTCGATTCAACGTCAAGGTATGTAAAGGGAATATGCCAAAATATTCACGAAGAAACTTACTTCTAAGATATATTTTACCACCAGTAGCTTTAATCATTCTCGTTGCAGCAGCTATAATGATTTACTTGTTTAAAGTCCGTGGTAAAAATTCAGCACTTTTATCTTTTTCCGAATCAAATTTTGGCTTCAAACACGAGAGGATCTCATACTACGAAATTCTACGAGCCACGGATAACCTTGATACAGAAAATTTGATTGGGAAATGTAGCATTGGCTCGGTATACAAAGGAATGTTTTCAAATGAGATGATTTATGCAATTAAAGTTTTTGACTTAGACATGCAAGGTTCATTTAAGAGCTTTGACACGGAGTGCCAAATCATGCGTAGCCTTCGTCATAGAAATCTTGTGAAGGTCATTACTAGTTGCTCGAATCTTGATTTTAAAGCTTTGGTATTCGAATATATGCCTAGTGGAAACCTTGAGAAATGGATTTACTCTCCAAACTATTCTTTAAATATTGGTCAACGTTTAGGAATAATGATAGACGTGGCATCTGCGATAGAGTATCTACATCAAGGTAATTCATCACCGATTGTGCATTGTGATTTGAAGCCGAGCAATATACTTTTGGATGAAGATATGGTGGCGCGTGTGGGAGACTTTGGGATCGCAAATTAAGCTTCTAACACATGATCAGAGAATGGCACAGACGAAAACACTAGGCACCATTGGATACATAGCACCAGGTATAAATGTTATAAATCCTCAAAACTTTCTGTAATTTCATAATTTTTAATATTAAAAGGCATAGAAAGAAGAAAAAGTTTTGCAAACCAACGTTCATAACAAACATTAAACAAAGAAATGTGGCCATTTAACTCCAAACCACTCAATAGAATTGTCACTTGCTATTATCCATGCTTAATTTAAGAGTGAAGTATAAATAACTCCTATGCTTTGCTTAACTAAAAAAAAAACTTTGTGTTGTTTTCATTAGAAAACCCCGTCCTAACTTTTTATTCGCAAAAAGCTTCCTTTAAAGTCGAAATGACAATTACACCCCATCAAAGAATGACAAAAACATCCCTATTCACCTTTAAATTGGCAATAATTCATCCGGTAACTTTGAAAATTTGCAACAACTCTCATGTCTACTTAAAAAATTAACAATAACCTCCATATGATTTATGAGGAAATTGCAGATGGATTTTTTTTTATATAATAGAAAAAAGAACACAGGGGGATTTTTGCTAATAAAAATAATAACATGTCTTTTTTTAATTATTTGGCAAAGCAGAAGGGGTACTTTTGCATTTAGATCTATTATTTAAATTTGCTAATTTGATCTGATATGTGAATTTCGCAGAGTATGGATCAAGAGGATTAGTATCAACTTTCGTAGACGTTTATAGCTATGGGATTTTGTTGATGGAAACATTTATAAAAAAGAGACCAATCGATGAATTATTCTTAGGAGAGTTAACAATGAAGAGATGGGTGTCCGAATCATTTCCCAATAGTATAATGCAAATTGTTGATACTGAATTACTAAATGCAGATGCTAACATTGAGGAGTGTTTGGTTTCAATCATGGAACTTGACATTGAATGTACAACGGATTTACCAGATGAGAGGCCTAATATGAAAGATGTTCATGTGAGGCTCAAGAAGATCAATATTAAAATAGCTAATTAAGGTATATAATATATTTGCTTGGAAATTGCTAATTAGAATCATAATAATTCAACTACTTTCTCCGTGATATTTTTCTGTATATTCAAACTAGCCTACAACCCGTGCTATGCACGGGCTTTTTGCACTTTGCACCCTCGAAATATGGAAAATAGGCACTTTGCACCTCGAAAACTTAGATTTAGTACTTTGCACCATCGAAATATAAAAAATGCATCACTTTGCACCCTCTTTTATTTTTAGGCAAAAAATCAAGCGCAAAATAGGTAATTCAATTGAAAATCTTTGGCACTTTGCATCCCCAAAATAAAATTAGCACTTAACTCTCTCTAATTAAGAACATATCAGCAACTTGTAACCCCAAAACATAATAAATGATCACTTTGCACCCCAAAACACAAAATTAACGCTTACCTCCCTCAAATTTAAAAATAAAAAAATAAAAAAAATAAAAAAAAAAAAACCTCAAACCCCTCATTTTTTTCGGCAATGTTGACCAATTGGGGTGAAATAATCTAAAGACAAAACAGGTAATTATTTATGGGTCTTTGATATTTTGAAGTAGACAATGGGTCTTCGAGAAGTTTACTTATACTTTGTTTAATTATTTTTGGATATGTATAGTGATGAAAAGAAAGATAGAGAGAGAAATGAGTATTATAATAATTATAATTGTATTTTGCAAATGTTAAGGGAAAAATGAATTATCTATTTTGCCTTAGGTTTTTTCACCCTGATGGTCAACTTTGACGAAAAAAAGAGGGGTTTGAGTTTTGGGGTGCAAAGTGCCCATTTATTGTGTTTTGGTGAGCAAGCTGCTGATTTGTTCTTAATTAGAGAGTGTTAAGTGCTAATTTTATTTCAAAGGTGCAAAGTACCAATTTCTCAAGTTTTGAGGATACAAAGTGCCAAAGATTTACAATTGAATTACTTTTTTTTTCCCTTGAGTTTTTGCCTGAAAATAATAAAGGGTGCAAAGTGCTGCATTTTTTATATTTAAATGGTGCAAAGTACTAAATCTAAGTTTTGTGCGTGCAAAGTGCAAAAAATCCTGCTATGCACGAATCAAAATTGCAACTTGGGTACTTCAAATATTTGAAAATTGTTGTTATATGAGAATTCTATGATTCACATAATTTTTCTGTTGGGCATATATATTTTAAATAATCTCTAATTGCTTAATTTGAATTTGTTAATAGGTTGTTTCATATCATGTCAAATCTCAATCTCTATTATATCAACTTCAACTAATTAGTTCATATAAGGATGTGTGCATCTGATACTCAATATCACAAGATAAATATTTTCACAATTGAGATAAAATGTATGTATAGTTATCTAAAATTCCGCCTACAAAATGAACTAATCAAATAAAAGAAACCATTGTATATCAAATCACATCAAAAAGCAAAATAAAAACACAAAATATGAAAGAAAATATAGTATTTACCAAAACAATGACAATTTGTAAAGTATTTTTGACAAATTTATGGTGATTCAAGATGTAATACATGAAAAAGTAATAATATTAAATAGATAAAATAACATAAATATATACAATCTTCCAAGCACTTTGAATTTAAGAAATTTTTTTCTCAAAAAAATAAATAAATAAATAAATAAGAAAATTACTTTACATTAGTACCAAATTCTAAGCCGATGCGTAATATTATCACCCATTCCCTGCATCAATCCAAATTTTGAATTGTTCAAAGTATCGCCCTGCAAAAAAAAAAAAAAATCCAAATAAAAAAGGAATTTATAACTAAAAAACACTTATTCAAATTTTTTTTCCCTGTTAATAACCGGGAAAAAGGAATTTCATTATGGTTGATAGTATTAAATATGCACCTGAAACAAAAATTTAACTTCATAAAGCTCATGTAGAAGTTGACTTCAGAGAACATTAGAAATGAAAAAAGCTTACCTTTCTTGTTTAACACAGTTGTGGTATGTGCAAATGGATCAAAAGGGACTAAAAAATACTTGTACATATGAAACAACATGAAAATTTTAAATGTTTATGACGAAATAGGAAAAATAAAATCTTAAAAGCTTACACTTCTTGTTAAATACATTCTTAATTGTTCAAATGAATATACTACATCAAGAAAAATAAGGTTGGCATTCAAGATCCTCTTGTGCTTGTACCTACAAAGCAAAAAAATGATTCAAAATATAATATCGTGTTCGTAGTAAGAAGAAAAAAAAATTAAAAGTACAGAGAAAGATTATATAGAGATGCACAATAGTCTTTTTTTTTTTAGCTCACCATCTTTATATAGTTAATAAAATTTGAATCACATATAATCTCTATATTGAAAATGATGGATGATTAAAGAATGTAGATGATTTTTAGGAACTAATGCATATTGAAAATGGTTGTTTTTTTGGGTGGTTTGCAAATTATTCAAACAATTATTTAGTGAGAGGTAATAATTACTAATAATTGAATTTTATATAGATCGTGTAGTAAAAGGGCACTATTTTTCAAATTATTTTAGCAATTATTTAGTGAGAGTTAATTGCGTTAATGACCAAGAATGAATTATATATAGAACCATACAATTTACCAGCTAATATAAACTAAATATGATTACCTAAATTACGACCATAATATTGGTATGTTTAATATGTTATTATTACGAAGATATACACCTCATCATAAATGTATTTGATTAGCATTAATTTAGTTTTAACATTCCTTTTTCCGTAGGATTTAAATTAAATATGAAATGGATTTTAAAAGATTACCTAAAATATAATTTTGTAGAATTAAAAAAATTCAAAATTCTAGAAAATTAGAATTTTGGTCAAAAGACACCCTTCAAATATATATATATATATATATATATATATATTAGATATTAGATAAGGAATTCAAAAAAGTTTGTCATTTTTCAGTGTAACATTTATCATAATACAAGGAACAAAATGACACATTTATAATAACACAAGGAGATAAAGTACCGCATATAAGATGAATAGTTTTATCAATTCATTTTTTTCTTTAAGTTTAAAAATGTCAGATGCAACATGAAACTTTTATAAGATTATAAGGGATAAAACATTTTTTCTTTTAAATCACGAGGGTGGGGGTGGTGAACATTATAGTATCACGGGGTAAATTGCAACTAACTCTATTATTAATAAATTAAAGAACTTTCTTTTTGTTGCCACATTGCCACGTACTACATGGTCCCATGACTCACTTTACAATTTCAATTTGTTTTTGTTCCATTCCTCCATTACTTGTTAAGAGAACTTTACTTTTGGTACTACAAGTAACCCTATTTCAATATAAGTAAGATATGATTTTCCGATGAATTTCAAGGAATCCGTCGAAAAATCCATTGGAAAAAGTGGCGTGGGAAAATTTTCGACGGATTTTTCGACTAGGGTTTTGTGATTTTTTTTAATTTTTTAAATTATATTATTGATATATAATATTTATTAAATAGTATTATTAATAATTATGTAATTTTAAAATAATTCTTTTTTTTAGATTTTATATTAAATTTTATTTAATTTACAAATATTATATGTAGAATCTAATTAATTTAAAAGATTTTTTTTCTAATTAAAAAACCTAATAAGTTTAATTAATACTTTATATAAAATATTATTTATTTTATATATATTATATAGAAAATCTAATTAGTTTAACTTTTTTAAGAAATTTAAAAAACTTCATAAGTTTAATTGATATTTTTTTGATTTTATATATAATATAATATAATTTATTATATATAAAATCTAATTAGTTTAAGATATTTAATAATACTCCGTAATATATAAAGTTTATTAAATAGGATTAAAAATATAATTATATTTGTAAATCGGATTGAAATACTTCAAACATGTGAATTTGTACGTCAAAAAATATGTGAGGCAATATTTAACTATGGGACCAATTCGGTGAATTTTCATAAATTTTCCGTCCAAAATTGAAAGTTCAGTCAGAATTTTAACGGGAGTACCAAATTTGTGAAGCACCGTTAACTTTTGTTATGAAATGTTATGGTTTTGTAACATATGGTACCGTAACCTTAAAGTAAGGTCACTTATGGTACCAAAAATAAAATTCTATCCATTTTCATTTGTGGGGAAAATGCAAGATACTCTCCTGTGTTATGCGAAATATACACAATATTATATTGTAAAATTTTCATTTCACCATATCCCCTATACCTTAATTTTTGTTAATGAATCTTTGTGATTAATTCTACAATCTACATACATGGAGGAAAATATATATATTCAATAATATTGACATAGCGCATGAAGATAACGGATGCAGCGTTGAAGTCTCCACCATATTACAAATAATCTTTAACAAAGTCTTGCAATTTGATACATATGAAGATAATTTTGTGCCTTGATTGAGAAAATTAAGGTTTTTTCTTTCTGTCTTTGACTATTATTTCCACTTAATTGCATCTTCTGTTGATGTAGACAATGGGTTCCATCTTTGGGGGGGGGGAGGGCTAGGCCTAGGCCTAGGGGTTATTAGATATTATTAAATTTATATTATGTAAAATCTTATTAGTTTATTTTTATTCTTAAAAATTTTAAAAATCTAATAAGTTTAATTAATATTTATTTTCTTGGAGCCTTGGTTGTGGTAAATCTAAGAGAAAAATTGTATGTATCTTAGCTTATATATATATATATATATATATATATATATATATATATATATATATATATATATATATATATATATATATATATATATATAAACCTACAAAACTTATTTCAATTTACATCTAAATAAATTATAATGTGTTGTGATCACTTGTTCCCGTGTTATGCAAAAACCTACAAAACTTATTTCAATTTACATCTAAATAAATTATAATGTGTTGTGATCAGTGTAATTTTCAAGCATGTGAACATTACAATTTAAAACATTTTTACCGTGCTAGAAATATTTGTAAAAGTATAATTTAATTAAAATGAATGTTTCATATATAATTTTTTTCATGAGATAAGTACTATGGATGATTGGCAATTCATACGTTAACTCAACAATATCATAATGTCATATTTAGTGTGAATACAATTACCACCATTTAAGTTTTGGAAATAACTCAATTACTCCGTAGGTATTTGATTCATTACATTACTTTCCGACATCACATATTGATGTCATAAGAAAGAAAGAAAAAATTTCGAGAAATATCCTTATATTTTAAATTTATTTTTTCTCATTACACCTTAAATTTAGTTTAATTAAACGCCCACACTCCAACTTTAAAAAATAATTACTCAAACTACCCCAAAGGTATTGGATTTGACTAAAAATATCATTACAACCTTAAAAATAAAAATAAATGTAAATGAGAAAATAAGAAGTTAAATTTAAGTTTCTCTAAATATAATATAGCTAAATGGTCATAAAAAATCTCGTATCATTTTATAATCATTTCAATTTGACGTTCCTGATTTACACATTACACCTTAAATCTTGCTTCCTTAAAATGTAGTACTTAAACTTACTACTTTTATTTTACTATATTACTCTTCTGAACACATCTTTTATATATTCCATGATAGGGCTTTTAATTTAGTCTCTAAAGATTAAAGAAAATGAATTACATTGCTAATCAACCATCAATTTTAAGAAATTCTTACCAATGAGATTTTTGTTTGAAAAAGTTCTATATAGAAGCATAAATTACATTCATATTTTATAAATATTATTAGAACTATTTTTTAACATTAAACTATTATATCTTATAAAATATTATATTAATTTTTTGAAGTACTTTATCTTAACTTTTAGCCATTTACTTGACACACTTTAAGGTATTTAATTTAATATTCTTTAATTAAAAAGTTTTATTATATTCTGACTATTTGTTTGTCACACTATTATCTTAGTTGTTTATTCTGCACAATTTTAGGGAATGATTAGTCTTTTAAATTGGAAAATTTTTGGGTGATTTTTTTTTAATTAAATAATAGCCATTTATTTTGGAAGTAAAATTTTTCCCATTTTAAAGTAGAAGAAGATGAAGACCCTTACCAATTAAATTTTTGTTTGAAAAAGTTCTAAATATAGAAGTATAAATTACATTTATATTTTATTTGTTCTAAATATAGAAGTATAAATTACATTTATATAAAAATTCTAAATATAAAAGTTCAAATTTTTGTTTGAAAAAGTTCTAAATTACATTTATTTTATAAAATCCCGAATCAATAAAAAAAAAACATTTTGAAAATTTTCAGGAAAATTCTATAAGAAATAGTGGATGATATTTAATATCTAAGGTAATTTATATACATTTTAAGAATTTCATTATTGATTCGGGAATTTTTTTTTTAATTTTGATAATTCTGGGATATGTTATAAGAAAAAGTAGATGAGACTTATTATGTAAGGTTTTAGGCTCTTTTATTCTAAACTTTTGTATTAATTATGATATTCAAATATTAATAATTTATTATTTTTAATGTCATTAAGTTTCCCCCGAAAGTTATAATTTTGATTGAAAGAAATTTTTTTGTAGTTTTTCTAATTATGTAGAACTCATATTGGTAGGAAAAGAAAAATTTTTAATTTTTTTTATCATATCTTTTGTTATACTTTTCTTTTCACAATAATCACATTTTGTTAATGTGATAGTAATTTATTTCAGTGACTGGCCTATTTACATATCTTTTTTTAAGAACGTAAATTAAACAATAAATATAATAGTATATTTTTACCATTTTCTACTACTTTAAAAATAGTAAAATTTGACTTCAAATTTAAAAGAAATTAATACCTAGCTACATGTTAAGAAAGTATATGCTTCTACAATCACATAATTTTGACACTACTAAACCTTATTACTTACCAAAATTCACAATTAAAAATATTTTAACTAATTTAAAGAAAATGGTTTAAACAACTAAAATATAAATATAAAAAAAAATTCTAATTTTTTTATCATATGTTTTGTTATACTTTTCTTTTCACAACAATCACATTTTGTTAATGTAATAGTAATTTATTTCAGTGACTGGCCTATATACATATTCTTTTGAAGAAAAAAAATTAAATCATTAATATAATAGTAAAATATTTTCCCTTTTCTACTACTTTTAATAATATTAAAATTTGGCTTCCAGCCCCCAGGGCATATCTCCAACTGGTCGACCAATGATTCATAAGGCTTGCTCCAGCGGCAAGGGTGGGGGTTCGAATTCCATTTGGAACTTGGATGGAAGCATTTCTATGGGTCTATCTAAGGGTCATTTGTGGTGAAAAACCCTTTGTGCGCAGAGTGTACAGCAGTATGGTGGGAACCCGGGGCTTGGTGGAGGCACATCCTGCGATTTACATCCTTCAGGGTTCTAGAGCAAGGGTTCTGAGGGTCCAGGATTAGTCAAGTGTAAGCTTGGACACCTGGGTTATCAAAAAAAAAAAAAAAAATTTGGCTTCCAATTTAAAAGAAATTAATACCTTAGCTACATATATGCACCTTGAAAGACTAAAAAAACAACTGCTCATTCTTTGAATCTGTCAATTACATAAATGCACACCTACCTCACTTGAAACAATCATTTATTGTGGGAGTTCAAATGTTCTTTTGTCTATATATCCATACGGATTCATCAGGCATACCTCCACACATTCTCCAGTTGACAAGGACAGAAGTAAGAATTATACAACTAGGTTTTCATATTCATTATATATGACTGTAATATATCTTTCCTTTATTTGGAATAGTAAGATATACACTTTGCAAATGTCTGTTTATACAGGAACTGCTGCTACAATGCCAAGGACTAGACGCATGCGTTCGGATGACATGAAGTTGAAGGATGGATGGACTGACTTAGAGAACTGGACCATTTTACACTTGCTTCACCTTAGGTCCAAGCCTAACAACCTCAAAGATCTTGAAGAACTTACTGTTTCCTGTAAACGCGTTGCAGGTAAAATGACAGAGCGTTTTGATCGTCGATTCAGTCTGCAATCAATGAAATAGAAACTTGAGAAAATGCGTAAGAGGCTGGAGGACTTTAATAATTTCATGGATATTCCTGGGGTTTCTTTTGACCCGTTCACTTGTAAGTGTAAGACTGACAAGAAATATTGGCAACTGATGTCTGCTAATGTAAGTACTAAGTTCCATTTATGCTATATTTTATTAATACCAGGGAATAATTTATCTAACATTGTGCTTTCTTTGTTTGTAGGATAAGCCAGAGGTTTTCAGGGATTTTAGAAGGAATGGTGAACCCAACCACTTGCTTTTGAAGTATTTGTTTGAAGAGGACCGAGTTGGAAGCTTCCCAAAGGACTTCACTGGAAGTCCTATGTTCCCTATAGACCTGCGAGATTCGGATGAGGACGAGCTTGCAGTGGTCCTGGTTGATGAGAAACAGGTTTCTCCTGTTAAGTTTGATGAGGATGGAGAGTGTTCTGGAACTGGTCCTGTGGCAGGTGAGTGTTCTGGAACTGGGAAAGGTGATGCCGATGATCTTGGTATGTTTTCGCCTCTTGGGCTTTGGGAGATCGACTGAAGACTGGATTATGTCCTCCATATAATATGTTATGTTTCATGTTTATATTTGATGTTTGATTAAGACAAGTACGTTGATGGTTTTTAATTGTGGTTGTTTTAAGGTTGATGTTTTTATGGTTTATGTACTGGACTTATTATGTTTTCCTTATTTTGCCATGCACTTGACATTATTGTTATGTGCTGATGTACTGGACTTATTCTGTATGCATATATTTATATGCCTTTTTTAAATATTAATGAATATTTTCAGTATTTATGTTTATATATAATGTTTTTGAGGACTGGATGATGTTAGGTTTCAATTTTTGTTGTTTTATGGTTAAAGTATTGTAAGGAATTTGGACTGGAGTGACTTAATAAAAAAACAGACTTATAATTTTTTCACATGCTAAGATTGTAGGATATAGAGTAGTAATTTGACATAAAGAATAAAGTGGTACTGCATCTAAAGGACAACAATGAAATGTGGACGTGTATAAGGAGGGCCTTATATGTGCAGCTACTCATGACAAAAATGCAGTAAATGGAAGTAGGTGATAGTAGACCTTACAAACTGGACAAAATCTAACCCAAATATTTTGGAAGAAAATGTACAAAAGAATAAAATCTAATCAATTATACTGAATAAGTATTCACAGAATGAAAAGAAAAAGTAAACATACATAGGGTCTATATTAACACTTTAGACCCCCAGGACTTAGTCTAATATTTTTTGGGACCCAATAATAAAGTGTTATAAATAGGGGAGTATTGATGAAAAGTTCCTAAAAATTGTAGGCATTTTATTTCATCTCTTGTCATCTTACCCACAATTTTCCCAACATGGATCTCTTCAACCCTCGTCCCCAATCAACGTTCTTTTACGATGCAAACTGGTCCAAAGAAGTAGACGATTATTTCATTGAATTTTTGTCCAACGAGGCTTACTTTCAAAATGCTATTTTCATTCATCCCTTTCGTGATATTATTAATGTTGCTCGGGATGATTTAAATGCATATTTTGGAACAACATTCACAAAGAATGAGATAACGGGTAAATTTATGAAACTTAAGCGTAGGCATGCCACCTTCAAGTATTTGAGAAATATTTCCGGTAATGCTTTAATTGGTAATACCAACGTTGTTGGGCATGATGGTCTCGAGGTTGTAAGGCATTTGTGCACGGTATATGTTTTCCATGGTTATACTTTTAATTTTTGTGACGTTTAATATGATTTTAATATATAATGTTATTTTTATTACGTGTAATATATTTAATAGGAAAAACCATTTTATGAGGCATACGCCATACACGGAGAACCAAAGTGGGTTGAGTTGTGTGAAATTTTCGGTTATGATGAGACCGAATTTCCTGTTCCACCTCCTCCGATGTTGCCCATCAACCTTCAGTGGTTTGAACTCGACGATGGCCCAGATGCTGCCACAGGACCCCCGGTTCCACCGCCTATAAATCCGCCGCAAGAAACGTTCTTACCTTATGTTGATGAACAGTTTTGGAATGACTTATCAAATTACAACAACACATCGAACGATGATGACATTGTTGAGGGTTCGAAGACCACGGGTGTTGCCAAATGTCTTTGGCCTCATGTTGGCCCGTCAAGCAAATCGGATGGTGGGAACTAGAAAATTTTACCTTCATGTTTATTGCAAAATGTTGCTTTATTATCTTTTAATTGCATTGTATTCCTTCATGTTTACTCTTTAATTGCAGGGGGTACTCCTTCATGTTTAGTCTTTAATTGCATTGTACTCCTTCATTTTTAGTCTTTAATTGCATTGTACTCCTTCATGTTTAGTCTTTAGTTGCATTGTACCCCTTCACGTTTTCATAATTAATGTCTTATTTGCACATCTACTATTTCAGGCTTTTTTCGAAAGTCAAAGGGGGCATTTTTTTCATATAAAAAACTTTCGACAGGTGGTAACTAAAATTAATGAATTCGTGGCAGGGGGTATTTGCAAAATAAAATTGTAATCAGGGGGTACATGCACACGGTAAAATGAGGGAGTATTTAATTGCAAAAAGTCCCAAGTATTGCAAATGCAAAATAGCAGGCATCAAATTAACCCGGAATATGATTTACATTTAAAATATATCCATACAGCTTCTTAAAAACAATCATGACAGTGTATGTGTAGAATTGATGATGATAAAAATATATAACCTCAAATTCAAGCTACATATTTTATCAAATGTCAAGCTACAAATTTTTTCATGTTTGAAGGTACAAATCAAGCAATTAGGCTAATTACAAAAGACACGTCCTCTGTTTCTAACCTAACTATCCCAAAAGATGAAAACATGATTTAATTCCAAGTTTTGGATGCTATGCAAAATGAAATCCAACATATTACATACCAAAAACCACATTAGTGAGGGTTTATAAAGCAAAAAAGCCCTCCAATACCATAAACCAAGCCATTCAAAAAAAGATTTTTCACTGCATATGCACACAAAATTAATTGGACTCAAGGCATCTTACCCTCAAGCATCATTTGTGCTTGTATAAGGCCCGTTTTCGTGCATTCGAGTTCAAGAATAAGCTTGTATGCTTTGGATTGTCCATTATTTTGAATTAGAGGTAGTTTCGGTTCACTTCGCTAAGGGACTCGATGTTCTCTAACGCGGCTATTATCTTCTTCGCCTTCTCGTCAAAGGTATCCTCCTCCTTCGCAAATTTCGAAGTCAAAGCTCCCCACGTTTCCTTGGCAGCAACAAGAAACTCATTCATGTTAGGAATTCCAACATCGGGTCCATTCGAGTCGGGTGTTTTCCGCTTCCTTTCCTTGGACACTTATTTCTTCTCCTTGATCTTCTCCGCTTTTGATTTTTTTTCTAGCTTCACCTTAACCTTCCTTGGTTCCATTGGTTCAAAACCCGAATTGGACATAACATCAGCGTAGTCCGCTTCATCGAACGTCAAATCCACACATGGGAACCCTCCATTACTCTCAAATGGGCTGCCCATCGGCTCCTTAAGCTTTAGGGTTGCTTCTTCCAACGCGGCACTTTTTTTATGTATGTCTTCGACGATATCTTCGAAACTTTCCGCGTCATCACCCGTTGCTCGGTCCTTGCCAAAAATCTCCACCCAGTCCTCAAAGTAATGATATGTCTTGTATCGCATGTTGGCAACTTCGGGATGTGCCTAGAATGAAATTTGATCAACGAACAAGGTAAATGAAGGGGGTATTTGCAAATAGAATGCAGGGGATATTCTGCATATAAATATAATGCAGGGGGGATATTTGCAAATAAGTGCAGGGGGTATTCTGCATATAAATATAATACAGGAGGTATATTTGCAAATAACTGCAGGGGGTATTCTGCATATAAATATAATGCACGGGGTATATTTGTAAATAACTGCAGGGGGTATTCTGCATATAAATATAATACAGGGAGGATATTTGCAAATAAATGCAGGGGGTATTCTGCATATAAATATAATACAGAGGGGATTTTTTGCAAATAAAATATGGAGGGGGTATTTGCATATAATTAAGGGTTGAACAGTTGTTTTACCTTGACATATAGCTGCCATATGTCATCATCTACATTAATCTATTTCCCGGAATCATTCCATCCAAACCCGCTCGTCTCTTGCATCCCGAGCAACTGGTAATACGTTTTCTTCCAAACTGTCAACCTGGAATTGATGTGCTTAGCTTGTATCCTCGAATTTGGAATTATCGCATTTATGGCCACCTCTAATGTTTGCAAATAACCAGCTCTAAAGGAATTATCGGACTTCCACCCATTAATAATTAGATCTTTTAGACAGTGAATTAGTGTTTGTTCTTCCAGCTCATTCCAAGTTCGACGCACACCTTGCGTCTTCCTTTGGGACGGAGCAGCATCACCGAATCATGGGATTGACGACATATTGCAGAATATATTATATCTGCGCACAACAAGTAAACACCGTCATTAACATAATTAATCCCAATCCTATCTCCAAAAAATTAAATACAACGATGAATAAATACTTTACACTTCACAAACTTCACATAAAAAATCAACTTGAGAATCACACGTAAATTGACAGCGACAATCATAATAACCAAGTCCAAATAAAATACATAATTCCAAATAAAATACATAAATAACACAATTGCAATATGGCACAATATGAAATCCAATTATAGGTAATAGCAAACAAATCCTTTTATTATTATTCAATCACGATCTTCATTCCATTTGTTGAACATATCGTGGGCCATGTTGTCGCGAAAATTATTCCACGCAGCTAACGGTTCGACCGAATCAATGTAATCTCCAGCATTGTTCTCAATCTCATCATCACTCGAGTCGCTTTCATCCGATTGCCAATATGATTTGTCGTTAGGCATTGTTTGTCGTATGAAATTTTGAATCAGCAATAGAGCCATAATTACTCGATTCTGCGTCTTCAAGGGGTAGAATGCGTTGCTCCGTAGAGTTGCCCACTTTTTCTTTACCACACCGAAACTGGGCTCAATTACATTCCGTGCTTGCGAATGTTTCATGTTAAAAAACTCCCGCTCATTCTGCGGAACCTCCATACCCGCACCCCACTCTTTCAAATGATATCGTACCCCTCTGTAGGGCGCAAGAAATCCTTCCCAACCAACTAATGCATAACTGAAAGCTCCTTCAATGTCACATGCAGCTAGGACATTCGTGGAAATTGCACCTTTTCTCGATCTATACCGTGGTTTGTCTCTGTTCGGAACTTGGACATTCACGTACGTTCCGTCCAACGCCAAATGCAACCCTAATGCAAATGGAATAATAATCAAGATACAGCGGAAAACAAAGAAACCATTACGGGGGATAATAAGATTAATACTCACCGGAAAACAATTCCACCTTGTATCCGCGCAATCAATAGCAATTGGTTAGGGTTTGGATAGTAAGATCGGATGCAAAGAGCAAAGAATTTAGTACACGATAGAAGCATTTGCTCACGGTGTCACCTGACCGTTTGTAATCTCCTCCAACAATTCGGATCTTCTTGTGGTGAGCAAGGACCGACAAAAACATTGCAACTTGTTCTCTAACCGGAACATATTTAGTATCCCTCAACCCACCCGCGTTATGTAGTAAACAACAAAACTTTTCAAATGCATTCATAGTTAGACGTGTGTTATTTCGGCAAATAACATTCTTTTCCTTGGTTATTTCGATTAAATAATCGATTTGCGTCTGCCTTCCACGGATTAGGCTATAACGAATGGGTTTTTTCAAAGTTCGGGCATGATGTGCAATCACACGAAAGCCAAAAAAATAAACTCCCATCTAAAAGAATTGATGAAACATAATTAACAATTGCTGTTTGTGTCGTTCATCCATTTGCAACGTGCTCCTAGAATTTTTTAAAATCCCAATCAAATCATATGAACCGAACAATGGAAAAAACATTGAACCTACGAACTTATGGGTATAATCAAAACCATAAGCTTTCTCTAGTAACGAAAGACAAGGAATGAATACTATGAACAACCTATAAACATAATAAAGTAATAACATTCAACAATAGACCAAAGCATTATCTTTAACAACATATTACAACCAACGAACTTGAAGCAACATAGACCCACGCACACCCACACTTGACATATAGTATCATAAAAATATAGCAAGCTAATGGGGTGTTTTTTATTTCTATAGTATCATAAAAATATAGCAAGCTAATGGGGTGTTTTTTATTTCATTCAACCCACAATTGACAAAGTTTTCCGGTTAAAGCTTATGTTCATACAAGAACAAAAATACCAATCTTCAACCAATGTAATAAACAACAAATCCACCAAACAAGTTTTAAAAAAAAAAAAAAAAGAACATAAAACCTAGCTCTCAAATGTACTGTTTTTTATTCCAATACAAATATACACCTACACCCACGTACTACAAACCTCAAAATAGATATTAGTTGAAGCATAAACATGAGGGAAACACAAATGTTTACCAGATAAGGCCAGATTCAATTTGAAGCACTTCGACTGGTTCTTCAAACCTTCGCGAAATTTGCTCCAACAACTGAGAGATCTGCAAATCGAGCTTATTATTAGTTAAACCCGTGGCAAATTGTACGGGTATGCAAGAAAAAAAAAGGATTACGAGAAGAAGAAAAAAACAGCTGAAAATGGGATGAATTGCTTCTCTTCTCTGGCCGCGAATGTGAAATGGAGGGAAAATAAAATAATTGCTTCTTTTGTTTATTTTTTAATAGGTACAACCGTAATAAGATGAAAGTCCAGGGGCATTTTTGGGTTAAAAATTAATTATTGGGCCGCATAAAATTAATTGAACCTGGGAGATCCAATTATAATTTGTCCAATAAAGGGGGATGGCCCACAAAACCGGAAGATTATTACGGGTAGCCCGGGTTTTTATCTTCCAACCCGAACAAACTATTACCGGCCCATTTGAGATAAATAAAAATAGTAGCTACCTTATCTGGGCCTTATACACCAATCCGAACGCAGCCTAAGTTTACAATGTAACAATGGATTTCAAATATTGATCCTAAGTCTTCACACATGTAAAGAATATTATATTTGTGTTGCACCAATGCGATAAAAATATGTACTTTAAGCATTCAGTTGTTATCAACTATGTAGACTAAAACTCAGAGAGGTTCACTTTTCTATCAACGTTAACTGTTAAGTATTAGTACGTGTACTGTTTATGAAATTAGTTTTGTTTTTTGTTTTGAGTGAATTGTATTTTTGGTACAGAGCTATAGGTCAATTCTCACTTTTGGTACTGAGTTTTATGTGTCCAACACATTTGGTACAGAGCTTTAACAAATTGTGACACATTTGGTACAACCGTTCAAAATTACCGCTAAGTGATGACGTGGCAGTTAAGTCTAATTGCAAAGTTGATGCCATTACTTATGTTGAATGATATTTTTATCACATAATATTTTAGGTTACCAAAAAAACCCTACACCTCCAAATTTAGTGACGATTTTAGTCTACATTGTTGTCAAATTTCAAAATTGACTCGATTTCGAATAAGACCACGTGTGGACCAATTTGAAAAATTTACTTATTTTATTTAAATAACTAAGTTGATTTATAAAAAATATTAATAAATTAAATAATACTTTAACATAAATATCACCAAAATTAAGAAAAAATATTCGTTTTAAATATAAAATTTATATAATAGCAATAATCTATTTAGTTTTTATTAAAAAAAATAATAAATTATATAATTAAAAACTATTTAATATTTATTAAAATAATAAATAATAAATAATTATAATTTTAAAAAAATTCTAACCCTACAATATATTCTTTTTAAATATAAGATTTATATAATAGTATTAATATATTTAATATTTATTAAAAAAAATAATAAATAATTTTAATTTACAAAAAATCCAACCCCACCCAACCCACCCCCTCCCCTCCCCTCCCCACTACCCCGATTCCCAGGCGGCCTGGGAATCAGGGTAGGGGGGAGGGAGGGGAGGGGTTGGGTGGGTGGGTAGAGTTAGATTTTTTTTAAAAGTATAATTATTTTTTATTTTTTTTAATAAATATTAAATATATTAATACTATTATATAAATCTTATATTTAAAAATAATATATTTTCTTAATTTTGGTGATATTTATGTTAAATTATTATTTATAAGTAATTAATATTATTTATATAAAAATTAGTTATTTAAATATAAATAAAATAAGTAAAAATATTCAAATTGATCTGCACGTGGCCTTATTCGAGTCAATTCTAAATTTTGACAACAATGTAGACTAAAATCGTCACTAAATTTTGGAGATGCTGGCCTTTTTTTGTAACCTGAAATATTATGGGGTAAAAATATCAGTGAACATAAGTAATGGCATCCACTTTGTAATTAGACTTAACTGCCACGTCATCACTTAACTGCAATTTTTAACGACTGTACCAAATGTGTCACAATTTGTTAAAGCTTTGTACCAAATGTGTTGGACACATAAAGCCCAGTACCAAAAGTGGAAATTGACCTATATCTCTGTACCAAAAATGTAAATCTCTCCTTTTGTTTTTCTTTCCCGCTATTTGGAATCCTTGATCCTGATGAAACATCTAGGATCTTCGCTCTAATTTCAATAATAGTTATGATCCTTTCGGTTCTTTGTGATAAATTCGAAAAAGATTGTGATGTACGATTCCAAATTAGAGAGTTAACTTATCTGAAGTAAATGAATGACCCCATTGACTTTAGGAACCATTTCTATACGTGAGGAAAATACATGATATTTTCCTGTGTTATGCGAAACCTGCACAAGAGTTTCATTTCTAAATTTTCGTTCCACCAAACCGCCTTGTGTTTTAAGAAATCCTATATAAAACACTCAATTTGTCCCCCTCCGTCCAATTCGTTCCACCAAACCGCCTTTTTTTTTTTTTGCATAATATTTTCAGCCTAAATGACAATAATACTATTTATTCATTACCCACCCTTAACAATAAAATGCACAAATTTTTTTTGTACTTTTCGAATCTAGAACGGAATACCTAATTCACTTTCGGGGCATTGTCTCAGACCAGGAAAGCATCCAATTCTAGCAGTAAGGCGTTGGTTCGGTCGGTTGAGGTCCATGTACTTTTTAAACTTTGCACATAATCCTCTTGTACTGTCCGAACCTTGCACATAATATGATTTTACCTTTGAACATTGCACAAAACTCCCTTGTACTTTTGAACGTTTGCACAAAACTCCCTTGAAAGTTTTCAGTAATATATCTAAGAGTAATTTAGGTAAATCAATTAAATATTGACGGTTTAGTGACTAATGGAATAAAAGAAGAGTGTGCAGAATTTCTGAAAGTACAAGAAGATTTGATACAATAAAAATTTCACAGAAAAATTTCGTGCATGTTTTGAATGAGACAGGTATTCTCATTTTTCCTTTTGCAACTTGCTCGCAGACAGCTATATTACTGGTGAGGCAGAGTTACCTCCAACACATTCTATTATTTTAATTGATTTTATGATGACTATTAATTAAGATTTCCACACTTTGAAAATTCAGGGAGAGTAGAACCAAAATAGAATCAATAAATTGAGGATAAAATCTACAAGAACATATTGAACGGTTAGTATTGTAGGTCAAGTCAATTTAACCCCCATTTGCAGGGCGTTTATTGATTAAATGAGTCAAGCTATTTTATTTTTTATTTTTCTATATATTATTATTATTATACATATACAAAGTACTGGCATAAGGAAATTTCTTTTCCTTTTTTGTAAAGACTAATATATCCCTATTTAAATTATATTGTGATATTTAATTTTATGGCAAAAAGATAAAATAAAAGAATCCTGGAAATATAATTAGACAAGAAGTCTCTCCTACATCAACCTTATTATAATTATCTTTTAAAGTTATAGAACTCATTAAAATATTAATGATAACAAAAAAAAAAAATTCTTATTTATTTCTTCAAAAAATTCTTTGGAAAGTTCTTAAAAAATTATTACTTATTAAGGAACCTCAAAAATATTAAAGAGACTGAAAAAAATTATGCCACGTAAATAAAAAAAAAGGTACTATTTAGTTAACAAAAAAATGTATAATTGGCTTAAGCCCATAAAAGTCAAAAGATAAAAATTGTTAAAATCAACAAAAACAGATAAAATTTGATCGAAAATATATGATAAAAATGGTAAAATCAATGGGAAAATGTATTATATAGAAAGAAAAACAAGTTAAAGCAAAAAAAAATGGTGAATAGATAAAACAACAAGGTTAACGGGCAAAAAAATGGGCAAAACCGGTAAAAAACATTGATTGACATCGTCTAAACACGGGATAACAAAAAAAGGATCTAATCGATAAAAGAACAAAAACAAAAAAATGAGTTAATTGGCAAAAGAAATTGAAGGTGAAAAATGTGAGAAAATATGTTAAATAAGCAAAAGAGTAAGTAAAATCAGACTAAAATTGGGTTAAATCGAAGAGAATGAGTGAACTGATGAACTAATGTGAAAATCGACTAATGGGTTAAACTTGAGAGAATGGATGGATCGATTAATAAACTGGATAAACCATAAAAAAAGGTGAATCGGTGAAAGAACAGATTAAAATAATAAAAAAATCAGTGTAAAAGCAGGTAAAATCGATATTTCTTTCGTAAGTTTTTAGAAATTATCACTTATTAAAGAACCTAAAAATTAAAGGCTATCTTCGGGCTATAGGAATAAAAAAAAAACACTATTTGGTTAACTGAAAAACTTATAATCAAAACATAGGATTGTTAAAATTGATGAAAACGGGTAAATTCTATTAAAAATATATTTGATAAAAAAAATTGTAAAAATAATCTAGAAATGAGTTAGATAGTAAAAAACGAGTTAAAGGAAAAAAATGGTGCAATTGATAAAAACAACAGGGTAAGCCGGCAAAAAACGGGTAACTGGTAAAAATGAATGATATTGAATAAACATGAGATAGCAAAAAACAAATGGCAAACTCAATGTAAAAGCAGATGAAATCGATGAATGAACATATTGAAATAACAAAAAAATGATAAACTTAGTGTAAAAACAGGTTTACTCGACAAAATTGAGGAAAATTGGTAAAAAAAAAAAGGGGGGGGGGGGTTAGATTAGTTAAGAAATGGATTAGGCATGTAATTGAAAATGAATTAACTCATGAAAAAATAGGTATAGCCGACAAAACTGGTTAAATTGAAAAAAAAAAATGAGGTTTAAACTTGTGAAAATTGGTTAAATTGAAAAAAAAAACGGGGGGGGGGGGGTTTAAACTTGTGAAAACTGGTTTAAATGAAAATATCAAGGTCAAGGAATAAAAGAATTGATATTGTTCTGTAGTTCAAATGGTTATTTTAGAATAATAGTTAGGTAAACATGTAGTTTTATGTTATAAATACTTAAGTAATTATAGTTCATTTTCTATTCCCAAGTCTTGATTTTAAGTATTTATGATAATAACTTAAAATTATTGGGAACAAGATAGTAATAATTAAAGCAATTTAGTCAAAAAAAAAATTATGTGATATGTCATTAAGACCATAATATGATTCAACTAACATAAGAAATTAGTTAGTCAAGCAAAAAAAGTTGAAATAGGTTGAATCAACATAATAATAGGTAAAATCTACTAGAGTTGAGTTAAATCGGATAGAATGGATAAAGTGATTAACAAATGGGATAAAACACAAAAAGGGTGAAATCGGTCAAAGAACGTGTTAAAATAACAAAAAAAGAATAGTAAACTCTGTGTAAAAGTGAGTGCAATCAATATTACATTAGGCAATTCTTAAGAAATGACCAATTATTAAAGAGCCTTAAAATAACCACCTTTGTGTTGTATAAATAAAATAAAGTACTGCATAGTTAACTGAAAAACTTATAATTAGATTAAGTTAAAAAAAAAAAACATATAAATGATATAAACTGATGCTAACGGGTAAAATTCGATTAACAAATATATGATAAAAATGAAAAGATGGGTTAGATCGAATGAAAATGAGTTAAGCAACACAAAATAGTACAATCGATAAAACAATGAAGTAAACCGGTAAAATATTGAATGACATCGACTAAACACAAGATAACAAAAAACTGGTCAAATTGACAAATATCAAAAACAAAAAGACGAGTTAAAATGACAAAAAAAAAAGGGTGAAATAGTTGAGAAAATAGGATAAATCAGCGAAAGAATAAGTAAAATCAACTAAAATTGGGTTAAACCGGAGAAAATGAGTGAATTGATTAGCGAATGTAATAAACCACAAAAATCGGTGAAATCACTGTAGGAACGAATTAATATAACATAAACTGGTTTAGATGGAAATATCAAGGTCAAGGAATAAATAATTGATATTAGTCATTAGTTCAAATGGTTGTTTTAGAATAATAGTTATGTAGACATGTAGTTTTATATTATAAATACTTAGTAATTATAATTCATTTTTTTATTTTCAAGGGCTGGTTTTAGGTATTTATGATAACAGCTTTAAATTATTGGAAACAACATAGTAATAATTAAAGCCATTTAATCAAATAAATTATGTGGTAAATCATTAAAACCATAGTATGATTAAAAATGATTATATGATTCAACTAACATTAGAAATTACTTAATCACGTGCAACACACGTGTGCTTTTCTAATTCCCTAAAAAGAAAAAAAGAAAAGCGATTTTTTATACCTTTTTATTTTATTTTATTTTATTTTTATTACATAACGAGTCAACTTATTAATCAATAAAAAGTCTTTTAATTCCAACTGACAATAAAAAAAACTCTTATCTCTTCATTTGTGTGTTTCTGAGTGCATCACCAATCAAATTCAAGTAATAACAAAAAACAAAGAAATTGTTTGTCAATTTAATTAGCTTCTTCTACAGTTAGGATTATATGTAGTCTCTTCACAAGTGATGAAAGGATAAAACACCCTTGTAATTTTCAACGTTTGCACAAAACTCCCTTAAAAGTTTTCACTAATATATCTAGGAGTAATTTAGGTAAATCAATTAAATATTGACGGTGTTAATCATGACTAACGGTGTAAAAGAGAAGTGTGCAGAATTTCTGAAAGTACAAGAAGATTTGATACAACAAAAATTTCACAGAAAAATTTCATGCATGTTTTGAATAATACAGAGGAGTACCGTGCACTTTCCCCTCTATATGTCGAATTTGAATATTCTAAATTTGTATCGGGTTTTGGGCATTTTGCACCCTAGAATTATAGGGTTTTGGCACTTTGCACCCTAGAAATATAATTTATTTGGCACTTTGCACCCTTTGTGAGAAAATTTATTGGTAGAAGTGTAGAATAGTTATTTTCAATTTTTGTAATATAGATGTTGCACCCTTATAATATAGAATGTTGGTATTTTGTACCCTAAAATTATAAAATATTAGCATTCACCCCGATTTATTTTTTTTGGCACTCTGCAACCTAAAAATATAATTTGTCTAATATTTTGCACCATAATGTATTTTTCTTAAAAAAAAAAAACTCATGAATGTCGGCGATGTAGAGATAAAATGGTCATTTCTATGCACAACAATCATAAACCTGTTATTCTAAATTTATTTCACTTTATAATAACTTATTTTAACATTTTCTCTTCGTAAAATTTAGATTAAAAAAAGACATTGTCTTCATTTTATTTTCAAGTATCCTCTAGATTATTTACTTTATATATAAAATACACGTTTACATATCTAATATATTATTATATTGCAAGTTATTTTCATTATTTAAATTATCATATTAAGTCGGTGTTGAAAATGCCAGAACTTATATTTTTTAGTTGCAAAGTGCCAATATTCTATATTTCAGAGTGTCAAAATTTATACCTTTAAGGTGCAAAGTGCCAAAAATATTCAAAAATAACTATTATACCCTTCAATCAATGAATTTTTTCTTAAAACACACACTAGGGTACAAGGTGCCAACTAAATTGTATTTTTAGGATTCAAAGTGCCAAAATTTTTAAGTTATGATGCAAAGTGCCAAAACCCTATAATTTCAGGTACAAAGTGCCAAAAGCACTTTGTATCATTTTTCCAACTTTGCAGACAGCTATATTACTGGTGAAGCAGAGTTACCTCCTAGGCATTCTATTATTTTAGTTGATTTTATGATGACTATTAATTAAGATTTCCACACTTTGAAAATTCAAGGAGAGTAGAACCAAAATAGAATCAATAAATTGAGGATAAAATCTACAAGAACATATTGAACGGTTAGTATTGTTGGTCAAGTCAATTTAACCCCCATTTGCACGGCTTTAATTAATTAAATTAGTCAAGCTATTTTATTTTTTTATTTTTTCCCTAATAAAAAAAAATCAATTTTTATACCTTTACATTTTATTTAATATTTTTACATAATGAGTCAACTCACTAGTCAATCTAAAGTCTTTTAAGTCCAACCGACAATAATAAAACTCTTATCTTTTCATTTGTGTGTTTCTGAGTGCATCACCTATCAAATTCAATTAATAACAAAAACAAAGAAATCGTTTGTCTTTTTAATTAGCTTCTTCCACCGCTAGGATTATAAGTAGTCTCTTCACAAGTGATGTCCCTAACTCTGTGCATGAGCTTCACAAAATAAAACTTGTTCAAAATTTCTCTTTCTCTTTCTAACTTAAAATCAATAGAAAATGAGAAAACAAGCAACCATTTTTCTTATTTTCTTCTACCTGATGAAAGTTCTCTGCTTGGCTGCATCTCGGCTTAATAGCCCAACTGATGAGCATTCACTTCTAGCCATCAAATCCCACATAATTACATCCGACCCCAACAACACTTTGGCATCCAACTGGTCACAAGGAACCTCATTCTGTACCTGGATTGGCATCACTTGCAGTCGAAGGCGCCCTAGAGTCACGGCTCTTGATCTCTTCAACATGGGCTTACAAGGAACCATTGCAAAAGAAATTGGAAATCTCTCATTCCTCAAATACTTAGGAATTGATAACAATAGTTTCGAGGGCGTAATCCCTGATGAAATTGGAAACTTGCGACGCCTTCGCTGGATACGAATGTCATTTAATCAACTTAGTGGTCAGATCCCACTTAGCTTTGGATTCTTAACCAATCTTGAATGGTTAGAAGTTGAATTTAATCATTTGACCGGTACTATTCCAGGAAGCATATTCAACATTTCCTCTTTGAAGTCAATAGGTTTTACGGGAAATCAACTTTATGGATCTCTACCTAATGATATGTGCTACCATTTATCAAAATTGGAGGGGTTATACCTTTCATTTAATCAATTAAGTGAAGATATCCCAACAAGCTTGTCTGCTTGTTCACAACTCAACATACTTTCTCTATCTTACAATAATTTCACAGGTGCCATTCCAATGCAGATGGGAAACTTGTCACAACTACAAAAACTCCATTTTGGTACAAATAAATTGTCAGGTAATGCATATCTCTTCAATTTATCATTTTTTTTCTTGCACGAAAATCCCATCCATACAAAATTTTCCGACTTCAGTCTCACGTGCTACATATGGGTATGAGCTTAGATTTTAAAGGGGAAAATTGCTTTTTTGGTACCACAGGATAGGCTGACTTGCACTTTTGGTACCATTGGATATGAAAATGCAAATTTGGTACCATAGGATAGGTTTTTATTGCAATTTTGGTACCAAACCCAATTTTTCTACAAAGTTAATGGCAATTTACCCCATACTAAATGCATAATGTTCAATTTAACCCCTCGTGGTTTAAAAAAGAGCATTTTACCCCTTGAAATTTTGTAAAAATTTCACATCGTCTCCCTGATATTTTTATAGGCGGCACTTAATCCACTTTTATTATGATAATGTGAGTTTTTACCCATTGTGTTATGATAAATATGACAATTTATTCCCCTATGTTAAATAAAATAGTTTGAATGCATACTCTCAATTTCCGCAAGTGAGATACAATCTTCGGCTGAAGGGGGTAAATTGCTTCATTAAAATTTAACAGGGGGTAAATTGATTTTTTTGAAATTATAGAGGGATAAATTGAACATTATGCATTTCATAGGGGGTAAATTGCCATTAACTTTGTAGAAAAATTGGGTTTGGTACCAAAATTGCAATGAAAACATATCCTATGGTACCAAATTTGCATTTTCGTATCCAATGGTACCAAAAGTGCAAGTCAACCTATCCTATGGTACCAAAAAAGCAATTTTCCCGATTTTAAAGTATTTTAGTCTTTAGAAGTAGAAGTTAATTTATATAGAGGCCCGGGTAATCTGACAAGAAATAATAAAGCAATGGAATTTTAGGCAAAAATTAAACAAATAAACAAATAAAGAGGATTGTTTAATTGACATATGATTGACGATTTTTTTCAAATTGGAAATTCACATTACAAAAAATTCTCAAATTGAGGTTATGGCAAATGTACAAGAAAGGAGAGTTACATATGAAAGATAACAGAGTCAATTATCACGCAGATTTTCGTTAACATATTTTTTTATTTTCTTTTTATTTTTATAAATTATTAGAAAAGTGTAAATATATTGAATATGTCTAGTTAATTTCATGAATATTTTTTATAAATTGAGTACAATTAATTTTGTAATAAAATAACATATATTAATGATTGGTATCCAATTTAAGTTTCTGTCAAATATGTCATGATCATAAATTTATAATGTGAATGTAACATCAAGCACATTATTTCCAAACCAAGGACCCATTTGTTATTGAAATCGCCCCATTTTTTTGAAAATTGTATAAAATTACCATGTGTTATATTTAGAGCACTAAATTCCCTTATGTTTTCATTACTTTGCATACGCCCTTCGAAAATTTAACGGAATTGAATGGCAATTTGGTGTAATAAATTTAGCATGGTATATCTTGCCGAATCCCATATTGGTTCGGGAACTTATCTATCTTTCAATACCTAAACTTTTATTTTTAATAGGTACTATTCCACCTTCAATTGGTAACCTGTCAAATTTGAACACATTAGATTTCAAAGACAACAAATTTGAAGGTACAATTCCCTCAACAATTGGACATCTATCCAAATTAGCATTTCTGAATCTAGCATCAAATCAACTCAAGGGTGAACTTCCCTCTTCTGTGTTCAACCTCACAAGACTAGAAACACTTTCACTTAGTCAAAACGAATTAACCGGCACCATTCCTTCTTCCATTGACAGAGGGCTTCCAAATCTTCAATTTCTCTATCTTGGGGGTAATCGATTTTCAGGAAATATTCCGAATTCAATCTCAAATCTCTCGTCACTAAGCATTTATGGTATTTCCTTTAACTCGTTTATTGGACACATACCGATCAATCTTGGGAACTTACGTTCACTACAAATACTTGAATTGGGGGGAAATCAGTTCACAAATGATCTGTCCATACCCGAACAAGAATTTCTTACATCCTTGTCCAATTGCAAGAACCTTACAGACTTACATATTTCCTATAATCATATATCCGGGCCTCTACCCAAATCTTTAGGCTCGAGCAATTTTTCTGCATCTCTTGAAATATTTATAGCTGGAGAGTGCAACATCTCAGACACAATTCCAAGTGAAATCGGTAATTTGAGCAGTTTGTTTTTATTGGACCTCGGAAATAATAACTTGACTGGAATAATTCCAGAGACGTTAGGACGTCTAAGAAACTTGCAGAGTTTATCAATCTATGGTAATAAATTGCATGGTCTAATACCGAATAGCTTTTGCAATCTCGAAAATGTGTTTCGTATTATTTTAGAGAAAAATAGGCTTTCTGGGCCGCTACCAAGTTGTTTTGGAAATCTCCCTTCATTGAGAGAAATTTATTTGGATGACAATTTCTTCAATTCTAGCATTCCATCGACTTTATGGTCCAGTAATCTGCTTCAAATAGTATCTATGTCGCGAAATTCGTTTGAGGGTTCTTTGTCTGATGCAATCGAAAAAATGAATAGTTTGAGATGGCTTGATCTATCTGGAAACCAGCTATCCGGAAGCATTCCAAGCAGTATAGGGGAACTGCAGAGTTTAACTTATTTATGGTTGGATAACAATAAGTTCAATGGCCCAATACCTTTATCTTTGGGTAATATGAGAGCGTTGCAATATGTGGACTTATCCGAAAATAATCTATCTGATTCAATTCCAATGTCATTGGAGAAGCTTACATATCTTGATTACTTCAATGTTTCGTTCAATGAACTTACAGGACAAATCCCAGATGGAGGACGTTTTCGGAACTTTACTTCAGAACTTTTCATAGGCAATAAAGGTTTATGTGGAGCATCTCGATTTAATGTCGAAGTTTGTAAAGAGAATACACCCAAGTCTTCAAGAAGAAACATACTTCTAAGATATATTCTACCGCCAATAGCTTTAATCATTCTTGTTGCAACAGCTATAATGATCTACTTGTTTAAACATCGTGGTAGAGATTCAACACTTTTATCTTTTTCCAAATCAAATCTCGGCCTCAAACATGAGAGGATCTCGTACTATGAAATTCTACGAGCCACAGACAACCTCGACATATCAAATTTGATTGGGAAAGGTAGCATTTGCTCGGTATACAAAGGAACGTTTTCTAATGAGATGATTTATGCGGTTAAGGTTTTTGACTTAGACGTGCAAGGTGCATTCAAGAGCTTTGACACGGAATGTCAAATCATGCGTAGCCTTCGGCATAGAAATCTTGTGAAGGTCTTCACTAGTTGCTCGAATCTTGATTTTAAGGCTTTGGTATTGGAATATATGCCTAATGAAAACCTTGAGAAATTGTTGTACTCTCCAAATTATTATTTGAAAATTGGTCAACGTTTAAGAATAATGATAGATGTAGCATCTGCAATAGAGTATCTACATCAAGGTTATTCATCACCGATTGTGCATTGTGATTTGAAGCCGAGCAATATACTTCTGGATAAAGATATGGTGGCACGTGTGGGAGACTTTGGGATTGCAAAACTTCTAACACATGATCAGAGGATGGCACAAACGAAAACTTTAGGCACCATTGGATACATGGCACCAGGTAAGAACATTATAAATACTCTAAACTTTTCCAGATCAAAATATTTTATAATTTCATAGTTTTTAATATTGAATGGCGTAGAAAGAAGAAAAAGTTTTTCAAAGAATAACAAACATAAAATAAAAAAATGTGGCCATTTAACTCCAAAACACTATTCTCTCAAAAAAAAAAAAAAAACTTCCAAACCACTCAATAGAATTGTCACTAGCTATTATCTATGCACCATTTAATAGTGAATAAAAAAATACCCCTATTCTTTGCTTCATTATAAAAACTAAAAAATCTTGTGTTATTTTTTTATTGGAAATCCCCCCCCCCCTATTAATTTTTTATTCGCAAAACCCCTCCTCTCAAGTTAAAATGACTATTATACCCCACCAGGGAATGAAAAAACACAAATATTAACCTATTAAATTGGAAATAATCCCCTCGTTAATTTTGTAAAATGGCAATAACTCTCATGTCTACTTACAAAATTAACAATAACCTCCTTATAATTTATGACAAATTTTTTTATGGGTTTTTTTCATAATAAAAAAAAGAAAATAGGGGGGTTTCGCTGCTAAAAAAAAAAAAATATGTCTTTTTAAAAAATTAGGCAAAGTAGAAGGGGTATTTTTTCATTTAGCTCTATCATTTAACTTTGCTAATCTGATCTCATATGTGAATTTTGCAGAATATGGATCAGGAGGATTAGTATCAACATTCGTAGATGTTTACAGCTATGGAATTTTGTTGATGGAAACATTTACGAAAAAGAGACCAACCGATGAGTTATTCTTAGGAGAGTTAACGATGAAGAGATGGGTGTCCGAATCATTTCCCAATAGTGTAATGCAAATTGTTGATACTGAATTACTAAATGCAGATGAAGAATATTCTGTTAAAGCTAACATCGAGGAGTGCTTGATTTCAATCATGGAACTGGCCATTGAATGTGCAGCTGATATACCAGATGATAGACCTAATATGAAAGATGTTCATGTGAGGCTCAAGAAGATCAATATTAAAGTAGCTAATTAAGGTCCATAATATATCTTAATGGAAATATCTAATTAGAATTGTCATAATTCAACTACTTTTTCCATGATAATTTTCTGTTTATTCAAATAATAAATTCAAAAAAATTTGTTGTTTTTTTCTAGCTGGAGTAATTAAATGCATGTTAAGGAAAATCAGTTCAACACTCCAATTGATCTTTTTGAGCCTTGATATAACATCTTTGATGTTGAGTCAGACCCATAATTGATGTCAAACACTTTTCAACAGCTTTGAAGAAAAATACCTTTCACTATTTTCAACATCTCTTCGTTAGTTGTACTTGATTGCTGTATGTAGATGATGAGATCATAGGGTAGAAATTATAAATGAAAAAGACTTCACTTCTTAGTATGTTCTCGCCCATATATATAGTTATATCCGATTAAAAAAGGGTATTTTGAAAATGTTCACTGCTTGATTTATAATGTGGTGTTATATATTATAAAGTAAATTTTGTTATGTAGTATAAAAATGAAATTCAATAGTAAAATTTTGTTGGGCAATGGGTAAGTAAGGGTCTGTTTAGGCATCTTAATTGAGGTGGGGGAGAGGGAATCCATGGGGGAAGGGGTGAAGAAATGAACTTTGGTAAGGAGGGGGTGGGAGAGAGGGGAGTCTTTTGGATGTGGATAACCACCTTCTGGGGGGGGGGGAGGGTGGGTGGCCGGACCTCCTCACCCACCTCTGTGTTGCCCTGCACATACTTTAGTCTTTACTCTTCATCTAGTTAACCTTGGATAACCAAGGTTAGAAACTCAAGATTATAATTACACCAAATGTTGATTTCTTCATTCTTCAGGTAGGCAGTAGGGTCCTTGTATTTTTTTTTTAAAAATCTTAGATCAACTTAGACAATACATATTTTATATTGCTAGTTATACGGCATTTGATTTATCTTTCCAGCTTTAACATAAATGTAAGTGGGTGCTTTGGCTTTTGTTTACTCATGGATGAATTTCAGTGACAGAGTCTCTCAGATTATAAAATAAATTACCAAAAGAGGATGATTGAGCTCAACCATGACTTCAGATGAATTAGAAGAACTGCAGAAACGAATGTCACTCCATTCATACATAAGGATGCAAAAGCATATAAAGAATTTGTGATGTATATTGTATCATAGTGCAATTTGTAATGCTTTAAACAATAATTTCTTAGTTTAGCATTTATAAACTTCTTTTTATTCATGGTGTAATCTGTTAATACGTTTTTCTTTTTCTTTTTCTTTATTCGTAAGTTTGTAACATCATAAGACAAATTTAATTCTGTACTCATCTTTCCCAATATGCTAATATATATAAATCTTTCAAAACTCTCATGATCTCGACTCCTTTTAGTCTATAAGCTTGTATGCATACTCGATGGGAATGACGAAAACGAATATGACACTGAAATGCATATAGTGCTTGTGGGATTCCTACAAAGATCAATTTGTGCGGTAAGCATTGAATTATATGCTCGATTTTACTGTCTTGAAAGTTTAAACGCTTATTATTAGTTGTCATTCTGGCAAAGATTAAATCTTCATCTTTGTTAATGAGCCTTTGTGATTAATCTACAATCTACATACATGCAGGGGAATATATTGAATAATCTTGACATAGTCGATGATGATAAATCTAGTGCGGATGCATCTTTGAATATGCCACCTTTTCCCAAACAATCTTTAAGAAATTGCTTGCAAGGACATACAGATGAAGAAAATTTTGTTCCTTGATTGAAAACATTAAGGATTTTCTGTCTTTTAAGTATATTAATTTCTTGTTAAGTGCATCTTCTGTTGATGTAGACAATGCCTATATGTGTCAAGTAGAATAATAAGTTTACAATGTGACAATGGATTTCAAATATTGATTTTTTCTAAGTCTTCACACATGTAAAGAATATTATATTTGTGTTGCACCAATGCGATAAAAATATGTACTTTTAGCATTCAGTTGTTATCAACTATGTAGACTAAAACTCAATAATCTTTACTACAGTACTTTTATGCGAGAGTGAATACAAATATTTTATAGCAATTTTCAACGAAATATTTTAGGGAAAAACGTGTGTTTCAATTTCGGTTGATTGTTACCAAGAGTATTTATGACGAGTATAAGATTTCCACACTTTGAAAGTTCAAGGAGGGTAGAACCAAAAGAGTATTGAACGGTTAGCAGCCACTATGTATTGTTGGTCAAGTCAATTGTTTCTCTCTTTTAATTAAATTCAAGTCCTAACAAAAACAAAGAAACTGTTTCTCTCTTTTAATTAGCTTTTTCCACAACTAGGAAATACAGATAGTCTCTTCATAAGTGATGGTCCCTAACTCTGTTCATTAGCTTCATAAAATAAAACTTGCAAGAAATAATAAAGCATATGATTGATGCAAATTTTAAAGTATTTTAATAAATCTTGTCAAGGTTATTACTAGTTGCTCGAATCTTGATTTTAAGGCTGTGGCTATGAAATATATGCCTAACGAAAACCTTGACAAATGACTTTATTCTCAAAATTATTTCTTAAGAATTGCTCAAAGATTAGGAATAATGATAGATGTTAGGCATAATAAGTTAAAAGACTTAACATAATATAATTTTAATTATAATAAAAATTGAAACAAACAAGATGTTAGCTGTATAATTGAGCAAAATGGCACAATTTGACAACAAACTTGAGGCCATGTTGTGTGTATTTGGATCTTGAATTAACTTTATTAAATATTTAAACCTATTGTCGTAAAATCAGAAGATATAAATTCAAATGTGTTTGTAATTTACACAAAAAATTTAAGTTTTTATAGTTTTTGATAAAGTCTAAATGAATTATATCGAAAATAAAGCTATGTATAATACTTTATAGTTATAATAATATTTCTATTTATATAATTTTGTAATACGTTCAATTTTTTTAATACCTATATTTCTAATATTATTGTGCATCATATTGTGTGAAAAAATTCAATAATAAATAATTGAACATGTGCAACGCCTGTACATCTTCCTAGTAATAATAAAATGCACAAAATTTCCTTATGGAATACCTATGTACTTTTTAAACTTTACACTACACATAATCCCCTTGTGTCTGAACCTCGCACATAAAAGTTTGGTGCAGTAAATTTTTTGCAGAAAAGTTTCGTGCATGTTTGGAATAACACGGGAAGTACCGTGCACTTTCCATCTATATGTCGAATTTGAATATTCTAAATTTATACTCCCTTCATTTTATTTTATTTGTCGCTTTGGCAAAATTTTCTTGTTTACTTTTATTTCTCGTTTTAGGATTTCAATGTGAAATTACTATTGTTTTACCAATTTTACCCTTCTTACTAATAATTGTCATTAATGATAATTAATGCTGAGCTTATTTAATTAAAAAGGTATTTTGGATTGTTTGCTTCAAAAAAGTGATTATTTATGACATCCTTAATTCGTGTGCAATCCTCCAACACGACAATTAAAAAAACGGAGGAAATATTATCATTTTTCCTTTTTCAACTTGCTTGCAGACAGCTACCACTGCTGAGGCAGAGTTACCTCGAAGGTAGCATTTATGATGACTATTAATTAAGATTTCCACACTTTGAAAATTCGAGGAAGTTAGAAACAAAATTGATTCAAGAAATTGAGGATATTAAGGGTAAATTACGAATACCCCTCAGACAAGACCTAAATATAAATATTACCTTAACCTATTGGGTATTACAAAGAATTCCCCCAGGTTTGTCACCTTCTTACAATTAACCCCTTGACCTTAAAATGTTCTGGTTTTACCTTGGGGTGTTATTTGTATTGTTTATAATGTCTTATAAGTATTAAAACTTAGTGCTAATTATTATATTTTATTAATTAGAAAAGAGATAGTTATATATTTACTATCAAAATAATTGATAAAATTTATAATTGCCCATAAGTTTTAATAAATATTGCAAAAAAAAAAAAAAGGTATTTATATATTTATTAGCAATATAAATTGTAAAATATTAAAATAAATAGAATTTTAATAATACATTTTATAAATATGAACAAATTGTTTACACATAAGTTAAATATTTTATAAATTAATAAATTTAATAAAATTATGTTGTATTATAAATAAGATATTCTAATTTATCAAAGTTTATATTGTATTATAAATAGAAATATTTATCGAAATTTATGTGCAATTATAAATTATATCAATTATTTTGGTAGTAAATATGATTATTATTTTTATAATTTACAACATATAACAATTAACATCCAAATTTTAAAATTTATAACATATTATAAACATTACAAAGAACTTCCAAGGACAAAATTGAAATATTTTAGGGACAAGGGGTTAATTATAAGAAGTTGACAAACTTGAGGGGAATTTTTGTAATTCTCAATATGTGAGGGGAGTTTTTATAATTATGCCTTAACTGAGGCGGGTATTTGTAATTAACCCTAAAATCTATTAGAACATATTGAAGTATTGTGGTCAAGTCAATTTACCCCCATTTGCACGGCTTTTATTAATTACATTAGTCAAGCTATTTTATTTTTTATTTTTTCCCTAATACAAAAAAAAAAAAAAAAAATCAATTTTTATATCTTTTTATTTTATTTTATTTTATTTTATTTATTTATTTATTTTTTTCCATAACGAGTCAACTCACTAGTCAATCTAAAGTCTTTTAATTCCAACTGACAATAATAAAACTCTTATCTTTTCATTTGTGTGTTTCTGAGTGCATCACCAATCGAATTGAAGTAATAACAAAAACAAAGAAATCGTTTGTCTTTTTAATTAGCTTCTTCCACAGCTAGGATTATAAATAGTCTCTTCACAAGTGATGTCCCTAACTCTGTGCATGAGCTTCACAAAATAAAACTTGTTCAAAATTTCTCTTTCTCTTTCTAACTTAAAATCAATAGAAAATGGGAAAACAAGCAACCATTTTTCTTATTTTCTTCTACCTGATGAAAGGTCTCTGTTTGGCTGCATCTCGTCTTAATAGCTCAACCGATGAGCATTCACTTCTAGCCATCAAATCCCACTTAATTACGTCCGACCCCAACAAGACTTTGGCATCCAACTGGTCACAAGGAACCTCATTCTGTACCTGGATTGGCATCACTTGCAGTCGAAGGCGCCCTAGAGTCACGGCCCTTGATCTCTTCAATATGGGCTTACAAGGAACCATTGCAAAAGAAATTGGAAATCTCTCATTCCTCAAATACTTAAGAATTAGTAACAATAGTTTCGAGGGCGTAATCCCTGATGAAATTGGAAATTGCGACGCCTTCGCTGGATAAAAATGTCATTTAATCAACTTAGTGGTGAGATTCCACTTAGCTTCGGATTCTTAACCAATCTTGAATATTTAAGTATTCAAGGAAATCATCTCACTGGAACTATTCCATGGAGCATATTCAACATTTCCTCTTTGCAGGCAATAGGTTTTACAGGAAACCAACTTTCTGGGACTCTACCTAATGATATGTGCTACCATTTATCAAAATTGGAGGGGTTACACCTTTCATATAATCAATTAAGTGGAGATATCCCAACAAGCTTATCTGCTTGTTCACAACTCAACATACTTTCTCTATCTTACAACAATTTCACAGGTGCCATTCCAATGCAGATAGGAAACTTGTCGCAACTTCAGATACTCCATTTAGGTTCAAATAAATTATCAGGTAATGCATGTCTCTTCAATTTATAATTTTGTTTCTTGCACGAAAATCCCATCCATACAAAATTTTCCGACTTCAGTCTCACGTGCTACATGTGGGTATGAGCTTAGATTTAAAGTATTTAAGTTTTTAGAAGTAGAAGTTTAGACAGAGGGGCCGGGTAATCGTGCAAGAAATAATAAAGAAATGGAATTTTAGGCAATAATTAAACAAATAAAGAAATAAAGAGGAATGTTTAATTGACATATGATTGACGATTTTTTTTTCAAATTGGAAATTCACATTACAAAAAATTCTCTAATTGAGGTTATGGCAAATGTACAAGAAAGGAGTTTCATATGAAAGTTAACAGAGTCAATTATTACGCAGATTTTCGTTAACACATTTTTCTATTTTCTTTTTATAAATCTATATACAAATAAAAGTACGAGTTCAAAAAATAGAGTTTCTTGAATTTTTTGTGAAGACTAATATACCCCTACTTAAAAGATAACTAAATTAATTAAAATAAGAAAAAAAATAGAAAAAAGAAGTTTACTCCAATATGAACACTTCAATATAAAACTAAATGAAGATGTATAATTAAACATGAAGTCTTATTATATTTATTTCCTATTAAAATTATCTCTTACATCAATTTTTATAATTATAATCGGGAAAATTGCTTTTTTGGTACCATAGGATAGGCTGACTTGCACTTTTGGTACCATTGGATACGAAAATGCAAATTTGGTACCATAGAATATGTTTTCATTGCAATTTTGGTACCAGACCCAATTTTTCTACAAAGTTAATGGCAATTTACCCCCTATGAAATTCATAATGTTCAATTTATCCCTCTATAATTTGAAAAAAATCAATTTACCCCCTGTAAAATTTTAATGAAGCAATTTACCCCCTTCAGCCGGAGATTGTAACTCACTTGCCGAAATTGAGAGTATGCATGCAAACTATTTTATTTAACATAGGGGATAAATTGCCACATTTATCATAACAAAATGGGTAAAAAATCACATTATCATAATAAAAAGTGGATTAAGTGCCGCCTATAAAAATATCAGGGAGGCGATGTGAAATTTTTACAAAATTTCAAGGGGTAAAATGCTTTTTTTTAAATCACGAGGGGTTAAATTGAACAATATGCATTTAGTAGGGGGTAAATTGCCATTAACTTTGTAGAAAAATTGGATTTGGTACCAAAATTGCAATGAAAACCTATCCTATGGTACCAAATTCGCATTTTCATATCCAATGGTACCAAAAGTGCAAGTCAGCCTATCCTATGGTACCAAAAAAGCAATTTTTCCAATTATAATCTAAGTACGTAATTTTTGTTTGACTAAAGAAGTAAAATATAAACAATATTCAAGAATATCAAGACATGAATAACGGGTGAAATCGGTAAATACAATTGAAATAGATAAAAATTTGGGTGCAGTCGGTGATAGTCAATTTTCATGGAAAACGATGAAATCGATAAAAGTTGGTTAAAACATATGAAAATGATATAAAGAAATCTTGGGTGAAATTGGTGGACACTGATAAAGTTGGTGAAAAACGATTGAAACCGGTAAAAAGATGTCTGTGAAATCGATAAATACATATGCATTGGAATAACTTTGGATGAAATTCGTGAAAACCTGAAAATCGATGAAATTAGTGAAATACGGATGAAATCGTTTAAAATTAAATGCGTGAGATCAGTGAATTGGGGAACAAATGTAAAATCGAAGAAAATATGTGAAATCAATTAAATATGATATGAAATTGGTGGAAAAAAACTTGTAGATCAGTGGAAAAACTTATTGCTGGAATCAACCTCTTGTCCTGCTATTATTTTCTTGAGCAATCATGTGAGTATATAGTAAAGCAGCTTTCAAGAATGGAGAAACAAGGGTATGATCTATTCACATGTCTAAAACAGCTTTATTTCATTTCTTGCATTGTGATCTACAATTTAATAATAGTTTAGGAGATTAAAAAAAAAAAGTTAACAATGGTGATTCATCAGCTATTACATACAAAGTCAAGTTTGTTATTACATATAATAAAGTCAAGTTTTAGTTTTCAAAAATTTAATCTATGCCTCTCGAACCGGTAGAAAATGGTTTAAACCGAAAAAATAAAACAAATCTACGAAAAATGGAAAGAAATAATATATTAAATCGACGAAAAATATATTAAATCGACGAAAAGTGAATGAAATCGGTAAAAAGACGGGTTAAGCCCCTGAAAAAATGGATTAAACTTATTAATTAAATAGGTGCTCGAATTTTCATGTAAAACATACGAAATTGGTTAATGAAAATTGGTGAAATCGACAAAAGTCGGTTAAAGCATGTGAAAATGATAAAAATTTGGATGAGCATTGGTAAATTTGGTGACAAACGAATGAAACATGTGAAAATGCGCGGGAAAAATAATGAAAGTAGGTAAACCAATAAATGAATGGGTAAACCGGTGAAATAATATATTATGTCGATGCAAAATGAATGAAATCGAAAAAAGACGGGTTAAACTCGTGGAAAAAAGATTAAGTGGCTTAGGTATGTAAGAAAATGCATTTCAAATCAAAACAAATTAAAATAATATTTTTCAAAATGAGAAATACTACAGTGGAATGAACAAAATTATATTATCATATTTAGAAGAAAAAAAATTACAAGATTTATGAACAAATCAATCATCAAATTATATTTGATTACCATAATTTAAAGTCATCATTTGTTTATGAATTAATAATTTTGATAATAACTAAATTGAATATTAATCATTAACTTGTGCTATTTTTTGTGATATGATAAAGTTGATTTTAATATAGAATTTATAAAATTTACTCATGAAATTAACTAGACACGTACAACGTACGTGCACTTTTCTAGTTATTAGAAAAGTGTAAGTATATTGAACATGTCTAGTTAAATTCATGTATATATTTTATAAATTGAGTACAATTAATTTTATAATAAAATAACATATATTAATGATTGGTATCCAATTTAAGTTTTTATCAAATATGTCATGATCATAAATTTGTAATGTGAATGTAACATTAACTATGATACAATAAAGATAATTGTTGTGTTGATGATATTCATATGAGATGGATGATAATACATATGCATAAAAGGACAAAAAATTATTTTTTCATACACGCTTATCGCACATTATTTCGGAACCAAGGACCCATTTGTTATTGAAATCCCCCATTTTTTTGGAAAATTGTACAAAATTACCTTCGAAAATTTAACGGAATTGAATGGAATAAATTTAGCATGGTATATCTTGCAAAATCCCCTGTTGGTTCGGGACCTTATCTATCTTTCAATACCTAAACTTTTATCTTTAATAGGTACTATTCCACCTTCAACTGGTAACCTGTCAAATTTGAACTTATTGGACTTCTCAGACAACAACTTTCAAGGTACAATTCCCTCAACAATTGGACATCTATCCAAATTAACATTTCTGAGTCTAGGACTAAACCAACTCAAGGGTGAACTTCCCTCTTCTGTGTTCAACCTCACAAGACTAGAAACACTTTCACTTACAATGAACCAACTAACCAGTACCATTCCATCTTCCATAGACAAAGGGCTTCCAAATCTTCAATTTCTCTATCTTGGGAGGAATCGATTTTCAGGAAATATTCCGAATTCAATCTCAAATCTCTCGTCACTAAGCATTTTTGGTATTACATTTAACTCGTTCACTGGACACATACCGGTAAATATTGGGAACTTACGTTCACTACAATTACTTGGATTGGGGGGAAATCAGTTCACAAATGATCTATCCATACCCAAACAAGAATTTCTTACATCCTTGTCCAATTGCAAGAACCTTAGAAACTTACAGATTGTCACTAATCCTATATCCGGGCCTCTACCCAAATCATTAGGCTCGAGCAATATTTCTGCATCTCTTGAAATATTTGAGGCTGGAGAGTGCAACATCTCAGGCACGATTCCAAGTGAAATCGGTAATTTGAGCAGTTTGTTTTTATTAAACCTCGGAAATAATAACTTGACTGGACTAATTCCAGAGACGTTAGGACGTCTAAGAAACTTGCAAAGTTTATCAATCCTTGGTAATAAATTGCATGGTCCAATACCGAATAGTTTTTGCAATCTCAAAAGTATGTATTTTATTAGTTTAGTGAAAAATAGGCTTTTTGGGAAGCTACCAAGTTGTTTAGGAAATCTCCTTTCATTGAGAGAGATTTATTTGGATGACAATTTCTTCAATTCTAGCATTCCACCGAATTTATGGTCCAGTAATCTGTTTCAAATGGTATCTATGTCGCGAAATTCGTTTGAGGGTTCTTTGTCTGATGCAATCGGAAAAATGAATAGTTTGAGAGGGCTTTATCTATCTGGAAACCAGCTATCCGGAAGCATTCCAAGCAGTATAGGGGAACTGCAGAGTTTAACTTATTTACGGTTGGATAACAATAAGTTCAACGGCACAATACCTTCATCTTTGGCTAATATGAGAGCGTTGCAATATGTGGACTTATCCGAAAACAACCTATCTGGTTCAATTCCAATGTCATTGGAGAAGCTTACATATCTTGATTACTTCAATGTTTCGTTCAATGAACTTACAGGACAAATCCCAAATGGAGGACGTTTTGGGAACTTCACTTCAGAACTTTTCATAGGCAATAAAGGTTTATGTGGAGCATCTCGATTTAATGTCGAAGTTTGTAAAGGGAATACACCCAAGTCTTCAAGAAGAAACATACTTCTAAGATATATTCTACCGCCAATAGCTTTAATCATTCTTGTTGCAACATCTATAATGATCTACTTGTTTAAAAATCGTGGTAGAGATTCAACACTTTTATCTTTGTCCAAATCAAATCTCGGCCTCAAACATGAGAGGATCTCGTACTATGAAATTCTACGAGCCACAGACAACCTCGACATATCAAATTTGATTGGGAGAGGTAGCATTTGCTCGGTATACAAAGGAACATTTTCTAATGAGATGATTTATGCGGTTAAGGTTTTTGACTTAGACGTGCAAGGTGCATTCAAGAGCTTTGACACGGAATGCCAAATCATGCGTAGCCTTCGGCATAGAAATCTAGTGAAGGTCTTTACTACTTGCTCGAATCTTGATTTTAAGGCTTTGGTATTGGAATATATGCCTAATGGAAACCTTGAGAACTTGTTGTACTCTCCAAACTCTTATTTTAAAATTGGTCAACGATTAGGAATAATGATAGATGTGGCATCTGCAATAGAGTATCTACATCAAGGTTATTCATCACCGATTGTGCATTGTGATTTGAAGCCGAGCAATATACTTTTGGATGAAGATATGGTGGTGCGTGTGGGAGACTTTGGGATCGCAAAACTTCTAACACATGATCAGAGAATGGCACAAACGAAAACTCTAGGCACCATTGGATACATGGCACCAGGTAAGAATACTATAAATACTCTAATCTTTTCCAGATTAAAATATTTTGTAATTTCATAGTTTTTAATATTGGACGGCGTAGAAAGAAGAAAAAGTTTTGCAAAGCATAACAAACATAAAATAAAAAAATGTGCCCATTTAACTCCAGAACACTATTTCTTAAAAAAAAAAAAAAAAAAAAAAATCCCTCCGAACCACTCAATAGAATTGTCACTAGCTATTACCTATGCACCATTTAATAGTGAAATACAAAAATACCCCTATTCTTTGCTTCATTATAAAAATTAAAAAAACTTACGTTATTTTTTATTGGAAAACCCCCCGTACTAATTTTTTATTCGCAAAACCCCTCCTCTCAAGTTAAAATGACTATTATACCCTACCAAGGGATGAAAAAACACCAATATTAACCTATTAAATTGGCAATAATCACCTCATTAATTTTTTAAAATGGCAGTAACTCTCATGTCTTCTTATAAAATTAACAATAACCTCTCTATAATTTATGAGAAAATTTTATATGGGTTTTTTTCATAATAAAAAAAAGAAAATAGGGGGGTTTTGCTAATAAAAATAACTCATGTCTTTTTTAAAAATTAGGCAAAGTAGAAGGGGTATTTTTTCATTTAGCTCTATCATTTAACTTTGCTAATCTGATCTCATATGTGAATTTTGCAGAGTATGGATCAGGAGGATTAGTATCAACATTCGTAGACGTTTACAGCTATGGGATTTTGTTGATGGAAACATTTACGAAAAAGAGACCAACCGATGAGTTATTCTTAGGAGAGTTAACAATGAAGAGATGGGTGTCCGAATCATTTCCCAATTGTATAATGCAAATTGTTGATACTGAATTACTAAATGCAGATGAAGAATATTATGTTAATGCTAACATCGAGGAGTGTTTGATTTTAATAATGGAACTGGCCATTGAATGTGCAGCTGATATACCAGATGATAGACCTAATATGAAAGATGTTCATGTGAGGCTCAAGAAGATCAATATTAAAGTAGCTAATTAAGGTACATAATATATCTTAATGGAAATATCTAATTAGAATGGTAATAATTCAACTAATTTTTCCATGATAATTTTCTGTTTATTCAAATAAGAAATTAAAAAAAAATTGTTGTTTTTTTCTATCTGGAGTAATTAAATGCATGTTAAGGAAAATCAGTTCAACACTCCAATTTATTCATTCATTCTGCCTTTGTTTAGTGGTAATTTCAAAACATTTGAAGTTCAATTTTGATCTTTTAATTTTGAGCCTTGATAAAACATCTTTGATGTTGAGTCGGACCCATAATTGATGTCAAACATTTTTCAACAGCTTTCAAGAAAAATAATTTATTTTATTACTTGTAATGTTATTATTAATGTCAATGTTAAATTATTTATTATTAATATTAGTGTTAAATTTACTATTAGTATAATTATTATATATTCCGTATTTATTATCATTAAATTAAGCAAGAGTGAGGAATTATGAGAATTCAATTTAAATAAAATGAAAAGACTGAATCATTGAAGATGACTATAGAAAGAGGAGTATGAAGGAAAAGAGAGTATGAAGGAAAAGAGAGTCTGAGTGAAAAGAAAGTCTGTGGGGAAGGAGTATGTTGGTCCTTACTCTTTTAGTCTTTACTCTTCATCTAGTTAACCAAGGTTAGAAACTCATGGTTATAATTACACCAAATGTTGATTTCTTCATTCTTGAGGTAGGCAGTATGCTCCTTGTATTTTTTTTTTTTTTTTTAAAATCTTAGATCAACTTAGACAATACATATTTTATATTGCTAGTTATACGGCATTTGATTTATCTTTCCAGCTTTAACATAAATGTAAGTGGGTGCTTTGGCTTTTGTTTACTCATGGATGATTTTCAGTGACAAGTCTCTCAGATTATAAAATAAATTACCAAAAGAGGATGATTGAGCTCAACCATGACTTCAGATGAATTACAAGAACTGCAGAAACAAATGTCACTCCATTCATACATAAGGATGCAAAAGCATATAAAGAATTTGTGATGTATATTGTATCATAGTGCAATTTGTAATGCTTTAAACAATATATAATTTCTTAGTTTAGCATTTATAAACTTCATAGTGCAAAAGCATATAAATAATTTCTCGTTTACTTGCATTTGAAGAGTGGTAGTGCCAACATTTAAAATTGGGGGTGCCGAGACATGATATTGTTTTCTGTGAAGTTACATGGAGTATCATATTTCCTGTGAAGGTGTTCAATCAATTCAAAAATAATAATATTTTTGTTTTGACAAATTTGTATATTTTCTTTATTGCACTTGAGATTGTGCGATTAATGTATTCAAAAATACGTTTTTCTTTTTCAGATAACGGACCCTCGGTTCTTCCCGATCAAATATGGGGCCAATTTGACGGACATAAGGCCCCGTAAGCTGTCATAAGCCTTGGTTGGAGCCTTGGTTGTTGTAAATCTAAGAGGAAAATTGTAAGTATATTTCTTATTGCACTGACTACATTGTAAATGTTTTTTGCTTATTTATCACTAATGATCTTACATGTTCATGACATAAGTTTGTAACATCATAAAACAAATTTCTATAGCAGTTCTTTTTATGTTTAATTCTGTACTTATCTTTCCCAATATGCTAATATAAATCTTTCAAAACTCTCATGATCTCGACTCCTTCTACTCTTTAAGCATGTATGCATACTCGATGGGAATGACGAAAACGAATATGACACTGAAATGCATATAGTGCTGGTGGGATTCCTACAAAGATCAATTCGTGCGGTAAGCATTGAATTATATGCTCGATTTTACTGTCTTTAAAGTTTAAACGCTTATTAATTAGTTGTCATTTTGGCAAAAATTATATCTTCATCTTTGTTAATGAACCTTTGTGATTAATCTATAATCTACATACCTGCAGGGGAATATATTGAATAATCTTGACATAGTCGATGATGATAAATCTAGTGCGGATGCAGCTTTGAATATGCCACCTTTTCCAAAGAATCTTCATTGCAAGGACATACAGATGAAGATAATTTTGCTCCTTGATTGAAAATATTAAGGATTTTCTGTCTTTAAATTAAATATATTAATTTCTAGTTAAATGCATCTACTGTTGATGTATACAATGTCTAGATGTGTCAAGTAGAATAAAAAATTTAAAATTACATTGAAACGAAGGATTTCGATACTAATTCCTAAATATTCTAACAAACGATATGGTGGCTCGTGTGGGAGACTTTGGGATCACAAAGCTTTTAACAAATGATCGAAGAATGGAGCTGATAAAAACTTTAGGCATCATTGTATATATGGCACCAGGTAAGAATACTGTTCTACTCTTAAAATTGTTCTTTGTTTTTGTTCTTTTCCATATATAAAGGTATTTTGTATCAAGCTACAATTTCTTGAAGTTCATTTAATCACATATTCCGAATTTGTAGAGTACGGAGGTATAGCATCGACTTCGGTTGATGTTTATAGCTACGGTATATTGTTAAAGATGTTCTGTTTAGACAAGAAAATATCGAAATTGGAGGACAAGAGCTATAGCCTATAAGGCTTCATATAAACTATGGCAGATTGAATGAATACCATTGTTTTATATAAGAGAGGTTTTCACTTTTCTCTCTAGTGTTAAGTATTAGTATGTGTACTGTTTGTGAAATTAGTTTTTTTTTTTTTCCTTCTTTCAAGTTTGGAAGCCTTGATCTTGATGAAACATCTTATTCACTTTACAATAATAGTGATGAATCTTTTCAGTTGTTTGTAATAAATTTGAAAAAGATTGTGATGTACGATTTCAAATTACATCCGGGGAATATCCCCCAAGATGTCATCCTCCACCTCTGGGTGAACTTGCATCTCCCGGTGCATCATCTCCAAACGCTAGGGGGGAAAGGGATAATTAATTAAAAAAAAACAAAAAAACTTGCCCACTCTCAATTCCAATTTATAATAATAATAATAATAATAATAATAATAATAATAATAATAATAATAATAATAATAATAATAATAATAATAATAATAATTTTGAAAATTAATAATACCATTGATATAAACTATTTATAATATTGAAAATGGAAAATTATAATAATAAAATTAATTTTGATATTTATACATTTTTTATTAAATATTTATACGTTTTTTTATTAAATATTTAAACATGTATCAATATTTTTAAATTTAATGCAAAAAATCATATTTATAGATAATGTCTAAATTGTACATTTAAGATTCACAATTTAAGCTACACGTGTTTACGCAACAAAGTTGTTAAACTACATTTAAATATGAAAAATCAATTTGCATCTCAGAAAAAAAAAAAAAAAAAAAAAAGAAAAATCAAATTTTTAGTTAACTCTTACACAAACTTTATAAATGTACATTTCCACATTTTTGATAATTTTTTATTTTAAAAAAAGTGTTTTCTAATTATATAAAAACAATAACAAAATTTAAAAAAAATAAAAGAGGGAGTTGTTGGACGCGTTGAACAACACGTCCCCAGGGGTTCTTGTACGTAGCGTGTGAAGATAACAGATACAGCTTTGAATTTTTCACCATTTTCCAAAATATATTTGAATTTTCAATGATACTAGAAAAGTGCACGTACGTTGTACGTGTCTAGTTTTAATTTCATAGGTTTTTTTTCTTCATAAATTAGTGTAAAATTTGTCCTTTTTATGTCATAGAATCATATATTTATGACTGATCATTTTATTTTAATGAGATTTATTTTTATTAATTATTATTGGTTTAAAAAAAATAATGGTTTTGAATAGTTGTAGTAAAATATATAACGATGACTGATTTAGTCTTTACATTTAATAAAATTGGTTCTAAAATAAGATCATGAAAATATTATTTAGTGCATTCCATAATAGTAGTTTTCATGTCAAGTTTATCCGTTATTCATCAATGACACATGTTTCATCTGTTTCTTCATAAATTTTATCGATTTCACGAGCATTTTTTCTTACTGGTTTCACCACTTTTTTCACCAACTTCACCAGAAGTTTCATCGGTTCATATGTTTATTTAATTTTTTTTTATCTAGTTTTCCTCTTTTTGATCGATTATACAATTTTCATTGTTATTTCATTTCTTTTCCGATCTTTTTTCCAATTTAAACAATTTTCTTCCAATCTCTCATTGATTTTGTCGGATAAATTTTAACTCGTTTTCACCTTTTTCACTAATTTCACATGCTATTCACCTAGAATTTTCATTGATTAAACATGTTTTCACCGATTTCAAGCTTTTTTGACTAATTTTATTCGTTTCTTTACAAATTTCACCTAAACTTTCATCGATTCTTATGTTCTCACTGTCTAAATTTTGTTTACCTGGTTTATTTTTTTCAGCGATTTATCCCTTTTTTTTAATCGGTTACAATATTTTTCATTATTTTCTCATTTTTGGTCGATTTCTTTGGTTTTTTTCTTCAGTTTAAACCAATTTTCCATCGATTTCACCAGTTAAACTCTTTTTTTAACTGATTTCACTCGTTTTTTTTTACCATTTTAACCCGTTTTTATCTATTTTTCATTTTTTTCTCACTAATTTCACATGTTATTCAGTTGATTTTTTTATTGATTAAATATGTTCTTACCAACCTTACGTCTTGATCGATTTTATCCTTTTTTAACCAGTTTTACCCAATTTTATTGAATTTCACCGGTTTCATCATTTTTCTTAGAAGTTTCATTCTTTTCATCGATTTCACATATTTTCACCAACTTTGCCTTTATTTTTATTGGTTTTACCCGTTTTCATCCATTTTTCACAAATTTTACCCCTTTTTTTTTTATCGATTTCAAATTGTTGGTCCCAAGTGGTCAAATGAGGTCTAGAGGGGGGGGGGGGGGGAGGGTTGAATAGACCTCTTAAACTTTTTTATCAAATTTTAAACCTCAAAACTGTTGCTCAAACTTAAACAGACTAAGCTGTTACCGAACAGTAAGTTTACAAGGCTGATCGCGAACAAATCTTTGAACAGCTTTGTTGACCACTAATCTGATAATTACTTAGCTGATTTTTGTTAAAATCAGTTTCAATACTAGAGTACTTGCAGCGGATTTTCAAAGTGTTTTTCACAAGTAAACTTAGTAGTTTGAAAAATTTGTCTCCAGTTTTGTAAACTCTTTTAAATTAATTTTCAAACAGTTTTATAATGTGTTTTATGCAGATCTGAAAATATGCAAGTAAAAGCAATGTAAAAACACAAGACTTTTTATAGTGGTTATATGGATTAAAATATCCTTTAATCCACTCTTCCAAGTCACACAAATCTTGGGTTATACTAAGAACACAAAGTAATTAGTACACTCTGCTTGTGCTTCACAACAAATGATCAGCCACAAGTTCGCAATAGGAAATCACAAAGAAACTCCTACTCTCCGAAGTAATATCACTCACTAAGATGGATATCTACTTATCACAACTTTTCTCTCTTACAGATTCACTCAGAAAATGTTTTCTTGAACTTCAACGGCTTCTGTCAACAAATGACTTTCAGCAGACGAGTGAGCTGTTCTTGAGCTTTTGAGACTTAGAAAATATTTTGGCTTTGAATTCAATCTCTCAGAAGTTGTGTCTACTTCTTCCTTCGTCTCTTCAGCTATTTATAGTCACTCTTTGAATTATGTCCGTTGAAGAGAGACAAAATTCAAATCTCTTGATTTCTGGTCCTTAAAATCCGCGAACGGCTCTCTGCATAGTGACAGTACTGCAGACTGTCCTTTCTGTCAGGCAGCATTAAATGCACCAAGCTGATACGAGGTCTTTCTTCAATCATTTGTCTTTAATAACCTTGTACTTCAGCATTTATTACTTCCAGGGGCATTTATTACTGTTGGGTAGACTTCTTGATCCTTTCCACTTGGCTGATCGAAAGTGCAAGTCTGATGATGAATAAAGCTGATCCCAAACTTGAACAAATCTGATTTGAGTCGGCTGATCTTCACCAATCTGATTTCTTTCCTTCAGCAGATCAGTAGTCTTCTGGACCTTGAATCTTTGACCCTTCTGATAGTCTTCTTAACTGGTCAAAATTCTTCTAAGGGATTTTACAACTATGTTTTCCATACTTAGCTGATCTTAGGTTTTGGAAATCATCAAAACCACCCTTTACTAATTGACTTCAGTGCTTTTTATCTTCATCCTTATCCAACAATTTCCCCCTTTTTGATGATGACAAAACTTCAGCTAAGTACCTGTTTTATCTATGCTAAAGTTTTGATCCTCAACATTTTCTGAGATAGAAAAAGATGTGTTGGAAACAGAACTTGTACTTTTTATTGATAATATGATAATGATTACAAGTTACAAATTCTGTTCAGATAGGATGACTGAAAAAGAAATAAAGATAACTGATTACAATGGATTTGCCTAAACTAACTATCAGCTTCTTCATCATCTCATTCAAGCACTTCTTCATATTCATACGAAGATTCTTCTTCATCTTCTTCTTCAACTTCATCAGCATCATCATCCAAGAGTAGATTAGACTTAGCAGCTTCCATCTTCTCTTTGATTTCCTGCTCTTTTGCTAACCCGTCTATCTTTCTCTTGATCCTCTCTTCATTTTTGCACTTGGTATGGGACTCTGATTGTTCTTCATCAGAATCCTTGGATGCAGCTTTTTCATTAGCTTTATCCTTGGTTTCTTCAACAGCTTCTTCTTTGCCTTCTACCTTTCCAGTCTCTTCAGCAGCATCAGTCTCTTTAGGTTCAGTAGCAGCAGCTTCCTCAGCTTTTTCTTCAACTACTTGACTGGTTTCAACAGCAGCAGTTTGAAGAGTTGGCTCTTCCTTCTTCTTTTCCCCCTTTTTGTCATCATCAGAATTGGTTACACTAGCAGGTTTGATAGGAGGGTTGAGTGCAACTGACTGAATCTTCATTGCCGCACATAAAGCGTTGATGTTCTGATTTGCTACATCATGCTGACAGTTAGATGATTGAGAGAGGTGCTGATGGTGTCATTCTGATCATTTAGACAATCAATGTTGAGTTGCATAGTGGCAAGTTCTTCATGTATAACAGTTCCAGCTTGATTAACTTCCTGCAACAGTCCAACATTAACTGCTTTCTCTTCGTCGCTGATTTTGATGAAGGTAGCAGTAAGATCAGAAATGTTGTTTTCAGCTCTTTTCAAGGCAGTATGAAGATGATTGACATCAGCCTTTACATCTTCAATATTCCTGTTCATCTCCACAACACTCTAAGTCATATGCCTAGTATGATCCTTAGGCAGAGGAAAATTATCAATTGCATTCTTTATTGTTCTTGCAGTAAGTAATTGCATGTACTCAAGCTGTAGTCTGTTAGATCTGCCAATTGTTGCTGCATTTTCTTTAACCTCGTGCTGTTCCTCTCTTCCATTTTCCTTATTGAATTTTCCATTAACAATTGGAAAGCTTCCATCAGTGATGAATGCAAATCAGCTGATGAAGCAGTAGGATCAGCAGCTTGGTCATCTTCACTCTCCTGGTGGACAGGGGCATCTTTCAGTTCAGTCTCTTGATCAACATTGGACTCCTTAGCTTTCCACTCAATTGCTAAGGGTTCATTAACAGCTTTGGACTGATCAGTGACATCTTCAAAGATTTTACTTATGATTTTGCCGTCATCAGTAAAGGTTGTTGTTTGACAAATTTGTCTCACAACAGGCCATGGCTTTGGAGCATATGCCTTTACCTTAGGCATTTCATAGTAATCTTTCACTTCTTTGCCAAAAGTGATCTGTTGAATACTTGGCAGCGAGGGCAGCTCACTTGAAGATCCTTTCTGATATCTTGACTTAACAGCCCATTTCTTCAGGGCAGTCATCACAGCTATTTGAATGGCCCTTTCAACAGGATCATCAGATTTTCTTCTTTTTCCAGGCAAAGTGTTGGCAATAATCTTTGCTTCATCAGTAGCAAAGTACTTGGCACACTGATGCATAGCATCTCTGACGAAGTCAGGATCCAAGGCTTGCGATATGGAGTCAGTCTTCAGCCATTGGAGAACCCACCTTTCTTCATCAGCCAACTCCTTCCAACTCTGAAGCTCTTCAACAGACTTATTCATCCTATAGTCTCTCCACTTCATGTACCTTGGCTTCTCATGAGTGAATAAAGTCTTGAGCATCAATTTCTGATAAAAATAAGCTAAGGCCTTCTCAAACCTGTTGAAGATAGATTTATCAGAATTAATAATATCAAATGATCTTCTAACTTCAAACTTGGCCTTTGACTTGACAGTGCCAGCAGACATCTTTGGCTTAGCTTCTTTAGATTCGCCAATCTTGATCCCACCAGCATGAACAGGTCCATGAGCATCCTTCTTGCTCAGCTCAATGATCACAGCAAGTTCATCATCTTCAGCAGCCTTACGTTCTGCTTCAGACATCTTCCTTCTCTGTTCATCCTTTTCGGCTTCAATCATGCTGAGTTCAAGGACCCTTTTCTCCTCCTGTTCGTCTCTTTTTCTCTGCTCAGCTTCCTCTCTCTTTCTCTGCTCAGCTTCCTCTCTCTTCTTCTTATTAGCAATAGAAATTTTCTTCCTTTTGTTAAGGATTTTTCTTTTTCCTTTGTCAGTTTGGGCAGGTTTAGGAGCAGGACCAGCAGATGCAATGGGTGCAACTGCTATAGGGTTGATGATCATCACATCTGGATCATCTTGAGGTTGAGCTACCTCAGCTGTTGGTTCTTTTGGAGCAGTCTGTTGAGCATCAGTCTTTTCAGCAACAGACATTTCCTCAGCACCAACAGGCCTCTCTGCTGAATGAGGACTTTCTCTTACCAAATCTGTTAACCCAGTGGGTGAGTCAACAAAAGTCATTCTTTTCCTTATGGTTCTTTTTGTCCTTTCTCCTTGAACAGGCATGGAAGCACCTGTGTCACGAAGTTGACTTCTGGTCATGTGAGCAACAGTCTCATCAGGATGTTCAGCAGATGGAGTTCTTGAAGAAGAGGCAGGAGACATATTCTTTATCTCCGCAGTAGTCTGATTTGTGATGGCATCAGCTACCTCATTTGCACCAGACTCTTCTGTTCTGGCTTCAACAGCTGGATGAGCTGTTTGAACAGATGTCTTGGTTTTCTTCTTTTGAGCCACTTCCTTAGGCTCATCAGCTTTCTTCTTTTCAACAGCAAGTTGAGCTGTTATCACCAATTTCCTTTGGGGGAGAGAAGTCGCAAGTACTTGCATACATGCTAGGTCGACCCGTCAAATTTTTTCAAATTCTTATTATAATTTGAGTATGCTTCTACAAAATTTGAGCACATTGGAGGCTAGATTGTATTTGAGGTGGATAAAGAACTTCAGTGATAATAGGATCTAGGACTCCTCTTGCGTAACTTAGTTTTTCTCCAAACTTTAGTTTGAAAACTAAGTGTGAAGAGATCAAAATGACTTAAGTTTGGGGGAGTGAACCCTTTTCAAGAATGAAAAACCTTTGAACGCCTAGCTCTTAAAAGAAATGAGTAGAGAAGTTGCTAAAATGTATGCACTTCTATGAGAGAAAAGAAAGGCCAAGCCTTCATAGATGAAATTCATGAATCATTTTTGTAATAACTCTATGTCATTATAATTATGCAAGTTTTGTAGTGAAAAATTCAAATGTAATGCACAAAGGAAAGGAATGGTGCTAGTAGCCTACAAAGTCAAATGTTTAGAAAAACAAGCAACCATCAATAGTGCTAGATTTGTATTGTAAGATCATTGTAAAGCACAAAGTGCTATGTTATCATTGTAAATCATAAGAAAAGCAATTATGTGAGGAAGAGCTAGGGACTAATATTGTCAATTAGTTCAAGAATAGGGAAAACACTCTTAAATTACCTACAACTTAGTTTCACGCTGTGATTGGAGCTTAAGGTTTGAAACCTAAGGTTAAGAGATAGTCTAAGTTAACTTGAGGAGACCATGCAAGTAGAACCGATGACTTTAATCTATTGGGGCGTATTCACCTAAAATAAAATCTAGCCGAAGTCATCACACACACATGTGGAGCTTGTTTAAAGAATAATTTGAAATTGTTAAGCTTCGGCATTTTGATCTTAAGAATGCACGTTTAGTACTTGTTTTGTTTTCTTTGCTCGAGGACGAGAAAGTGTTTAAGTTTGGGGGTGTTGATAACGCCGTGAAAATGTCGTTATTACCTATCTCTTTAAGCCCAAAATATCTTGTTTTTATCCGAGTTTCTGTTTGTCTTTGCGTGTGTTCGTGTCTTTTGTGCTTTTGGCCCTTTTGTTCAGCCTTTGTGTTTTTATTCTCGTTTTGATCATTTTCTCCGTGGTTTGTAGGTATTGACATCCTAGAGAGATTCGGAGTTGCGTATCAATAATGCGAGTCGCTCTACCCACCCCGCGAGTCAAGCTTGAGCTTCAAAGGAATTAGAACCCGGAGCGAATTGTACAAGAATGTAGATAGCTGCTCACTAGAACATACATAAATATTTCATGGATGATTCAAATGAGCTAAATTTTGTATATGTCTTAGATGAGTGAGTTAGCTACGCTACGGACTTTACGGATCCTCAATCGGAGTTCGAAATCAAAAGATATGCTGCTCGGAAGAAAGTGTGGCAGAGCAGAAAATCAGCAGGAAACCTACGGCCTAAAGCTCGCCGCGGCGAGGTCGGACCTTGCGGCCGCGAGGCCTGCTGCCATTTTCTGCGTGTTTTGAAGGGGTTTTTTTGTACATTGCCCCTTTTTCCCCCACTTGTAATTCAAACCCTTGAGGGGACTTTTTGGTCTTGTTTCCCTAGGTTAAGAGCCAAAAGAGGACACAACTTGCTATCCATCTCACAATCTTTTCCACTCTTGGCCTCCTTTTTCCTCTCAAGCCTCCCTCAACTCTCTCTTTAGTTTTTCTTGCTTTTTCTTGTATTTGAAGACTCCACCAAGGGGGTGAGTTAATCACCACCCTTGGAGAGTGGTTGTGTGGTGATCAAAGGGAGGAGAATCATTGTCTCGATTCTATTTCGATTAGGTGATATCTTTCTATTTCCTAGTTATTTATGATTAGGAGATGAATATTGTTATTTCCTTTTTGGATGAATGATTGTGGATTTGAATTCTCCAGATTTATATATATTTATGTTATTGTTTGATTAAATGATGTCTTGATGATTAGTATGGTGCTTATATGTGTTCGTTAATCCGATTCCGTTCTTATCGTTCATCTTATGGTTTGACAACCTTTGGAGATGAGAGTTATTGATTCTTGATTGCTAGACATAGTGATTTTGATGATTTGATTATGAATTTGGATTGTGATTCGATTCTAGGATAGACATATACCTAAGTCGTTTCATATTCGTTTAAGGTTTGAGCTTAATGCCATCGATTAGATTTTAGTCCATTTAGGCATAAATTGGATTAGTTTAATTTGATAGGTTGGTATGCTATCGGAAGATGCATACGAACATCATTGAATCCTTGAGTAGCAACACGAGCATAATATATTCATTGTCGAGTCATTGTTATCGTCTGATTAGTTATGATCGATGTTGGGTTATGTTTGATTTGTTGGGTTTATTGTTTTATCGCATTTTTGGCCATCTACCTTTAATGCAACCTAGACATAGGATGTTGAAGGTTAGGTGAGTGACGATTTGTGGATTTCAACCTAGGATAGGCATATACCTAGTTTGGTCCGTGTTTGTATTATGGGTTTGTTCGTGAATGCATCAAATAACTTAGATTCTCTTTATTCGGGGATTCGGGTTAGTTTTAGGTTCCGGGTGACAACGGTACGCCTTAGAATCCTCTTTTAGGTTCGGACTTTCCTTAGAGCATCGGTTGACAGCGATGTTTTATTAATCCGGAGATGGAGAGTTTGGGTAGATTGGTAGAGTTGAGTCAAACCGACAGGGAGACTTAACTAATTTGAACTCACAAACAACAATTAAATCTAGGATTGTTTGCATAGATAACCTAACAATCGCATGATTTATCTTCTTTAACTAATAGCTTATGAATCTTCCTTACCGTGTAATTAACTCCCCATTTACTTGCTTTCGTAGTTAGATTTATTTTATCGCTCGTAGTTAAATAAAATCACCCTTATCATATGTTCGGGTTCGATAATATTATATCAAGCATTCTTAGATGAAATAAGTCGTCGATTGATTCGTTTATTCCCACCTTTTACCCATTCGTGGGGATTCGATACTCGGTATGTATTTACCGTTTTATATTACTTGTAACTACCGTATACTTGCGCGATTACGTACTCGTATTTGGAGCGTAACAATTTGTCATTTCACAACCCATGTTGTGAAGCAGATAGCTTAAGGTGATTCTGTGATTCGTCTGTTGAGAAGACTTCTTGCCTTTCTTCTCATGAAAGTGAGCCAGTATGTACCAGACGACAACTGACCAGTTCACTTCCAAAGCATAGTAGATAGCCACCATTATGCTATATCTCTTCATAGTGACAGCATCCAAAGAGAATGTGCAATTCTCTATCAGCTTCGCAACCATATCAGCCATACGCTGATATTCATCCTTCAGTTGCCTTTTCTTGATGTTGCCAGTCAACATCTCACCTTCTTTGGCACAAATTGCCCAGAATTCTTGAAGTTTTTCTTCAGCAAGGGTGGTGACGTCATGCCGACCACTGTTTGGCAAGCCAAAAGTTTCGTGAAGTAGAACAGGGGTTATCACTACAGATTCATCCCCAATAGTAGCTTTGATCTCCCTTTTTGTAAAATCTACTTCAGCCGTCTTGTAATACTCCAAAACTTGGTCCTTCCAGACTAGACCTTCGTGCAGCTCCATGAAATTCACCAGAGAAGCAGCTTTGAATTTCTCCAACAGTTGCTTCATCAATTCAGTACCAAATTGATAGTATGCATCGTAGACAAGATACATACCCTCCACCTTGGCTTCTTGACTTGAACTCATAGTGAATCTGTGGAAGTTAGTGAAAGAACAAGATTTGCAGAAGATAGGATGTAAGGAATTTTCTCACAAATGCTCTAAGTATTTTATGGTGCGTAAAGAACGACAAGTCTGATCAGATATGGATTTATAGAGTTAGGGTATTTCGGTTTCCATGATGCCCAACTACCGTTAGATTCGTTTCTTGTCAGTCCTGATCGTGCGGCGTCAGTTACGCCTTTTCAAATTCAAAGCGCATTAAATGAGAGGCGGGAATTTGAACCGCCTTAGTTTAACTTGTAAAAGCGTATCTTAAATGAAAACATTTTTAAACAGTAAGCTTTTACATAGTTGATCAGACGAGTAATTAAAATACTTATATGATGGGACTACCGTCCTGATGACAGATTGCTATCAGTGAAAGCCAATAACTGATAACCTCCCTCGGCTGTTTGTCAATCCAGCTAGATAATTAATCTTCAATCTTCAAGACTTTGATCTTCTGATGAAAACATAAATTCAACTAACTTTCATTAACAAATTTCATCTTTTAATCAGAAGTACCGCTAGTCTTACACGTTCCCCCTGACTTTAAGAATTCATAAGTTAACAAGTCTGTTGAGAGTTAATTCTTGAAGATAATATGATGAGTAAGCTGTTGAACTTCAGTCTTCTGATGAGTTCCCTCTCAACTTATGAATCTAATTTTAGTAGACCTAGTTCAGCTCTTAGATTTGAAAACCTTGTCTCACTTAGAGGTTTTGTGAAGATGTCAGCAATCTGATTTTCAGTAAACACATATTTTATCATGACATTTCCTTTCTCCACATGATCTCTAATGAAATGATGTTTGATCTCAATATGTTTAGTCCTTGAATGACTTGTAGTATTCTGAGTAAGGCTGATTACACTTGTATTATCACAGTAGATAGGTATTCCACTGATTTTTATGTTGTAATCTTCTAGTTGATGCTTCAACCATAAAATCTGTGCACAACAAGCTCCAACAGCTATATATTCAGCTTCAGCAGTTGATATGGATACTGAAGTCTGTTTCTTACTCATCCAAGAGATCAGACGACTACCTAAGAACTGACAGGCACCTGTTGTACTTTTCCTGTCAATCTTGCAGCCAGCAAGGTCAGAATCTGAATATCCAATAAGTTCAAATCCAGATTCCCTAGGATACCACAATCCCAAATCTTCAGTACCTTTATGATATTTGAGTATCCTTTTGGCAGCTAGGAGATGAGATTCCTTAGGATTTGATTGATACCTCGCACAAACCCCGACAGAGTACATAATATCAGGTCTGCTAGCTGTTAAGAACAACAGTGACCCAATAATTCCTCTGTACTTGGTTATGTCCACTGATTTTCCATCTTCATCTTTATCCAAACGAAGACTAGTAGACATTGGAATATTAGCAGTAGAGCTAGTTTCCATACCAAATTTCTTGAACAGATCCCTTGTGTATTTTGCTTGGCTGATGAAAATTCCATCAGGCAACTGTCTTACTTGCAAGCCAAGAAAATAGTTAAGTTCTCCCATCATGCTCATTTCAAACTTGTTCTGCATCAGCTTTGAGAACTTATCATACATCTGTTGATTTGTTGAACCAAAAATGATGTCGTCCACATATATTTGCACGAGCAATATATGATTTTCCCATTCAATAGTGAACAAGGTCTTGTCAACCTTACCTTTGCGAAATCCTTTAATTAAAAGAAAATCTGATAGGGTATCATACCATGCTCTTGGAGCCTGTTTCAGTCCATAGAGGGCTTTCTTCAGACGATACACCTTGTCTTCTTCTTGATATGCTTTCAAATCCAGGTGGTTGTTCAACATAGACTTCTTCTTGCAATTCTCCATTGAGAAAAGCTGATTTCACATCCATTTGATAGACTGTGAAATTCTTATGAGCAGCATAGGCAAGAAAGAGTCTGATTGCCTCTAATCTTGCTACTGGTGCAAAAGTTTTATCAAAGTCAATACCTTCTTCTTGACAATAGCCTTTGGCAACTAATCTTGCTTTATTTCTGGTGACCACACCATCTTCATTCATTTTGTTCCTGAATACCCATTTAGTGCCAATAATTCTTTGATGACTTGGTCTAGGAACTAAGTACCAGACTTCATTCCTTTCAAATTGATTTAGCTCATCTTGCATAGCTTCAATTCAGTTTGAATCACTAAGAGCTTCTTCAATCTGTTTGGGCTCAATTTGAGATAGGAAGCTGACAAACATTGCTTCACTTGCTGCAGCTCTCCTTGTCTTTACTCTATCCAAAGGATCACCAATCACCAGCTCTGGTGGATGATTCTTGAGCCATCTAAGATCAGATTGCAAATCATAATGTTGTCCTCTGTTTTGATCTTGCAACACTACTGTTGGAGTTCTAGTAGTATTCTGTTGAACAGCACTTGTCTGTTGAACATTCTCTGGTCTGTCAGCTGTTTGCAACTCCTCTGTTAGACAATCAACATTGTGATTTTGAACAGCACTTGAGTTAGCAGCTGAGTTGAGATCAGGTAGTATGATGGGAATATATTCTTCATTCTTTTCTACACTCAATTTCTGAAAATCAGTAGACAGATTATGATCAGTATTTTGATTCTTTTCAGAAGATTGACTAGGTTCATCAAATACTACATGAATGGATTCTTCTACAAGTAAAGTTCTTTTGTTAAAGACTCTATAAGCTTTACTAACTGTAGAGTATCCTACAAATACTGCTTCATCAGCCTTTTCTGCAAAAGCAGTAAGGTGTTTTTTCCCATTATTTAAAACAAAACATTTACAACCAAAAATTCTAAAGTAATGAATGTTTGGTTTCCTGTTGTTTCAAACTTCATATGGAGTCTTGTTTTGGTGCTTGTTGATCATGCATCTGTTTTGGGTAAATCATGCTGTATTTGTTGCTTCTGCCCAAAATCTTTGAGGCAGCTTAGCTTCAACTATCATGGTTCTGGTAGCTTCCTTCGGAGTTCTGCTTCTCCTTTCAGCAACTCCATTCTGTTGAGGGGTTCTGGCAGCAGAGTACTCATGAATGATTCCTCTGGCATTACAATACTCTTCAACAGTAGAGTTTGTAAATTCCGTCCCTCTATCTGATCTGATCTTCAGTATTTTCATACTCTTTTTATTCTGAATCTTTGATAGGATAGTGCCCAGCAAGCCAACAAATATAAGCTTGTTTAGGAACTTCCTTTAGAAGCAATCTTATGATTTATAAGATAATACGCCCGTTTATTCATAGTACGTGAATTAAACAATGGCCACCTTCATCTCTCGCGAACTTATCTAAGCGATTGGTTGAAACCCTGAGATCACTCATGACTGCGGGATTATTCACTTCAGTATTGGGTGCGATTAATCATGAAACAGTCTCAAAGGTCGTGATCTCAAAAACCGTTCCAAGTCATAGATTCATATCGAGACGGGGTATCGAATGAATCGTTAAGACTTGTAGGATTATGCATGATTCACATGAAGTGAATTTGTTGTCGTTTCATGAACAAGGCATTGAATGCTAGTGCATATGACTAGGTGGTTCGATAGGGGATCGAACGCATCGAACGACCCGAACAGAGAGACCCATCGTGGAAGTGCGTTAAGCATATCGGTAATGGGATGTCTCTCAAGACTTATAATAGTGTACGATTTAGTCCTTTGACTTGAGGTACTAGGGCGGATTCGGTACACGGGAATACGTACTTTGATTTAGGAGCCGATCACATAGCTTGGTCATTGTGCGACTACTTTGGGTACGTATGAACGTGTGCGCGGATAGTTAGTACTAATAAAGGATCTATCGACTCATCTTGATAAGATGAGAGAATTTCCTGTACGTTCTTAGATAATAAATCCGAGGAATCTACGGCCGTAGTCGGTGACGGATTTGGAAAGGGGTTTCCAAATTTAGCAGTCACAATGGAATTATTATCCTGAATTAGAAAGTACAGAATTGAGATAATTAGAGGTGCCGACCAATTCACACACCCTAGGTCTCAATCGGGAAATTAGTTGATAGAAGGACCTTATGTACATGGCATTTATAAGAGTTGGAGGTTCACGAATATCAATTCACCTGAAGTTGGGCCTCATGGGCTTGTGGCTAGACATCGACCATGAGGTGTGGGTACTCCTGAATTAATAAGGAAATTAATTCTGGAGTGGTCAATTAAAGTGGTTAATTGATCGGAGCAATTAATTACATATTAATTGCTCACTAATTAAATCACGAAAGTCGTGGGCCTGCTGCCAATTGATGGTGAACCTAGAGGGTCACACACAATACAGTTGGACAGTGACAGTCTGAAAGGATTCAATTGATTTAAGGAATTAAATCAATATATGAATTAAAGTATTAATTCATGAAGAAGAATAATTAATTAGAAGTACCTAATTAATTAATCAAGAATTAAAGTGTTAATTCGAAGTGGAGAATCATTAATTAGAAGTAACTAATTAATTAATCAATTGGAATTTCTGATTGATTAAACCCTCAATTAAAGTGTTAATTGAAAAGATTAATTAATTAATAGTGGATTAATTAATTAAGTACATGGGCCGAAAATTGTGATGAAGGGAAGTTAATTAATAGTTGATTAATTAATTGAACTACATGGGCCAAACTATGATAAGGATTGGTTTCCTATTCATGGCCGATTACACACAATTGAAAGAGAATGTTGATTGAATTAATTTTGGATTAATGATAGCATATGGGCCGATGGTTATTTGATCTTATTTAACATGGTCACTACATGCTAAAGGAAATTCATTAATCTAATATTGAAAACAATCATAGCCGATTTTAATGAGGTTAGTTAGGAAAGATTTTTCTTGTGAAGAGATATAGCATATCTTGTAAAGAGATATGTTTTATATCTAGAAGGACTCTTCAAAATATAAATCTCTTCAAGATAGCAAGAAAATCTTAACAAACTAACAACCCCATTAAATAGGGAGAGGAGATCGAAAATTTAAGAAGAGTTATCGAAAATTTTCAGCCAACTAATTGAAAAGAAAAACCGATTTCTCTCCCAGTTCGGAACTCTCTGAAATCGCCCCAGCCTGTGAAAATTTTCTCCAAGTTTTCTTCCCGGATCTGAATCCAATTCCTGACGAGACAATTCCTTAATCCTAGTTCTGAGCCTGGGGATTTCGCGAAGTCACTCAAATCCATCTGGTGTGGAATTTCTCTAGAGGCACAACATTTGGGGTGCTCTAGTGAACAATTGAAGACCGGAGGAAAACCACCACCTTGCCTGTGGTGAGGTAAAATGGTTTTTACTTTGTTATTTATTTTTAGTGTATGCTTGCTGAAAATAAATTCAACCTTTATTCATATGTGCTAATAAGTGTTCCCTGGGATTTGGTGTATAAATAAAAATTTTAAATTCCGCACTGTTGTAGTTGACAATTATACCCATAAAATCCCAACAATCTTTTCCATCAGATTTGTAAGATGCTCCTTGGTTTCACTTTTCTTCTTCATGAAAATCACCCAAGTGTATCTTGAATAATCATCCACAATAGCTAGGCAGTATTTCTTTCCACCGTTACTGATTGGATCAATGGGTCCAAACAAGTCCATATGTAGCAGCTCCAAGATCTTTCCAGATGATTGGTGCTTCTTGCTTTTGAATGATGACTTGATTTGTTTAACCTTCTGACATGCGTCACAAAACTTATCTTTGCTCATGACTGTCTTTGGAATTCCTTCTACCAGATCATTCTTGATAAGTCTGTTGATGGTCTTGGAATTCACATGATTCATTCTTTTGTGCCATAGCCAACTGATTTCACTTGGTGTTGATGCCACCAAACAAACACTTGAATTCTTGTCAACAGAATTTCAGTCCACTGTGTCGACATTCCCTTGTCGTCTTCCGGATAAAATAACCTTCTTTGTACCAATCTGTTCAACGTAGCACTTATCTGTTGAGAAGATGACTGAATATCCTTTGTCACAAAATTGACTTATGCTCAGCAAATTGTATTTGAGGCCTCTAACATAAGAGACGTCAGATATCTCAATGTTGCCTTTGATCAGCTTTCCACTTGCTACAATCTTGCCTTCCTTGCTGTCTCCAAACGTCACATTTGGACCATCCACAGCAACAGCATCAGTCAGCTCATGTGTGTTTCCACACATGTGTCTTGAACAGCCACTGTCCAAGTATCAGGTCTTCTCTACTTTACTCCTACTCCTAATCCTAACCTACAAAACAAAATAAAATTGTTTTAGGTACCCTTATTGAGAGGGTCCTGAAGGATTAGTTCCACCTTTGACAACCCAAGATGTTGATATCTTAGGCTTCTTAGGTTTTTGAGTTTCAACAGGAGCATGAACAACTTTGCCTTTATCACGTTCATCAGATTTGCCATGTTGTTGATAATCAGCATGATAAGGATAATGTTCATAAGCAGAATAAGATGCATGATAAGCAGGATAAGATGCATGATAAGCAGGATATGCATGCATTTGATGAGCAGGATATGGTGCATAGTAAGTTGGAAATTGAGGTGCATGATACATAGGAGGATATGCAGCAGGTTGCACATAATAAGACTCATTTCCATACCAAGCATTTTGATTTTTCTTATTTTTATGCTTTTTAGGTTTACTAGATGCTTGCTCATTAACAGACGATTTAGTTTTATCACTAGTCTGATTGGTTTAGCCTTATCAGAAGACTTCCTAGGACTCTTCTGTTTGGACTTACCAGTCTGTTTTCCTACACTAGGCTCTTTGCTCTTTTTAGCCTTAGGAGTTTTCGTCTCCTTTAACACTTTCTTAGGTGAAGCATGTTTAGTAGTCTGAACATACAAACTGATCTTACTGTTGTCAGCTGATATAAATTTTTCAGTAGGGTTCAGTTCTAACTTATCCTGATCTAAAGGTGTCTTCTGTTTACTAGACATATGAGTGGATGCAACAGATGACTTTCATGAGACTCAATTGTTTTCTCAAGTTCCATGATTTTTCCTTTAAGAACTTCACATTCAGCTTTCAGAGATTCATTTTCTTGCTCAAGCTGTTATTCATCTGATTCTTTTGGCTTTTCAGCCATAAGTTTCAGTGAACTGTTTTGCTCTCTTAGTAATATCATCTCTTCCTTAAGCTTTGTAAATGCTTCAGCAATACTTGTATTGTTAAGCATCATTTGTTCAAACGAATTAAATAATTCATTATCTAGAGGAGTTACCTCATCATCCTCAGAGCCATCAGATTCCTTAGCCATCAGGCAGAGAAGAGCAGGTCTCTCTTCATCAGACGACTCTTCATCAGAAGTGTCTGAATCCGAATCTGATGAGTAGATAGCAGCTAGCTTTTCCGCTTCTGCCACCAGCACCTTGCCTTTCTGATGCTTTTTTTCTTTTCTGATTCTCTTTTCTTCTTCAGTGTACTTTTCAGCTTTAGGATATGGGCAGTCTCTGATGAAATGACCCAATTTCCTGCAGTTATAGCACATCATTTTAGATTTATAAGAATCTTTATCTTGAGAAGAAGAAGTAAGGTTACAAGTAGAAGCATTGTTGTATTTGTTCTTCATTTTTCGTTTGTAGAACTTCTTGAAATTATTCATCAGCAATGCAACGTCTCCAGCAGTGTACTCCTTGTTGTTGAGTATTGTGGCTTCATCAGATGAGTCCACGTCTTTGCTTTTATAGACTGGCCTTCTAGGATTTTCAGCAGCAACCAGGGCAGCTGTGAGACTTGAAGTAGAGGTTTCTTCAACACTCATTCTTGGCAGTTTATACTCGTACGCCTTGAGTACTGAGAACAACTCGGTGAGTGAGATCTTTCCCAAGTCTCTTGACTCTTCCATGGTTGTCACCTTCATGTTGAACTTCAGAGGTAGAGCCTTCAGCACTCTGACGGTTATCTCCTTATCAGTGAAGGTTTTTCCAAGCTTTAAAACTTCATTCAGCATCCTTGTGAACCTTGTATCCATCTGATCAATGGTTTCCGCAGACTTCATCTTGAAGTTGTCAAGCTTTTCTAGAGCAACACTCAACTGATGCTTTTTAATGGCGTCGTTTCCTTCGCTCATATCACGAACCTTATCCCACATTTCTTTGGCAGTCTTGTAGTGCTTGACTTTGTCAAATCTATCGTTGTCAAGGGCCTAGGTCATGATGAAACGGCCAACTTTATCCAGATTGTACAGCTTGATTTATTCAGCTGTCATCTCTGTTAAGTCTTTCTCCACCACTATATAGACTTCATCAACCTTGATAGTCTTGGTGAATTTGAATGGACCTTTGATGATACATGTGTACATGTTATCATTGTAGGCAGCTAAGAAGATCTCCATTATGATCTTCCAGTCTTCAAAGCTCATACCAGCTATGTGGGTAACATGGCTGATACAATCCATTTTTCAAAAATTTTGGTTTTTCAAAAATATGCTCTTTTGAAAAAGTTTGAAAACCTTTGAAAAACACTCGGATCAAGCTCGTTGATCAGGCAGCTGATTCTAATGAACCACCTGCTCTGATACCACTTGTTGGTCCCAAGTGGTCAGATGAGGTCTAGAGAGAGGGGGGGGGGGGTGAATAGACCTCTTAAACTTTTTATCAAATTTTAAACCTCAAAACTGTTGGTCAAACTTAAACAGACTAAGTTGTTACTGAACAGTAAGTTTACAAGGCTGATCGCGAACAAATCTTTGAACAGCTTTGTTGACCACTAATCTGATAATTACTTAGCTGATTTTTGTTAAAATTAGTTTCAATACTAGAGTACTTGCAGCGGATTTTCAAAGTGTTTTTCACAAGTAAACTTAGTAGTTTGAAAATTTTGTCCCCAGTTTTGTAAACTCTTTTAAATTAATTTTCAAACAGTTTTATAATGTGTTTTATGCAGATTTGAAAATATACAAGTAAAAGCAATGTAAAAACACAAGACTTTTTATAGTGGTTATACGGATTTAAATATCCTTTAATCCACTCTTCAAAGTCACACAGATCTTGGGTTATACTAAGAACACAAAGTAATTAGTACACTCTGCTTGTGCTTCACAACAAATGATCAGCCACAAGTTCGCAATAGGAAATCACAAAGAAACTTCTACTCTCCGAAGTAATATCACTCACTAAGATGAATATCTACTTCTCAATACTTTTCTCTCTTACAGATTCACTCAGAAAATATTTTCTTGAACTTCAACGGCTTCTGTCAACAAATGACTTTCAGCAGACGAGTGAGCTGTTCTTGAGCTTTTGAGACTTAGAAAATATTTTGGCTGTGAATTCAATCTCTTAGAAGTTGTGTCTACTTCTTCCTTCGTCTCTTCAACTATTTATAGTCACTCTTTGAATTATGTCTGTTGAAGAGAGACAAAATTCAAATCTCTTGATTTCTGGTCCTTAAAATCCGCGAACGGCTCTCTGCATAGTGACAGTACTGCAGACTGTCCTTTCTGTCAGGCAGCATTAAATGCACCAAGCTGATACGAGGTCTTTCTTCAATCATTTGTCTCTAATAACCTTGTACTTCAGCATTTATTACTTCCAGGGGCATTTATTACCGTTGGGTAGACTTCTTGATCCTTTCCACTTGGCTGATCGAAAGTGCAAGTCTGATGATGAACAAAGCTGATCCCAAACTTGAACAAATCTGATTTGAGTCGGCTGATCTTCACCAGTCTGATTTCTTTCCTTCAGCAGATCAGTAGTCTTCTAGACCTTGAATCTTTGACCCTTCTGATAGTCTTCTTAATTGGTCAAAATTCTTCTAAAGGATTTTACAACTAAGTTTTCTAACTTAGCTGATCTTAGGTTTTGGAAATCATCAAAAAAACCACCCTTTACTAATTGACTTCAGTGCTTTTTATCTTCATCCTTATCCAACACAAATGTATTTAAGATTTCACATTCATTTTTTCACCTGTCTAAGGTGCACATACGTTGTACATGTCTATTTACTTTATGTGATATTTTTTTATAAATTAGAATAAAATTAACTTCATTATGTCATAAAATAGCACATATAAATGACTGTTATTCAATATATTAACTTCACCATGGGTATTTTCATCGATTTTATTAGTTTTTTTGGGTTCAAACCATTTTTCTAATGGTTTGACATTTTTTTTGTTGGTTGAATTTTTTTCATTTTATTGATTTCATTTATTTTTACCAGTTTAACAAATTTTCACATGTTTTCACCGACTTTAGCCTTTTCCACCTATTTTACTCGGTTTTCACATATTTCATATTATGTAATTTCGTCGTTTCAGCGATGTCATTCATTTTTTTTCGCAAATTTCATTTGAATTTTCATCGATTTCACATGTATTTGCCGAATTTTTAACTCAAATAATTATACATCCTCAATTACTTTTAAGTATATCTCAAATTATTTCACTTACCTTATTATTTCAAAGATAGTTATTTACCGATCTAAGCCATTTCACTTATTATATTAATTAGTTTAATTCAATTTTCTTTGATTCTTACTGGTTTTATATTTTTTACTGATTTACTCGTTCTTGATCAATTATAACCTATTATCCAAAAATTTTCCTATTTTTCATCGATTTCTTTGTTTTTTCCTATTCAAAAAAAAAAAAAATCTACTGATTTAGTTCATACTATTATTGCTAGTTAAAATTTTTTCTTTCTTTCTAATTTTACTTATTTTTATCAGTTTAACTTATATTTCACATGTTTTTTTTTTAACAATTTCACTTGGATTTTTCATTGATTTCACATTACTTCACAGATTTGAACTTTTTTTCAACCCATTCTTCATATATTTCACCCATTATTCATTGATTTCACTTATTTGTTTCCCATTTTTTCAGAAATGTCACCCAAAATTTCATCGATTTCACATGTATTTATCGATTTTACCGGCACTTTTTATTACCGATTTTACCCAGTTTATCACCTCTTTCACCAGTGTTCATAAATTTTATGTAGATCGATTTCACATGTTTTCATCAATTACAAAAAAATTATTAGATCGATTTCACCAATTTTCATTGATTTTCATCCGTTTCTTAACTTATTTCACACGTTTTTCTCGAAAATATTTTCATAAAAATTTAGGGTAATGTTTCTCATGTCAAATAAAAATTACTTAGTTCACTAAGTCATAAGCATTTTTGTTCATTCTTAGGTAAGATGCGATTTTACTTTAACATATTCTATGATATTAATTTGATTTTTTAAGAAGTGACATATTGTACTAAGGGTGAGTTTGGCCCAGCGATTGGAGTTCTTAAATTCACTTTTACATCTCTATTGTGATTTTTGAAGTGTTTGGCCCTGATTGTAAAATTACTTATGTTCAATCGTGATTTTCATTGTGTTTGGCCCCCATGATCATAATCACTTTTGGGATTTTGAGAAGCAAAAAATCAACTTATTTTAGAAGCAACTAAAGTGTTACTTTTACAAAAGCTATTATACAAAAGTAATTATTCTATAATTAATTTTTATCATAATCAATTTTAGTAAAATTAATTCTCCTATAATTGTTTTTCGAATCGCTAGGCCAAACTCACCCTAAATCTTTAGATGAAACAAATAATATTTTTTACAACTATTCAAAATAATAGTCTTTATTTTTATTATTATGTGTTATAGGAGAACAATAATAAAATTGTAAAAGTGATTTAGGAGTTAATTTCTTAATTATTGGAGTTAATGTAAGAAATAACTATAATAAGACTTCATATCTAATTGGAATATACTTTTATTTTTCTTCCATATTCATGGTGCTTGGTTAGAATGCAAGGTAGTTACAAATTTTCTAAAAATATTTTCCTACCAAAGTTTTGATGAGAAAAATTTAAGGAAAATTCATGTCTAATTATATTTTATTAATATACTTTACAACTTAAATAAGGGCATTTTTGTCTTCACAAAAATAGAAAAAAATTTAAATTATTCACACTTTTAGTAGTACTAGAAAAGTGCACGTACGTTGTACGTGTCTATTTTTAATATCAAAGTTTTTTTTCTTCCATAAATTAGTGTAAAATTAGCCATTTTTATGTCATAGAATATCATATATATATATGATTGACCAATTTATTTTAATGAGATTTATTTTTATTAATTACTATTGGTTCTTTGAATAGTTGTTATAAATATATAATGATGACTTATTTAGTTATTACATCTAAAAAAATTGGTTTTTTTAAAATAAGTTCATAAAAATATTATTTAGTGATTAATTCCATAATAGTAGTTTTCATGTCAAATTTATCCGTTATTCACCGATGACAAAGGTTTCATCCGTTTCTTCATAAATTTTAACGATTTCAGGAGCATTTTTTCTTACTGGTTTCACCAATTTTTTCACCAACTTCACCAGTGTTTACCAATTTCACCCGAAGTTTCACCAGCTTATATGTTTTCACTGTTTAATATTTTTTTTCTACCTTTCCTCTTTTAATCGATTATAACATTTTTCATTGTTTTCCATATTTTTCGATCTTTTTTCCAATTTAAACCATTTTATTCCGATTTCACATTATTTTTATCGGATAAAATTTAACTCGTTTTCACATATTTCACTAATTTCACATGCTATTCACCTAAATTTTTTATTGATTAAACATTTTTTCACCGACTTAAAGCCTTTTTGACTGATTTTATTCGTTTCTTTACAAATTTCATCCAAACTTTTCACACTGTCTAAATTTTGTTTACCCGATTTATTTTTTAGCGATTTATTCTTTTTTTATTGGTTATAACATTTTTCATTGTTTTCTCATTTTTTGTCGATCTCTTAACCAATTTTCCATCGATTTTAACAGTTAAACTCTTTTTTAACTGATTTCACTTATTTTTACCATTCTAACCATTTTTTCATCTATTTTTAATGTTTTTTCAGTAATTTCACATGTTATTCACCTGAATTTTTCATTGTATAAATATGTTCTTACCAACCTTATGTTTTGACTGATTTTATCCTTTTTAACCAGCCTTACCCAATTTTATTGGATTTCACTGGATTCATCATTTTTCTAAGAAATTTCATTCTTTTCATCGATTTCACATATTTTCACCAACTTTGTCTCTATATTAACCGATTTTACCCGTTTTCATCAATTTTTCACAAATTTTACCCCCTTGTTTTTATCGATTTCAAATGTACTTAAGATTTCACATTCATTTTTTTCACCAGTTCAAAGTGCATATACATTCTACGTGTATATTTAATTTATTTGGTATATTATTGTAAATCAGAGTAAAATTAACTTCATTGTGTCATAAAATAAATGACTACTATTCAATATATTAACTTCGTCATGGGTATTTTCATCAATTTCTTTAGTTTATTTCTGTTCAAACCATTTTTCTAATGCAGGTTTGACATTGTTTTTATTGGTTGAACTTTTTTCATTTTATTGATTTCATTTATTCTTACCAGCTTAACCAATTTTCACATGTTTTCACCAACTTTAGCCTTTTTCATCGATTTTACCCGGTTTTCATATATTTCATCATTTTTTTATGTAATTACATCGTTTCACCGATGTCATCCATTTTTTTCGCGAATTTCATTTGAATTTTCATCGATTTCACATGTATTTTGTCGAATTTTCGAATCAAATAATTATACACTTTTCAATTACTTTTAAGTATATCTCAAATTATTTCACTTACTTTATCATTTGAAAATATTTCTTACCCGATCTAAACAATTTCACTTGTTCTATTAATTAGTTTAATTCAATTTTCATTGATTCTTACTGGTTTTATATATTTTACTGATATATTCGTTCTTGATTAACTATAACCTATTATCCATTGTTTTTCCTATTTTTCATCAATTTCTTTTGTTTTCTCCTATTAAAAAAAAAAATCTACTTGCTTAATTCACCATGTTATAGCTAGTTAAACTTTTTTTTTCTTTTTCTGATTTTACTTATTTATCAGTTTAACTTATATTTCACATTGTTTTCTTTAACAATTTCACTTGAATATTCATTGATTTCACATTATTTCACAGATTTTAACATTTTCTCAATTATTTAACTCATTCTTCATAAATTTCACCCATTATTCATTGATTTCACCGATTTGTTTCCCATTTTTTCAGAAATGTCGCCCGAATTTTCATCGATTTCACATGTATTTATCGATCTAACCGGCACTCTTTCTTACCGATTTCACCCATTATTTCACCTACTTCACCAGCGTTCATAAATTCCATCTAGATCGATTTCACATATTTTCATCAATTACATAAAATTTATTAGATCGATTTCACCAATTTTCATTGATTTTCATCTTTTTTTAACTTATTTCAATTGTTTTTCTCGAATAGATTTTCACGAATATTTGAGGTAATGTTTCTCACGTCAAATAAAGATTAATTTGTTCACTAAGTCATAAGCATTTTTGTTCCTTCATAGGTAGATGCGATTCTACTTTAATAAGATATTTTATGATATTTAAGAGAATTTGATTTTTTTAAGAAGTGACATACTGTACTAAATCTTTAAATGAAACAAATAATTTTTCTACATCTATTCAAAATACTAATCTTTATTTTTATTTTTATGTGTTATAGGAGAACATAATGAAATTGTAAAAGTGATTTAGGAGTTAATTTTCTTAATTACTGGAGTTAATGTAAGAAATAACTATGATAAGACTTGATATCTATCTAATTTGAATATACTTTTATTTTTCTTCCATATTCATGGTGCTTGGTTCGGATGCAAGGAAGTTACAAATTTCTTAAAATATTTTCCTACCAAAGTTTTGATGAGAAAATTTAAGGAAAATTAATGTCTAATTATATTTTATTAATATACTTTACAACTTGAATAAGGGCATTTTTGTCTTCAAAAAAAAGAAAAAAACTTAAAAGATTCACACTTTTAGTAGTAAGTATAGATAGTAATAGTAATAGTATAGATATAGATATAGATATAGACATATTTTACGAAAGAATGTATGTTTCGTTTTCAATTGATTATGAAGATCATTTATTATTACTATGAAGATTTTCACAGTTTAACAATTTGAAAATTCAAGGTAGATCCAAATGAAAATCAAATAAGAAATTGAAACCTATTGAATGGTTAATAGCTATTGTTGGTCAAGTCAACCAATTAGTCAATCTACCACTTCTAAAGTCTTTTGTGTGGGACTCAAACTCAACAAAAAAAACTTGGAAACTAAGCAATCTTGAATAGTTTGGTCAAGAGAATTATAATTTATAAATTAAGCCATACTCGAAAATCCTTGGGCCTGTTTGTCTCGCCTTTCGGAGAGTGGTTTGGGAAAGTGGTAGAGGTTTGAGAAATAATTTCGATTTGTGTAATGTTGTTTGTTTGGGTTTTGGGAGAGTTGTTTGGGAAAGTAGCCGCAATTTTTGACTTTTCTAATATAGAGAGAAATAGAAATAAAGTAGAAAAGTGGCCTTTTTGTTTGGCCTTTCGGAGAGTGGTTTGAGAAAAAAATTACTGTAGCTAATTAATTGAGAAAGTGGTTGGATTGTTTGTTTGGCCTTTCCGAAAATCGAAATTTTTTTCGGAAAAGCGAGACAAACAGGCTATCTTTTCTTTTCATTTGTTTGTTTCTAATTGCATCGCCAATCAAATTCAAGTAATAACGAAAACAAAGAAATTGTTTGTCTATTTAATTAGCTTCTTCCACAACTAGGGATAATTATTTCACAAAGAATTCTGTTCACGAGCTTCGTAAAATAAAAACTTGTTCAATATTTTTCTTTCTCTCTCCCTCACTCAAAAATCAAAATCAATCGAAAATGGGAAAACAAGCTACCATTTTTCTTATTTGCTTCAACCTGATGAAAGTTCTCTTCTTGGCTGCATCTGCTCTCAATAGCTCAACTGATGAGCATTCACTTCTAGCCATCAAGTCTCACATTATTACTTCCGACCCCAACAACGTTTTGGCTTCCAACTGGTCACATGAAACATCTTTTTGCACCTGGATTGGCATCACTTGCAGTCGGAGGCACCCCAGAGTCACGACCCTTAATCTTTTCAACATGAGCTTACAAGGAACCATTGCAAAGGAAATCGGAAATCTCTCATTTCTATCATACTTAAACATCGATAACAATAGTTTCAATGGAAGCATCCCTTATGAAATTGGAAACTTGCGACGCCTTCGCAGGGTACGGATGTCATATAATCACCTTAGTGGTGAGATCCCACTTAGCTTCGAATTCTTAATCAATATTGAATGGTTAAGTATTGAATATAATCATCTGACCGGTATTATTCCATTGAGCATATTCAACATTTCCGCTTTGAAGACAATAGGTTTTACGGGAAATCAACTTTATGGAACTCTACCTAATGATATGTGCTACCATTTATCAAAATTGAAGGGGTTATACCTTTCAAATAATCAATTAAATGGAGTTATTCCAACAAGTTTGTCTGCTTGCTCACAACTCAACACACTTTCTCTATCTTATAACAATTTCACAGGTGCCATTCCAATTTAGATGGGAAACTTGTCGCAACTTCAAAACTCTATTTAGGTTCAAATAAATTGTCAGGTAATGCATGTCTCTTCAATTTATTATTATTTTTTCTTGCACGAAAATCCCATACATACAAAATTTTCCGACTTCAGTCTCACGTGCTACATGTGGGTATGGGCTTAGATTTTAAAGTATTTTAGTCTTTAGAAGTTTAGATAGAGGGGCCGGGTAATCTTGCAAGAAATAATAAAGCAATGGAATTTCAGGCAAAAACTAAACTAATGAAGAAAGAGGAATGTTTAATCGACACTAATAAAAAGACATATGTGCAATATAATTGCTTTTTATTATACTAGAAAAGTGCACCTAGGTTGTATGTGTCTAATTAATTTAATAAGTCAATTTTATAAATTATAGTAGAAGTAATTTTATCTTGTCATAAAAAATACAAATTAATGACTAATATTTAATTTAATTATTATTTCGTATTGTAATTAACTTTTGATGATCAATTTGTTCATAAGATCTTGTAATTTTTTTCCCTCTAAAATAAGATCATAACAAAATTATTTAGTTTATTAGTAATATTTCTCATTTCAAAAACACCAATTTAATAGCACTATTTATTTGTTTTATTTTTGAAATAACACCATGTCATATAATTGAAATGCATTTATTTTCATACCTAATCCGCTTAATCTTTTTTTCCATCCGATTTCATTCATTTTGCATCGATTTAATATATTTTTTTACCGGTTTATTCGTTCTTTTATAGATTTAACCTACTTTCATTATTTTTCCATTTTTCGTCGATATTTTTATGTTTTTCCTGCGTAAATCGTGCATTCTATAGATTTAACCCTAACCATGTTTTGCCAATTAAACTATTTTTTTATTTTTACAGATCTCACTCGTTTTCACCTATTCACACGTTTTTTCATTGATTTACATATCTTTTCACCAATTTCACCTCACATTTCATTGATTTTACACGTTTTCACCGACTTTACCACTGTTTCTCAATTCACTGATTTCACCTAATTCTAAGATTTCATCCGTTTTTCAGTAATTCTGCCGGTCCTATCCGGTTTTTACGAAATTCATCTAAAGTTATTCGATTCTATGAGTATTTATCGATTTCACCAATTTTACCAATGTTCACCCAAATTTTTATCGTTTTCACATGTTTTATGATCTACTGATTTCACCCATTTTAAACGATTTCTTCTGTTTCTCACTAATTTCATCGATCTTATCTGGTTTTCACAAATTTAATCCAAAGTTATTCGAATGCATATGTATTTATCGATTTCGCAGCCCCTTTTTTCCGATTTTATACGTTTTTCACCAACTTTACTAGTGTTCAACATTTTTTTTATTTATCATTTTCATTTGATTTAACTCACTTTTATCGATTTCACCAATTTCGTCCGTTTTTCATGAAAAGAACTCCATTAAAATTTGAGTGTCACCGAATTTTTATCGATTTCACAAATATTTTTTTACTGGTTTGACACAGTTTTCCTCAAACTTTACCAATATTCATATTTGAGGTTATTCATGTCTTGATTATTCGAGGTTATGCATGTCATAATATTCTTGGATATTGTTTATATTTTGCTTTTCTAGACAAATAAAAATTGCATACTTAGATTATAAATAACTATAAAAGTTGATGTAAGAGATAAATATTAAAATTTAGAAGTTATGTAGAAAATAAATATAATAAGATTTCATGTTCAGTTATAACTCTTCATTTAGTTTTCTTATTTTTATTCAATTTATATTGAAGTGTTCATATTGGAGTAGACTTCTTTTTCCTATTCTATTTTTTGTAATTATCTTCTAAGTAGGGGTATATTAGTTTTCATAAAAAATTCAAGAAATTCTTTTTGATGAACCCGTACTTTTATATGTAAAAAAAAAAAAGATATAGAATAGATATAGATATAGATATAGATATAGATATAGATGTGCTTGGTCAAATTAGATTTACATACAACTTTCATTAAATTTAATTTTTTGTCAAATATGTCATGATAATAAATTTGTAATGTGAATGTAACATCAAGTATGATACAAGAAAACTGGGCTTCACCTACGGCAGATTCCATTGATGAAGCCTTGATTTCCGTTGGTATTCATGCATAGCGACGCTTTTTTTCCGTTAGTTGATTCATAGGTGAAGGCCCCGTAGGTAAATGAAGCAACGGTTTTTCTTTCCGTTGGTAAATGTTGCGACGGTTTGTTTTTGTTGGTATTTTTGTTGGAAAAAGCGTTGGATGAACAATCGGGCCCAATTATTTTTTTGCGACAATTTTGTTGTTGGAAATGCGTAGGAAAGTTACTAACTGATTTCCAACGGCATAAATATGTCGGTATTTTGTCGCCAATCGGTTGGAATCATTCTGACGGATTTAGCATTGAAATATTTCCGTTAGTTTATTTTTGTCACTAATTTGAAGGAAATCGGTTGGAACCTAGTGACAACTTATTTGTTGCTGATTTCGTTACTAGCAATCGGGTCGGAGCAAAAAATTGAACCTCGACTTAGCATTGACTGAGTCGTTCCTGGGCGCGCCTGAGGCTGACCCAGGTGTCTAGGTCTCGCTTAAGCTTGACTGAGGCGCCTAGGCACCGGGGCCACTAATGAGGCTGCCCCGGGCGCCTCTGTATTGACTGGGCTTGGCCTAGGCGCAATGCCACTCATGGAACTGCCTCGAGCTCGCCTGGGCTTGGCCTAGGCGCCTAGGCCACGCCCGGGTCTTGCCTGGGCTACTCATGGGGCTGCCTCAGATGCCTAGGTCTCGCTTGGGCTTGGCCTAGGCAATGTGCGCCCAGGCGACTAGGCAATGTAATTTTAGTTAACTTGTTGGATGTGGGATTTGAACCCTTGACCTCATATATGTACATATTAAAGGATCAAACCAGTTGAGCTGGACAACTTTATTGTACTTTCATTAGACAATTATATATATGAGTCAACTAATAGGTTATTTCGTCAATTTTTTCAATGATTTAACTCATTTTTCATTAGTTTGATCATTTAAATCATTTTGACCTTTCTCACGGCTTTCATCAATTTTTATCACTAATTTTGTTAACTTAAGCATTTTTTTTTACCAATATCACTTATTTAAGCTATTTTTCACCGGTTCAACTTGTTTTTCACCATTTTCACCGATTTAAACCATTTCTGACTTAGATATCCGATTATTAATCGATATCATCTGTCTTTGCCCTAGTTTAATCGAATTAAAATATTATTAATCGATTTAACCCATTTTTCACTGTTTTTCATCGAGTTACACGATTATGATCGAATTAACCTCATTTTCATCGATTTCATCTTTTTTTTTAAAATAATTTCATTGAGTTGCACTGTTTTGATCGATTTAAATTATTTTCACCAAGTTTTCATCGATTTAAATCATTTTTAACCGTTGACCCACTTCCCACCGATTTCATTTGTTTTATCATTAATTTCATCGGTTGCAATTTTTTTATATTGATTTAACCCATTTTGTTCGCAAATTTCAGCGATTTAAACTGTTTTGGACCAACTTAACTCATTTTTTCACCAATCTCATAAGTTTTTTTCCCAATTTCATTAATTGAACCCATTTTTTCCCCAAATTTATTGATTTAATTATTTTTTATCGATGTAACTAGTTTTACCCCTTAATTTAATCAATTTAAATCGTTTTGACAAATTTAACTAGTTTTCCACTATTTTCATTCTCTTTTTACCAATTTAATCAAATTTAACCGTATTCATCCATTTTTCATCGACTTCACTTATTTTTAACTAAGTTAGCTGATTCAAATTGTTTCAAAACAATTAATTTTTTTTTTCTTTTTTTTAAGAATTTCTTCAAATTTACAAGTTCCTCATACGTTAAACTCATTTTAAATCGAATTCACCAATTTTTTTCTTCAATTTAACTGAAATCACCTGTTTTCAATGACTTAACCCATCTTCACCATTTTACCACCAATTTACATATTTACACATTTTTTCGTCAAGTAACTTGTTTTTTCACTAATTTTATCGAAATGTAAAATCAATGAAAATATATAAAATTTATGAATTGATAAAAAATTGGTTAATTCATTGGAAAATGAATTTAATCAATGAGAATATTCGGGAAACATATTTCTATCGTTGGTTTTGTCGCTATTCAGTTACACATTTGTTACTAGAGCTAAATAGCAACAAAAATTTTCCGTTAGAACAATTTCATCGTTGTAGATAACTTTTGCCTACAACTTAATAACCGAATTCCTATGAAAATATTTCTTTCCCAATTTTTCGTTGGTTATTATTCATTATTATTGGCGGAACATATTTTTGTTGATGGTTCCGTCGCTGTTCAGTTACTAAAGTCTAAATAGCAACGGAACTTTTCCGTTGAAACCATTTCATCGTTGTGGATAACTTTTTCCTACAACTTAACAACCGATGCCCTACGGAAAATATTTTTTCCCAATTTTTTGTTGGTTATTTGTCGTTATTATTAGCGGAACATATTTGTGTTGATGGTTCTGTCGCTGTTCAGTTACTAAAATCTAAATAGCGACGGATAATTTTTCGTTGGAATGATTTCGTCGCTATGAATAACTTTTCCCTACAACTTAACAACCGAATTCCTACAAAAAATAATTTTGTCGACATTTCGTCGGTAATTTGTCGCTATTATTGAAGGTAGATTTTCTAATTGAAATTATGTTGGTATTTGGTTACTAATCCGTCATTAATAGCGACAGATTTATTTTCGTTGGAATCAGGTCGTAAGTGAAGCCCCCTTTTTTTGTAGTGATCCATAGGGGTTGGATGATAAACACTTATCGCTCATCCAGCATCTCAGTGGATGAATTCACTAGGGTAGGCACATTATTTGAATGAATGACCTATTCACTTGCGGATTTATAAAAATATAATGGTATATCTTAAGACAACTTACAAAATCCCCTATTAGTTAGTGCACTTATCTATCTTTCAATATCTAATCTTTTGTCTTTAATAGGTACTATTCCAGCTTCAATTGGTAACGTGTCAAATTTAAACTTATTGGACTTAACAGACAACAATTTTGAAGGTACAATCCCCTCACAAATTGGACATCTATCCAAATTAATAAGACTGAAGATGGGAACAAACCAACTCAAAGGTGAACTTCCCTCTTCCATGTTCAACCTATCAAAATTACATTCACTTTCACTTACTGATAATGTATTAACCGGCACCATTCCTTCTTCCATAGACAAAGGGCTTCCAAATCTTCAATTTCTCTATCTTGGGGGAAACCGATTTTCAGGAAATATTCCGAATTCAATCTCAAATATCTCGTCACTAAGAGTTTTTAGTATTACCTTTAACTCGTTTACTGGACACATACCGATCAATCTTGGGAACTTACGATCATTACAAGTACTTGGATTAGGGGGAAATCAGTTCACAAATGATCTATCCATACCCGAACAAGAATTTCTTACATCTTTGTCCAATTGCAAGAACCTTACATCCTTACTGATTACCGGTAATCCTATAACCGGTCCCCTACCCAAGTAATTAAGCTCGAGCAATATTTCTGCATCTCTTGAAAAAATTTTGGCTGGGAAGTGCAACATCTCAGGCACGATTCCAAGTGAAATCGGTAATTTGAGTAGTTTGTTTTTATTAAACCTCGGAAATAATAACTTGAGTGGAATAATTCCAGATACGTTAGGACGTCTAAGAAACTTGCAGAGTTTATCAATCTTTGGTAATAAATTGCATGGTCCAATACCAAATAGTTTTTGCAATCTCAAAAGTATGTTTTTTATTAGTTTAGTGAAAAATAGGCTTTTTGGGCAGCTACCAAGTTGTTTAGGAAATCTCCATTCATTAAGAGAGATTTATTTGTATGACAATTTCTTCAATTCTAGCATTCCATCGACATTATGGTCTAGTAATCTGCTTCAAATGGTATCTCTCTCGCGAAATTTATTTGAGGGTTCTTTGTCTGATTCAATCGGAAATATGAATAGTTTGAGGGGGCTTTATCTATCTGGAAACCAGCTTTCCGGAAGCATTCCAAGCAGTATAGGGGAACTACAGAGTTTAACTAATTTACAGTTGGATAACAATAATTTCAACGGCTCAATACCTTCATCTTTATGTAATATGATAGCATTGCAATATTTGGACTTATCCCATAACAATCTATCTGGTTCAATTCCAATTCTTTGGAGAAGCTTACATATTTCGATTACTTCATTGTTTCGTTCAATGAACTTGCCGGACAAATCCCAGATGGAGGACGTTTTGGAAACTTCACTTCAGAACTTTTCATAGGCAATAAAAGGTTATGTGGAGCATCTCGATTCAACGTCAAGGTATATAAAGGGAATACGCCAAAATCTTCACGAAGAAACTTACTTCTAAGATATATTTTACCACCAGTAGCTTTAATCATTCTCGTTGCAGCAGCTTTAATGATTTACTTGTTTAAATTCCGTGGTAAAAATTCAACACTTTTAATCTTTTTTCGAATCAAATTTTGGCTTCAAACACGAGAGGATCTCATACAACGAAATTCTACGAGCCACGGATAACCTTGACACAAAAAATTTAATTGGGAAAGGTAGCATTGGCTCGGTATACAAAGGAACATTTTCTAATGAGATGATTTATGCAATTAGAGTTTTTGACTTAGACATGCAAGGTTCATTCAAGAGCTTTGACACGGAGTGTCAAATCATGCGTAGCATTCATCATAGAAATCTTGTGAAGGTCATTACTAGTTGCTCGAATCTTGATTTTAAGGCTTTGGTCTTTGAATATATGCCTAATGGAAACCTTGAGAAATGGATTTACTCTCCAAACTATTCTTTAAATATTGGTCAACGTTTAGGAATAATGATAGACGTGGCATCTGCAATAGAGTATCTACATCAAGGTAATTCATCACCGATTGTGTATTGTGATTTCAATCCAAGCAATATACTTTTGGATGAAAATATGGTGGCGCGTGTGGGAGACTTTGGGATCACAAAGCTTCTAACACATGATCAAAGAATGGCACAGACGAAAACTCTAGGCACCATTGGATACATAACACCAGGTATAAATATTACAAATACTCTAAACTTTTCTATATCAAAACTTTTTGTAATTTCACAGATTTTAATATTGGAACGCATAGAAAGAAGAAAAAGTTTTGCAAACCAAGGTTCATAACAAACATAAAACAAAGAAATGTTGCCATTTAACTCCAAACTACTCAATAGAAATGTCACTTGCTATTATCCATGCTGAACTTAAGAGTGAAATATAAATAACCGCCTATGCTTTGCTTAACTATAAAAAAAGATAAAAAACTTTGGGTTATTTTCATTAGAAAACCCCGTACTAACTTTTTATTCGTAAAAAACTTCCTTTCAAGTAGAAATGACAATTACACCCCATCAAAGAATGACGAAAACATCCCTATTCACCATTAAAATTGGCAATAATCTTTCCGGTAACTTTAAAAATTTGCAATAACTCTCATGTCTATTTAAAAATTTAACAATAACCTCCATATGATTTATAAGGAAATTGAAGATGTATTTTCTTTTTATTTGATAGAAAAAAAGACCAAGGGGATTTTTGCAAATAAAAATAATAACATGTCTTTTTTAATTATTTGGCAAAGCAGAAGGGATACTTTTGCATTTAGATCTATCATTCAAATTTGCTAATTCGATATAATATGTGAATTTCGCAGAGTATGGATCAAGAGGATTAGTATCAACTTTCGTAGACGTTTATAGTTATGGGATTTTGTTGATGGAAATATTTACGAAAAAGAGACCAACCGATGAGTTATTCTTAGGAGAGTTAACAATGAAGAGATGGGTGTCCGAATCATTTCCCAACACTATAATGCAAATTGTTGATACTGAATTACTTAATACAGATGCTAACATTGAGGAGTGCTTGATTTCAATCATGAAACTTGCCATTGAATGTACATCGAATTTACCAGATGAGAGGCCTAATATGAAAGACGTTCATGTGAGGCTCAAGAAGATCAATATTAAAGTAGCTAATTAAGTTATATAATATATTTGCTTGGAAATTGCTAATTAGAATCATAATAATTCAACTACTTTCTCCGTGATATTTTTCTATATATTCAAATTAGGAATTCAAAAAAAGTTTGTTGTTTTTTGAGCCTTGATTTTGAAATTCAAAAAGGTTGGTTATTTTTTAGTGTAACATTTATCATAACACATAGGATAAAATAACACATTTATTATAATACAAAGAGGTAAAGTGCCACATATAAAATGAATAGTTTTATCAATTCATTTTTTTCTTTAAGTTTAAAAATATCAGAGGCAATATGAAACTTTTATAAGATCATAATGAGTAAAACACTTTTTCTTTTAAATCACGAGGGTGAGGGTAGGGGTGGTGAACATTATAGTATCACGGGGCAAATTGCAACTAACTCTATTATTAATTAATTAAAAAACTCTTTTTGTTGCAATATTGTCACGTACTACATAGTCCCATGACTCACTTTACAATTTCTATCTGTTTTTGTTCCATTATTTCATTACTTGTTAATAGAATTTTACTTTTAGTACTACAAGTAACCCTATTTCAATATAGGAATGACATGATTTTCGATGGATTTTGCCTATCGAAAAATCATTTGGAAAAAGTGGTGTGGAAAAATTTTTGGCGGATTTTCCGACTAGGGTTTTGTAATTTTTTTTAATTTTTTAAATTTTATTATTGATATATAAAATTTATTAAATAGGATTACTACTGATTATATAATTTTAAAATAATTCTTTTTTAGATTTTATATTGAATTTAAAAATATTATATGTAGAATCTGATTAATTTAAAAGATTTTTTTTTTAAATTAAAAAACCTAATAAGTTTAATTAATATTTTATATAAAATATTATTTAATTTATATATATTATATAGAAAATCTAATTAGTTAAATTTTTTTAAGAAATTTAAAAACTTTACAAGTTTAATTGATATTTTTATGGATTTATATATAATATAATTTAATTTATTGTATATAAAATTTAATTAGTTTAAGATATTTAATAATACTCCGTCATATATAAAGTTTATTAAATAGGATAAATAATTTAACTGTTTTTGTATTTGGGATTGAAATACTTCAAACTTGTGAATTTGTCGATCAAAAAACATCTGGGGCAATAATTAACTATGGGACCAATTCGGTGAAATTTTCATAAATTTTCCATCCAAAATTGGAAGTTCAGTCAAAATTTTGATGGAAGTACAAAATATGTGAAATATCGTTAACTTTTGTTATGAAATATTATGGTTTTGTAACTTATGGTACCGTAACCATAAAGTAAGGTCACTTATGGTATCAAAAATAAAATTATCTTCATTTCTATTTGTGGGGAAAATGCAAGATATTCTCCTGTATGATGCGAAATCTGCACAAAACTATATTGTGAAGTTTTCATTTCACCATATGTATACCTTAATTTTATGTTAATGAATCTTTGTGAAGATGTTCAATAGTATTGACATAGCGCATGATGATAACGGATGCAGCTTTGAATTTTCCACGATTGTACAAAAAAATCTATAACAAAAGCCTTGCAATGAGATACACATGAAGATAATTTTGTACCTTGATTGAGAACATTAAGGTTTTTTCTCTCTGTCTTTGACTATTATTTCCACTTAATTGCATCTTCTGTTGATGTAGACGATGGATAATTTATGGATGTGCCAAGCAGAACGATAAATTTATTTACTATGAAACGAAGGATTTCAAACATTAATTCCTAAGTCTACATGTAAGTTTTTGACTTGAATATTCATCAATGCAATAAAAACATGTTTATATTGACGCATTCAGTTATTTACAAGGTAAACTAAATTTCAAAAGTTATTAATCTTTACCGCAATATTTTATGCAAGAGTGAGTACTTAAGGTCTCTTTGTTTGGGTTTTAATTCTTAGAGTAGTTTCAGAAATAATTTGAAAATTATGAAATAATTTCGATTTTTGTAATATTGTTTATTTGGGTTCATATAAGTTCATAGTTTTTTAGAGTATGGAAATAAGATTTATTGTGTAAGAAATATGTTGCTTTATGCCAAATTAAAGTAATTTGTGTAGACTTTTTCCAGCGATAAAAAAAATATTGTTTGATTGATTTTCCGGAGATTTATTTTTGAAAATTGAGAGTGATAAATTTATTTGTGAAACTATTTATGTTGTTTGTTTGACTTTTCATAGAGCATTTAGAAAACCCAGACAAACATGCCTTAATTGATTATGAAGATCATTTATGATTACTATTATGATTTCCACAGTTTAACCAAATGAAAATAAAGAAACTGAGGGTGGAACCCATTTGAACGTATTGAACCGTTACTAGAAGGTACCATTGCAAAAGAAATTGGAAATCTCTCATTCCTAACATACTTAAATATTCGTAACAATAGTTTCAATGGCGTAATCCCTGATGAAATCGGGAATTTGAGACGTCATTGTGTGCTAGAAATGTCATATAATCAGCTTATTGATGAGATCCCACTTAACTTTGGACACTTAACCAATACTGAAAGGATAAGTATTCAAGGATTTCATCTGACTGGTGCTATCGAACAGAGCATATTCAATATTTTCTCCTTGCAAATATGCTCTTACATACAACCAGCTTTCTGGGATTCTACCGGTGGATACGTGCTACCATTTTTTCAACAAACAACAAATAAATTTTTCAAACAAATCTCATTTTCAAATAATTCTCATTTTATTCTAAAAGTACAAAACTCTACTTTGATTTAAGCTGAAGTAACATTTATTTTACACAATTTATTTCACATAAAACAATACTTTGAAATAAAGTAACATATATACACAATTTTTCTTCTTTATATGATCTACGTAAAAAATCATTCAAAATTTTATCTCTATATATATTCAATTTCTCTACGTAAAAAATCATTCAAAATTTTATCTCTATATATATTCAATTTCACATAATCATAACAATCAATGTTACGAAAATCGAACCAGTTTTAGAAATCTTAATTTTATTAGTACAAATCTTAATTTATTTATGAAACTAATCTCATAAATTTGAAACGAACAAGTAAAAATGTTTCTTAAAATCAAATTCCAATTCCAAGTAATTAACTTAAGCATCTAGTCACAACCGAACAGTTCATATTGGGCAAAACACCCCATCCAATTGGGCAAACTCCAGAAGGTCTCTTCAACAGTCTCTCTTCTAGAAAACCGCTGCAAATTGCATAATTTGTCCTATAGTTATAGTTTGTTGCCAAAGCTTCTAACAAATGATCGAAGAATGAATCTGACAAAAACTTTAGGCACCATTGCATATATGGTACCACGTAAGACTATTGTTCTACTCTTAAAATTGTACTTTGTTTTTTGTTTTTTTCCATATTTAAGGGTATTTTTTTCTCAAGTTATAATTTCTTGAAGTTCATTTAATCACGTATTCCAGATTTGTAGAGTATAGATCTATTGATTTAGTATCGACTTCGGTTGATGTTTATAGCTATGGTATATTGTTAATGGAAACATTTACAAAGACTAAGAGCACTGATTAGATGTGTACTGTTTGTGAATTAGTTTTTTTTCCTTCTTCCCAGTTTGGAAGCCTTGATCTAGAAGGAACATCTTCTTCACTCTAATTTACAATCGCAGTGATGAATCTTTCAGTTGTTTGTAATAAATTTGAAAAAGGTTGTGACGTACGATTCCAAATTAGAGAGTTAACTGATGAAGTACCGGAATTGCCCCATTGACTAGGAACCATTTCTATTGGTGGGGAAAATGCACGACACTCTCATGTGCTTGTCAAATTTTCATCGCACCAAACTCCTTTGTACTTTTAGAAATCCTGTATAAAACACTCAATCTATCCCTCTCTGTCCATTTTTTATCGTCCGTGTGTCTCATGCAGATATTGTATGATTTTTTTTTGGCCTAATTTTTCAATATGAATAACAATAATATAATTTATTCATTACTCACCCTTAATAATAATAAAATACATAAAATTCCTGTGTACTTTGTAAAATTAGCACTAATTCTCTTTACTTTCTAAACTTGCACATAATAACACATAAATTTAAAAGTTCGCAAAAAAATCCCTTATATTTTTTAACATTTGCCCAAAATCCTCTTGTTCTGTAAAATGTTGCACAAAATTGCCTTATAAGAAGAGAATATACAGAGTATTTAAAAGTAAAAGGGGTTCGAATTAATAAGAATTTCACTAAAAAGTTTTGCATAAATTTTACATAACATAGTGGACAAGGGTGGACCGCCTTAGGGGCTGGGGGGCGGTCGCCCCCAAGAATAAACCGAATTAAGTCTATATATATATTGTTATTGTGATAATAGATAAAGAAGTGATGATGGGCCAGTGGTTTAGTGCATTGTAGTTCCACTAAATTGTTACAAATTCGAAACCTCATGTCTACTTCCTTTCTTTTAAATATGTTTTGTTGTTTATTTCTTTTAAATGTTTTATGCTAGATTAATTTTTCATTCTTTTTAACTGTTTCTTATTTATAAATGTTTTTAGTTTGACTAACATATTACCTTGAATTGAAAATGTAAATATATTATGATAAGAATATTTAATTTTCATAAATGAGCTCAAGAATATTAAAAGCAGTACAAAAAAAAAAAAAAAGAATTTTAGTGTTAATTTTGGTACTTTAATAATGTTTTTTTTAACAGAATTGAATTTATGTTATAAAATGTCTCTACGTTTGATTAATTCCTTAAATCATTTGTTAAATGGATTCTTAAAATAAATTAACAATATATTTTTTTCACCTTTTATTAAATAAAAAGACATTATTACTTTATTTCATTTTATCCCGGCATAAAAATGATAATGAGTTTCCTATTAAAAAAATCTCGCCCCCCCAATCGAAACCCTCTAGTTCCGCCCCTGATAGTGGAGTATCGTTTTGCATTTGTATTCCAAAAAAATCACTGAATAGGTGGTTTTTCAGGCTGAACTGAAAAGCACACATCAGTTTGTGTTAGTTATATAATAGGTATATCATATATGAACAGCAATGGAATTGGGAGAAAAATAATGACTTGTATATTAATGTGTATAAACTGAGATTTACAGAATAATAAAAAAGCGTACATAATAATTAATGAGAGGTGCTATATATAACTACCAACCTAACTGACTAAGGGCATAATAGTAAATATACAGGGATACAAATATAACTGAATAAAACAAAAACAAAAACAAAAATAAAATACATAATGTTAATTCCCAAATAGTGTAATTAGGTATCTGAATTCCTAATTGAACACTTCTTCCCTTCTTCTTCATTTTGTTCTTCTGATTGAACGTCTTCTTCAATTCCTGTTGATACCCCCCGCAAGATGGCGAGTACAAATTGTGCACGCCTATCTTGGATAGAATTGAATGAAATTGAGGGCGAGGCAGAGCTTTTGTTAATATATCAGCGAGCTGGTTGGATGAAGAAATGGGGATTAAGCGAAGATGATTCCTGCTGATGTGGTCTCGTACGAAGTAGAGATCAATCTCTATATGTTTGGACCGTTCGTGAAACACCGGATTCTTAGCAAGGTACATAGCAGACGTGTTGTCACAGAAGACTAAAGGAGGTGAAGATTGCTGAACATGTAAGTCCTTTAATAACTGTGTTATCCATAACATTTCACTGGTTATAGATGCTAGAGATCTGAACTCAGCTTCGGCTGATGATTTTGACACTGTTGCCTGCCTTTTTGCTTTCCATGATATGATTGATTTGCCTAAGTAAGTGCAATAACCAGTAGTTGAGCGTCTTGAATCTAGGCAAGCACCCCAATCCGGGTCACAGAACCCTGTAAGTTTACAATCAGAATTGTTAGGATAAAATAACCCTTGACCAGGAGTTCCCTTCAAATACCTTAAAAGATGATGGACAGCTGCCATGTGTGCATGTGTAGGCTTAGAAGAGAACTGGCTGATTTTATGAATTGCAAAAGATATATCTGGTCTAGTGATTGTGAGGTAGATTAATCTACCCACCATCCTTCTATAGGGAGAAGAGTCAGGGAGGAGGTCATTGTCACTACTTTTAAGTTTGATTTTAGGATCCATTGGAAAATGGACAGGTTTACTAGCTTAGTAGCCAGTGTCCTGTAATATTTGCAATGTGTAGTTCCTTTGAGAAATTATAAGACCATGTTTAGAGTAGGCTAGTTCCAAACCTAAGAAATACCTTAGTTTCCCTAAATCTCTTAATTTAAATTTTGTGCTTAATTTAGATTTTATCTGACAAATAAGATTAGTATTAGGTCCAGCAACTATAATATCATCAACATAAACCAATATAGCTATAAAATTGAAATCTTAACCTGAGGTGAAAAGTGAGTAATCTGACCTGGATTGAGAGAATCCCATAGATGCTAGAACCTCTGTTAGCTTGTTATTCCATTGTCTACTGGCTTGTTTTAAGCCGTAGATTGATTTGTTTAATTTGCAAACAAGAGTAGAAGAATGACCTGAAAAATTACCTGTAGTATCCTGTTGAGTAGATGAAGAATTAGGACTGTACCCTTTAGGTAATTGCATATATACCTCCTCATCAAGGTCCCCATTCAAAAAGGCATTAGTGATGTCCAATTGGTGTAAATCCCAATTTTTGGACATTGCTAATGCAAGCAAAATTCTAACAGTGACTAGCTTTGCTACAGGAGAAAATGTAGCAATATAGTCAATTCCCACTTGTTGGGTGAACCCTTGAGCTACAAGGCGTGCCTTGTATCTTTCAACACTACCATCTTGGTGTCTTTTGATTTTATAAATCCATTTGCAGCCTATGGGCTGTTTATTGGGTGGTAAATTGACAAGAGACCAAGTATTATTTGTTTCCATAGCCTTTAATTCTGTTTGCATAGCAGTAATCCATTCTGGACTTTTGATGGCCTGTTTGTAGTTTGTAGGTTCAGAATTAATGGTGATGTTAGAGATGAACTGATGAAAAGAAGGGGATATGTTAGAATAAGTAAGAACAGAAGATAGGGGATATCTAATGGTAGGATATGTTATGCAATTATTGCATTGGTAATCTTCTAAGTAAGAAGGAGGATGGTGTGGTCTGATGGATTTTCTGATGCCTGTTTGAAGAGGTAAAGGTTGTGGAGAGGGTTCTGGAGAAGGAGTGGATGGGTTAGTGAGGGTAGGTGTAGAAGAGAGAGTAGTTGGTATAGAAGAGAAAGCATCAAAATGAAATGGGGAAGGAGTACTAGTAGGTAAAACAGTATTAGTGTCTTTGGTGAATCTTTCATAAATGATAGGATCATGAAAGGGAAAAACCTGTTCATGGAAGACTACATTTCTAGAAGTGAAAATGTCATAAGTGTTGATATCTAGGAGTTTATAGCCTTTTATGCCAGGAGAATAGCCAATAAAGATACATTTCCTTGCTCTTGGGTCAAATTTAGTTCTATGATTTTTCAATGTTGATGCAAAATCTAAGCATCCAAAAACTTTTAAGAAAGAGTAATCAAAGTCAGTAGAATAAAGTCTAAAAAATGGGGAAGTATTCTGTAACAGGGGGGTAGGGATCCTGTTCATGATAAAACAGCAGTTAAAATACATTCAGTCCAATATTGAATGGGTAATTTTGATTGAAATAGTAATGATCTAGAGATATTTAGGATATGTTGATGTTTTCTTTCCACCACATCATTTTGCTGTGGTGTTTCCACACAAGAGAATTGATGAATGATACCTAAGTTTGAAAAGAGGTCAGAAAAAAGTAGTTCTTTAGCATTGTCATTTCTAAAAATCTGAATTTTAGCATTAAATTGAGTTTTAATCATAGATAAGAATCTAGGTATTATGGAAGAAACATCTGATTTATGTTGCAATAAATATACCCATGTAAATCTGCTATAGTCATCAACTAAGGTGAGGAAAAATCTGTAGCCATTATGTGAGGTGACCTTGTAGGGACTCCAGATGTCACAATGGATAATATGAAAAGCATGTAAAGAAACAGAATTACTAGAATTGAATGGTAAACATTTTTGTTTAGCTAAGGGGCATACATCACAAGGTTTATCAAGTTGATTGGAAGAAGTAAAACCTAATACATTTTTAAGACTAAGTAATCTGTCTGTGGATAGATGCCCTAATCTATTATGCCAAGTAGTTATTGAAATTGAATTACAAGAATCTGAATTATCAACAGAATTAGAATGTAGGATGTATAGTCCATTGGAGAGATCATCCCTGCCAATCATCTTCTGTGATGTCAGATCCTGTATAAGAAAATAAGTAGATTTAAATGTGATGCTATAATTCTGGGAACTTAATAAAGTACCAACTGATAAAAGATTAAATTTAAAGTGAGGAACAAACAAGACTTCAGTGAGTAAAATGTTGTGATCCAATAAAACAGGCCCTTTAAAGAAAACAGGTATAACAGAATGGTTAGGTAAAGTAATTGAAGTTTGAGAAGTAGGATGAATAGATTTAAAAGAATGAATATTGTTGCATATGTGGCTGGTTGCTCCAGAGTCTAATATCCAGTTATGCATAGATAAATTATTAGTTAAGAGGTTGAGATAGGGAATATTACCTGAATTTGTTGTGATATTGAAAGAAGTGCTGTTTGAAGCTGAAAGTGAGCTAGGAGTTGAATTACCATGAGCTTGAGCAGATAGAAGATTGGTGAGCTGAGTGAACTGATCAGGGGACAAATTGTTTATCAATTCTTGTAGATTTTGGTGTCCTGTTTGTTGAGCAGGTGCTTCCTGTTGAGTGTCAGTTTCTGTATAGTTGACCCTTGATGTATTCTGTTGTGGAGGTCTGGGATTTGGTGGTCTATATCCTGGAGGATATCCATGGATTTTAAAACAGATTTCCATAGTATGACCTTGCATTTGACAATGTGTACAAAAAGGCCTGTTCTGTCTCCTGAAATTTTGATTGTATGGTGGTTTGTAAGAGGGGTTGGGTGGTCAAGGAGATGGTAAAATTGGGGCAGTATTTGTGGTAGGTGTATAGGGAGTGTAGGTTTGTCCATTTTTGGCAGCAAAGGCCATGGAACTTGTGGGATCATGAGGTCTTTGATAGGAGTTGATGGCTCTTTGTGTCTCCTCTTGTGTAACAAAGGAATAGGCTTTTGGAACTGTAGGCAGTGGATCCATCAAAAGGAGTTGGCTCCTAATGTGAGATAATGAATCTTGTAGGCCACTTAGAAAGGCCATAAGATACTCATTCTCAAAGTATTGTTCCAGTTTGCTACATGTGCATTGTGGACGCATATTTGTTATTTCATCCCAGATTACTTTTAGTTGGGAGAAATAAGTTGTCACAGAAAGATTTTGTTGCTGTAATGTGATGAGATCTCTTCGTAGTTGAGATAATCTTGGACCTGAGGCATGTTCATATCTTTGTTTAAGTTCTTTCCAAATTTCCATGGCAGAAGTATGGTAAAGAATGGTATGATGAATTTCTTTGGATAAAGAATTGAGTAGCCAAGTGATTACTAATTTGTTGTTTCGATCCCAGTAGTTATTTAAAATTGGGTCATCAATAGGTTGGGGAAGTGTCCCATCAATAAAACCAATCTTGTTCTTGACAGAAAGTGAAAGAGTCATTGCAATATTCCAAGTCTGATAATTATGTTCGGTGAGTTTTTCAGAAACTAACGAAATTCCTGGCCCATCTGCAGGATGCAAGTAATATGGGCTTGAGGGATCCTCAATTTGAGCCCTAATACGTGTGGAGGCAGGGGATGGAGTATGAGTTTCTGAGTGGGAATCTGTGGGATTTTCATTGGAAGGCATGATCAAAAAAGGGGAGAAAAAACTGTTATGATGTTCTGAAGAATTTTGATGGATTTCTGGAAAATAAAGGGGAAAGAAGAAGAGACTGTAATGATCGTTGAAGAATTGTGATGAATTTCTGGAAAAGAAATTGGGAGGAAGAAGAGACTGTTATGATCTTTTGAAGAATCGTGATGGATTTCTAGAAAAGAAAGTGAGAGAAAGAAGACAGAAGAAAACAAGAGACAAGAAAAGAAGGGAGAAGAACTTATCCGAAGGAATTTGGAAGATCTGGAGAACTTGAAAAATCTGGTAGCAGATTGATTTTGGAGAAGGGGCAGAGGATGTGCAGCGGAGATCAGTGACCGGAGATGAAGCTGTTGCGGCGGCGATGGTGGATCAGAAAACTACTGATACCATGTTAGTTATATAATAGGTATATCATATATGAACAGCAATGGAATTGGGAGAAAAATAATGACTTGTATATTAATGTGTATAAACTGAGATTTACAGAATGATAAAAAACGTACATAAAAATTAATGAGAGGTGCTATATATAACTACCAACCTAACTGACTAAGGGCATAATAGTAAATATACAGGGATACAAATATAACTGAATAAAACAAAAAGAAAAATAAAATACATAATGTTAATTCCCAAATAGCGTAATTAGGTATCTGAATTCCTAATTGAACACTTCTTCCCTTCTTCTTCATTTTGTTCTTCTGATTGAACGTCTTCTTCAATTCCTGTTGATAGTTTGATAGGAGATAAAATTTCAAAGGAAAAAGGTCTAAAAAAGAAATAATTGAGGGCCACAGTGCCTTTTTCTGGAAGTGTCCAAAATAAATTCACATGATCTCTATTCTCTTGAATTATAGGACATCAATACAATCAGTGATGCAAATAGAACGAAGGAAATAATTAATAAATAAATATGTGTCATTTTCCTTTTTGCAATGCCTGGGAAAACATACATACATACATAAGTTTTGTCTGAGTTTTTTTCCTATATAGCCTATTACACAAAAGTATTTCCTAAAATGACTTAAACTGAAAAGTATTTCCCTAAATGTACCTCTTTGTTAAAATCGCTATTGGCAGTGTCGATTTTAAGTAAAATCGACATTATCAATAACGATTTATCAGCCATCTCCGAAAATAAAATAAAAAATTTAATTAAAATCGATACTAGCAACGTCGATTTATCTAATTATATTAATTACCAACTAATTAATCATGGGTAAAAATCGATACTAGTAATATCGATTTTTCAGAAGAATCGACATTACCAGTATCGATTTTATGCCCTAATAAAATTACCCTCTACTTTCATTTCAGTTTCATTTCACAGCGGCCATTTCACACACTGTGGCAGACTTCAACCAAAAAAAAAAAAAAAATAACAGCACGCGATTTCTTTTCTTTCAGCAAATATCACAAAGTCTCCAGCAAATTCGTCAATTGCTCAATTCTTTCCCTTGAAGCCCTAACAATATTTTTCATATTCAAGGGGTATGTATTACTTTATTTTGTTTTTACTTTTTGTTCTCTTTATATTATAGTTATGAATTCAAACAATTTCGATTGAGCTAACTGGTGATGAGTATTACAATATGGGTACACAATATGGGAGGAAAGTTGTTACATTGTTTCCAACTGGTGATGATTGAGTTAATTTGGTTGTGAATTTAGTTTTAATTAATTGATTTATGCTATAGATAAATGGTGTTATTTTTAAATTAATGCCAACAATAACAAGTATATATGGTGTTATATTTAGAGTTCATTTATATTTTAGTGTTCTTTTTATATTATACTTATAAATATGACAATTCACTAAAATTGTTCAAAATGTAATTTAATTTTTTTTTTAAAATTATCTCAGGTTTGTAATGGATAGCTTGCCGGTTACGTTTTTGTGCTATTGGGGAGGAAATATATTACATCCGTCTGATGGATGTGAGTATGATATTCCACCAAAAAGGCCCCTTAGGGCAAATAGCAGATGGAGTTATCAGAAGTTACTAACAGAATTGTACAAAGTTACCGAACTAAACAAACGGGACTTTAGGTTGGGAGTGATATGCAGATATCCTATTTCATTTGATCGTGTCACTACTAATTATATTGCACTTCCCCTTAATGATAATAGTGGTGTTGAAGCTATGTTTGATGTATTTACTCATTTTTCGGGGATAGGAAGTTTACAGTTATACTTGGAGATAAATCCGATAGATAGTCAAGAGTTTGCTAATGACACAGAAGTTGGAGGTCCTTGCGTTGGTGATACAGAAGATGGAGGTCATTACGTTGGTGACACATATATTGGAGGTCATTACGTTGGTGACACAGTTGACTCACATTTGGACCAAGGTAATCTAAATTACTCAACTTCTTACCATGATTTGGGTAATCGGGTTCCGTTAACTTTTCAGTCAGACGCAGGTACAACTACGCAAATAGCACACACAAATGTTAGTCCTCCTAGGCCTCAAAATGTAAGTCGATTAAACCAAGATTTGGAAACTAATTCTGAAGATGATGAAGAATGGTTTGATCACAAACTAATGCATGAGGACAATGGAAGTAGCAGTAGTAGCAGTGACAATGAGGAAACTGATATTGGGGATAACATTATGGATGTCAATGGTTGCCAATTTTATAGGGAAATTGGTGAAGGATCGTATGTCATAAATATTTGTGCAAGTCAAGTTCAATTGTCTGAGATTGATGAGTTAGGTATAGGCTTGCTCTTTAAGTCGAAAAATGATATGCAGTGTGCTGTGAAGAAATATCATATAACAAAGAATTGGCGGTACAAGGTACAGAAGAGCACTGATAAAACATGGGTAATATGTTGTTATAAAAAAGAGTATCCGTGCAACTTCTATCTCCGTGGTAGTTTATTGATCAGGAAGAATGGATTGTGGGAAGTGACACGTTATTTGGGACCACATACTTGTTTATCTGCTGGATTAGGCCAAGATCATTTTCATCTGGACTCTAAGTTAATTGCTTGGGATATCCTAAATCTTGTTAAGGTAGACCCAGATTTGAAAATCCGTGTCATTATTGAATATGTGAAGAATAGCTTTACTAAAGAAATATCATATAAAAAAGCATCGAGTGAGAAACAAAAAGCTGTTGCACATATCTATGGAGACTGGGATGAATCTTATCAAAGGTTGCCAAAAGTACTTGCAGCTATCAAACAATACAACCCTGAGACAATTGTTGAGTACTATAAACCTCCACCACCCGGTCAAATGGATAAATTTCGTCGTGTTTTTTGGGCATTCGGGCCTTGTATTGAAGCGTTCACTCACTGTCGTCCGGTTGTTAGCATTGATGGTACTTTTCTTCACGGAAAATACAAGGGAGTTTTACTAATTGCGATGGGATGTGATGCAAATGATATTATATTAGCACTTGCTTTTGCTATTGTAAAAAACGAGTCCTATAAAACATGGATTGGTTCTTGAACCTTGTGCAATAACATGTTGTGAAGGGTCGTGATATATGTTTGATTTCTGATCGCCAAAATGGTATATTGGCAACAATCCGAGAAAGGAAATGGAGAAATATAAAACATCGGTATTGTTTGAGGCATGTGCGTTCTAATTTTTGCAAAATCCATAAGGCTGATAATTTAAAAAGGCTAGTGTGGAAGGCAGGTTGCTCACACCAGGATCGCAAGTTTCAAACTGTTTTGGATCAATTGAGCTATTAAGTTCCGATGCTCGAAACTGGTTGGATAAACTCCCAAAAAACAAATGGACGATTGCACATGATGGTGGTTATAGATATGGCCTAATGACAATGAACATTTCAGAAGTTTTCAATGGCGTGATGAAAGGTGCTCGTGGTATGCCTGTTACAGCAATTATTGAGACTTCATTTTATCGTTGTGTTTATTACTTTCAATCTAGACTTGATATTGCTGAACCTGCTCGTGAAAATATTGGCCTACCAAACACCGAACCCCAAAATCGATTTAGCCCCAAGGTTTACCAAATGCTCCTCCACAACACCTCGAAGGTTGGGGATATGCATGTAACAATCTTCAGCAATTCTATACGTGGGGGCGGTGGGGTTTATTCTGTAATCACAAGTCGTCGCATGACGAAGGGAGGTAATGTTCAAACTGTGCACATTGGCGAAAGGACATGCACCTGTGGTAAGTGGGTAGCCTATCATGTTCCTTGTTCCCACGTTCTAGTTTGTTGTAGTAACCAAAATGTTGATCCTTTATCTTTTGTATCATCATTTTATACCGTTGAGAATTATTCGTGGACATGGAGTGGTAGATTTGAACCATTAGATAATGAGTATTATTGGAACGAGTATTATTGTCCGGTGTTCAAACCAAACTACATGCTTGAACGGGAAAAAGGTCGACCAAAATCAAGACGCATTCGCAATGAAATGGATTTTCACACCGACAAACGAGTGATTCATTGTTCTACTTGTGGAAAGGAAGGACATACGCGTCGCAAATGTACGAATAATAGGACATAGTTTCATAGATGTTATAGTAATTGAGATAATATTATTGAGATATTTTTATGTATTGAACTTGTTATGCATGTAACATTGTTATGGTCAATTGATTATGTTATTGAGTTGTTCTTGATTGTTTGAGTTATACAAATCGAGGCGCTTCACATTTAAAAAAAAAAAAGATTAAGTATAAAATCGACACTGGTAATGTCGATTTTACCTTAAAATTGACATTAGCAATGTCGTTTCCTCAGCTCGCCGCGGCGAGTGCGGAGAACTTCTGACTCGCCGCGGCGTGTTAGAGGCAGAAAGTTTCTGCCTCTGACTCGCCGCGGCGAACGTATCACTCGCCGCGGCGAGTTTAAAAATCGACATTTAATCGACATTGGCAATGTCGATTTTAAGGGTAAAATCGACATTGGCAATGTCGATTTTATCCTAAATTTTTTTTAAGGGATTTTTGCACGTCAACCCCCAGTTTTAAACAATTTTCACACTTTCGACATTAGCAGTGAAAAATTACGTAAAGGCTTGCTCTTTAAATCAATCAACATATATCAAACTAAGAATTCAAACAACACTAAAACGCAAAACAATCAATACATTAAGAGACGAGAATCAAGAACAACCAAAAAACATAATCAATTAACCATCACAACATATATATCAAAGTATGTCAATATCTTCAAAATAAGTCAAAGTCATATTTCAAAATGATAATACGATGAGACTTATATGGTTACAATTACAACTTAAACTAAAGTCATTTGGATGGTGTATATCAAGTTGGTGCTCTCCTCTGCCGTTGAGTCAACCTCCTTTGACGATTGGAGGGCTCAGCCTGAGAACCAACCTGAGTAACGCACTCACCTTGGGTATTTTGGGTATTTTGTCCTAACCATGGTGGTCCAGCGAACCCAGTGTTATGAGGTGTGATAGAAATAGTGTCCTGCAAGCCAGCTGTATGGCTAGTATTTATTGTAATAAATGCGGAACTATTCAATTTCGATTAATAAATGCATTTTATTAAATGGTCATCTTTATCTTATGTAATAATTATCTACGCATAAGGATAGAAGTCCTTAGATCACAGGGATATGGGACAACCCGTGGACTGATCTCCAAGGCCGTGATCTAGAACATATTCAAGAGTCGTAGAATCCAATCGAGATAGGACATCGTTGGATTCGGTTAGACTCTCACTATTGTGTGTACTCCGATGAACTGGAGAACGCTGGGGTCCACGAGCGTGACAGGGATGGTCGACACACATAAGTGGGTGGCTTGCTGGGATGGCAAGCGCACTGAATACCCCAATTAGGAAATAACTCACCATGGAAGCGGTAGTCGCATATCGGGGTTGAAGTTATTCCAAATTTATAATAGTATACGAGGAACAATCTCTAACTACTTGAGATGATAGGGTTTATCTGGTGCGAGAACGTCTATACTTTGATATGAGTTCCGACTGACTGGGAATCGCCAGAAAGTCTCTGTGGACTCATGTTGGGTATAGAGGAACTCGTATGCAGATTCATATCATCAACAAAGGATCCATTGACCCGACTTGATAGGTAGGGAAATTCTCCTATGAATTTCTGTGAGAAATTAATTCTGGTAAAATCCTTGGCCAAGGTATCTGACGACTTTATGTAAGTAGCTCATAAAGATTAAGTCAAAGAGAATTTATTTCGAGATCAGAGTACATAAGGTCAAGACAAAAGAAAAGGGAATCCGATGAAAGACCGTACCCTTAAGTCTCGACTGGGAGATTGATCGATGGAGAGATTATGTCGTATATGGAAATTATAAATGATAAAAGGTTCACTGAATTAATTCACCAGTGATTGGGCTCCATGGGCTTGTGGCTGGACATCGACCGTGGAGTGTGGGAGAATTCCCAAATTGGCAGATGTGCTAATTTTGGAATGGTCAATCGACAGAGTGTTCGATTGATTTAGAGTAAGTCTTACTCGAATAATTAAATAATATTTAATTATAACCCACGGCCAATTATGTGGTGAACCTACCGGGGCATACACAATACACAAGTAGCGAAAGCGAGGAAATAAGAACGACCGAGTTGACTGGGTCGACTGGGTGAAAAATCGACTGATTATATTGGGTGGGTCGACTGGGTCGACCTAATTGGAACAAAATGGGATCCAATTGGAATTGGATCAGGATCATAAATTAAATTGGAATTTAATTTATGGATTAATTAATTAAGTTGGATTTAATTAATTGGAAAAGGATTTTAATTAAATGGGCTTGGAGTCTGATTTAATTAAATGGGAGATTAAGTTAATTAATTGGGCTATTTAATTGGGAGATTAAATTAGGCCTGGTCAAATTAATTAACTGGGCCATGAATTAATTAGGAGACTTGGTCTTCTAATTAAAGAGGGCCATGGCCCATGTAGGAGAGAGAAGACCTAGTCCTAATAGGACTAGGATAGAGAGAAAACTATAAGTAGCTTTCTTATAGTTAAATTTAACATAACTCCATATGCAAAATTGAGCAAGAGCAAAAATTCTCTCTCCCTCTCCCTAGCTATAATCGACCGAACCCTGTTCTTCTTTTAGAAGACTTTTCGTTTTCGATTCTTGTTCCTAAATCGTTCCTAATTCCTAGTTCATAATATATCTCGTGTTCTAGCTGATCGAGATATATTATTTTCGTGATATTGTGGTGTATCAACTCGTAGAGGCGCAACACGTGGGGCGCTCCTGAGAAGCCTGGATCGATTTTTGCCGGAGCAGAATTCAGAGCTCATTTTGCTAGCCGAGGATTTGCAAGGAGATATGTATAAACGAGAAAACTTATACTATCGTTTTATTTATATTCATATATATACAACTAGGGAATATCCTGGCAAGATTCCTTAAGAGGTCCTAAAAGTTTTTATATTCCGCTGTGCCTAGGGCTGTTTATCTTATCGAATCCTAACAGTGGTATCAGAGCCAACTCTAGGCTTTGTATATATATGAATTTGCAAATTCTGTGTTTATTAAATCATATGTTTGATTTATGTGGCTAGTTCTTTAACTTTGCATGTTATAGGACGTATGTTTAATTAACTTGGAGTTAATGTTTAATTTAGGATTCGAAAAATTTTATCATGTTGTTTTTAATTTTGGATTGGAATTTAATTAACTGGGTTTGTTAAATTAAATCTGTGAGTAATCGAAACAAAAAAATTTTTTTTTATTAGATCCGACTCGCGGTGGCACGCGGCGGTGCGCTGCCGCGCACCGCGGCTGGGCGACCACCGCAAGCCGCTGCCAACGGCAGCGTGCTGGCAGCACGCTGGCCGCACACGCTGCGCGCAGCAGCAGCCTTCGAGCTGCTATTTGCACGCGGCTGCTCGCTGCCGCAGGCAGCTCACGCGCCGACCTGGTGGTCGCGCGTGGGTTGTCCTACGTGGCAGTCCTGATTGGTCTCGACTAGTCGTTTTTGGGTTGGACTCTAATTCTGCCTATTTTGAAAGTCCTGAAAATCTTGGAGAATTTTGGAAGATTAGGAAACTTAGAGTTTTTGGATAAGGTAGTTATCTTGTTTGATGTGAACACTACCTTAATTAAACTAATCTAGTCAAAATAGAATTATCTTGAAAATCTTGGAGATTTGGAAATTTTGGAAACTTAGAGTTTTGGATAAGGTAAGAATCTTAGAGATTTAGATTACCTTAATTAACCAATTTAATCAAAATAAGAAATGTAGATTACTTAGAGCTCAAGTAAGAGCTAATTAATCTTAGAGGTTAATTGTTAATTCAAAATTAATTAACTTGGATGAATTTTTGCGAATTAAAATTAATGAAGCCGGTAAATTTACATTTATGCCCTTATGTGAATTTATGCATGTTCTTGAGTGAATGTGTGGATTGATCGATTTTGCCCTTAAGCCCTGTGTAGTTTTTGGTTTATTTATTTTTGGGTTGTAATTAAATGGGCCTGATTGGTGCCCTTGCTTGCGCAAACAAATGTAATAGAATATGACCATTTAAATTATGTAAGCTAGGCTTAGGTTAGGCTTGGAGCCGAGAAGACCTCATGAAGACTTGGAGATCCACATGGAGGCCCATTTACCTTGGAGGACATGGAGGCCCAATTCATTACATGGAGGCCCAATCAAGCTAGATATTACAAGAAGGCCCATGATGTATGGTTTGAAAATTGTAATAGTTAGGACATTTAATTTCCACCCTAGACTGACCAATTGATTCATCACTTGGCTCGTGATGAATCGCATAGGATGGGCATTCGATCAATCATATCCTGCTAGGTGTTGTATGTTTACTTATATTCTTTGATGTATGTCATGCATGCTTAGAATAGATCACGTAAACAAGATAAAGCATAATCTGATGAGACCTCGCACAAGAAAACTTAAAACCTCCAATTGAACATTAAAATTCAATTAGAATATTAAATCGAATAACGGGCGCATAAGAATAGTGTCTATGGTCCGAGCCTATCCAATTACTAGGTCTTAGGCATATTGTACGAATATACCTCGATGTCTCACGAGTCGTGGGTCGAGCTATAGGAAGATGATATGTCTATTGCCTCGATGCACGAGTTTAGTGCCAAGGGAGGGGATGGCAAGGTTTTAGGCGCTGTCTCACGAGTCGTGGGGTGTCTAGGATTGAACTATTTCTCTCCACGAGTATTGGACATGATTTAACGCTAGTAAGTATGGATGTCTCACGAGTCGTGGGTCCATATCGAAAAACGAGGCTAAATGAACTTAAGGGTTAGCTGCGATGGTTAACCGTCGACGTAATCGACCACCAAGTGAATCAAATAGTATGGCCAACGAGTCGTGGGTACTAGGAGATTGCATTTGGGCCTTAAGCCCGCTAGGATATTTTAAATTCCTGAAACTTATGTGGGGGCATAAGATTTTGATTAAAATAGTGGGAGTAATTTACAAATAAAAACCATGTTTGTAAATTGTGCATTTTAAATTAGTCTTTCGCGTATTTATTTCTTCTCTCGTCGTTTTGTAGATATAATGTCTAAGTATCCAATTTCCATCATACTTGAACAAAACAAATTAACTGGACCCAACTTCCATGACTGGGTCAGGAACCTTAAGATCATTCTCACTTCTGAAAAGCGAGGTTTTGTCCTTGATGGGCCCCCTCCCGAACTTGCTAAGGATGCCGATGATACTGAGAAAGAAGCCGTGGATTTATGGCTTGACGATGACTTGCAGTCACGTTGTCTCATGTTGGCATCCATGACGAATGAGCTTCAAAAGCAGCACGAGCATATGAAGTCTTCTTTTGAAATCTACACGCACCTGAATGGTTTATTTGGGGTGCAAAGTAGATATGAGCGGTATGAAACTGCTAAGACTTTGCAACAAACGAGGATGGCTGAAGGTGCTGATGTTCGATCTCACTGCATCAAGATGATTGGGCTTATTGAAAAGCTTGGTCATCTTGACGTAAAGATGGACAAGACCTACTGCCAGGATATAATCCTCCAGTCGTTGCCAAGATCATTCGAGCAATTCGTAGTGAACTACAACATGCACAAGATGAATGTTGAACTTCACGAGTTGGCTAATATGCTCGCCACTGCCGAGGCTTCCATGAGAAAAGAGAAGCCAGTGATGGTTGCTACCTCGACCCAATCCAAGTCCAAAAGGACAAAGAAAAGGAAGGGGAAAGGAAATGCTTCTTCAAGCAAAGGCAAAGCACCATCTGGGCCCATAGGGAAGGGAAAGAAGCGTAAAGCTTCGTCTGGTGAACAGAAATGTTTCTACTGCAAGAAACCTGGACACTGGAAGAGGAACTGCAAAGAGTTCTTGGAGAGCTCGAAAGGTATATTCCTTGTTGAAGTTAATTTATCAATTAACTGTTCATCATGGGTGCTAGACACTGCTTGTGGTTCTCATCTTTGTAATGATTTACAGGTGATGGGAGCGACAAGGCCACTTAGGCCAGGGGATTGGATCCTAAGATTTGGCAATGGAGCTAGAGCTGCTGCCGAGGCCATAGGCGAAGTGGAGTTAGATTTAGGTGGTAATAAATTAGTCCTTAGGAATGTTCTTTATGTACCTGGTTTGGTGAAAAACATTATTTCAATTCCTGTTTTGGATAATGAAGGTTTTAATTTTACTATTAATAAAAGTTCCTTTTCGTTATTCATGAATGATAATATGTTTTTCACTGGTACATTTAAAGATGGGCTATATACCATTGAACCACCTAAGTTAGTGATGCATGTACAACAAAACAAAAGAAAACAAGATAATGAAATATCTGCCCAATTATGGCACGCTCGACTTGGACATATATCTAAGTCTAGGATTCAAAAGTTAGCATCATCTGGCGCGATTGAAATCAATCGCATTGATGAAATGCCAACGTGTGAACCATGTTTAAAGGGTAAAATGGCTAAGTTGCCATTTAAGGGAAACCCTGAGCGAGCCAAGCAAACATTGGACTTAATACATACTGACGTATGTGGACCACTAAGAAAAAGCGCCCGAGGTGGCTATGACTACTTCATCACTTTCACTGACGACTTTAGTCGTTATGGATATGTGTTCTTGTTGAAACACAAGTCTGAAGCCTTTGAGCGATTCAAAGAATTCAAGATGGAAGTAGAGAATCAACTTGGTCATACGATAAAGGCTCTTCGTTCTGACCGAGGTGGAGAATTTCTTAGTAACGAATTTCTGAATTATCTTGTAGAGCATGGAATATTATCGCAGTGGACTCCTCCTGGAAAACCCCAATTAAATGGAGTAGCAGAGAGAAGGAATCGAACTTTGATGGACATGGTTCGATCCATGATGAGTGCCACTGACCTTCCTCTTTCATTTTGGGGACATGCCCTCCTCACGGCAACGAAGATACAAAACATAGTACCTTCTAAATCCGTAGAAAAGACACCATACGAATTATGGTTTGGCAAGGCACCCTCGTACGCATTCATGCGCATATGGGGATCTCCCGCTTACGCTAAAAAGCTAATGGGAGATAAATTGGAAACTAAATCCACTTTGTGCAAATTCGTGGGGTATCCAGAAAACTCGATAGGATACGAGTTCTACGATCCTACAAGACAAACTACGTTTGTCTCGAGGAACGCTCACTTCTTGGAGAAGGATTTCTTGGTTGACAAGAAGGAAAATAACGTAGAACTGGATGAGGTCACTGAAGCTGAAAAGGCTGTAGAGGTCGATCAAGCTGACCCGTCGCCACAGGCAGTGGGAGAACATGAGCATGAAAGTGCACCAGAAGGTACACCGATTCTTCGTAGGTCAGAAAGACAACGTAGAGAACCCGAGAGGTACTACGGTCTGCTGCATGAGACTGGACAGTCTCTAACCGACCCAAGGACTTACGAAGAGGCTATGCTAGACATAGACTCGGGAAAGTGGCGCGAAGCCATGGAATCCGAATTGGACTCCATGCACTAAAACAAGGTCTGGGCCTTGGTAGATCCACCAGTGGGAGTGGCTCCCGTGGGTTGCAAGTGGATCTATAAGCGAAAGCTTGGAGTGAACGGAGAGGTAATAACCTACAAGGCGCGATTAGTGGCAAAAGGATATACTCAAAGACCTGGAATTGACTTTGAGGAGACCTTCTCGCCCGTCGCAATGCCTAAATCCATTCGAATCTTGCTGGCCATAGCTGCGTGGTATAACTACGAGATATGGCAGATGGATATAAAGACTGCCTTTCTCAATGGGGACATTGATAAGGAGATCTACATGGAGCAACCAAAAGGATATGCATCCAAAGGAGATGAACACAAGGTGTGCAAACTCCAGAGGTCCATTTATGGACTAAAGCAAGCTTCCCGAAGTTGGAACATTCGTTTCGATGAGACAATCCAAACTTTTGGATTCATCAAAAACATGTTCGAACCTTGCGTGTACAAGAAGATCAGTGGGAGTACAGTTGAATTTTTGGTGCTTTACGTTGACGACATTCTTCTCATTGGAAACAATGTGAAAGCATTGTCCGAAACTAAAGCATGGTTATCTACACAATTCTCGATGAAGGATATGGGAGAAGCATCCTTTGTACTAGGTATAAGGATCTACCGAGATAGATCAAAAGGACTGCTGGGCCTCTCCCAATCCCAGTACATAGACAAAATCTTGAAAAGATTTAGCATGGAAGAATCCAAGAGAGGATTGCTTCCAATGAGACATGGGATTGCACTCTCTAAGTCTATGGCCCCAAAGACGCCAGAAGAGAGAAACAATATGTCTCGAGTACCATATGCATCCGCGATAGGAAGCATAATGTATGGTATGTTATGTACGAGACCAGACGTAGCATACGCTTTAAGCGTTACAAGTTGCTACCAGTCTGATCCAGGTAAGCAGCACTGGATAGCCGTAAAGGCAATTCTGAAGTATCTGAGAAGGACTAAGGAATTGTTCTTGGTATACGGCGGAGGAGAATTGTAATTGGAAGGCTATACAGACTCGAGCTTCCAATGCGATGTAGACGACTTCAAGTCGACATCAGGATACGTATTCTGCCTCAATGGTGGTGCGGTTAGCTGGAAGAGCTCCAAGCAAGAAACAACCGCGGATTCAACCACCGAAGCAGAATACATTGCTGCGAGTGATGCAGCAAAGGAAGGTGTTTGGATGAGAAACTTCATCCAGGAATTGGATGTGATACCTAGCATCGCTGAGCCCATTACTATCTTCTGTGATAACAATGGGGCAATATTGCAAGCAAAGGAGCCGAGATCTCATCAGAAATCCAAGCACGTACAGAGACGATACCATGTGATATCATTGGTAGAGGAGACATTAAGATGGAACGTGTCGACTCAGAAGATAATACGGCGGACCCGCTAACGAAGCCTCTGCCTCAAAAGGCATTTGAGAAACATCTGCAAAAGATGGGACTCAAGAACATAAAAGACTGGCTTTAGGACAAGTGGGAGATTGATAGAAATAGTGTCCTGCAAGCCAGCTGTATGGCTAGTATTTATTGTAATAAATGCGGAACTATTCAATTTCGATTAATAAATGCATTTTATTAAATGGTCATCTTTATCTTATGTAATAATTATCTACGCATAAGGATAGAAGTCCTTAGATCACAGGGCTATGGGACAACCCGTGGACTGATCTCCAAGGCCGTGATCTAGAACATATTCAAGAGTCGTAGAATCCAATCGAGATAGGACATCGTTGGATTCGGTTAGACTCTCACTATTGTGTGTACTCCGATGAACTGGAGAACGCTGGGGTCCACGAGCGTGACAGGGATGGTCGACACACATAAGTGGGTGGCTTGCTGGGATGGCAAGCGCACTGAATACCCCAATTAGGAAATAACTCACCATGGAAGCGGTAGTCGAATATCGGGGTTGAAGTTATTCCAAATTTATAATAGTATACGAGGAACAATCCCTAACTACTTGAGATGATAGGGTTTATTTGGTGCGAGAACGTCTATACTTTGATATGAGTTCCGACTGACTGGGAATCACCAGAAAGTCTCTGTGGACTCATGTTGGGTATAGAGGAACTCGTATGCAGATTCATATCATCAACAAATGATCCATTGACCCGACTTGATAGGTTGGAAAATTCTCCTATGAATTTCTGTGAGAAATTAATTCTGGTAAAATCCTTGGCCAAGGTATCTGACGACTTTATGTAAGTAGCTCATAAAGATTAAGTCAAAGAGAATTTATTTTGAGATCAGAGTACATAAGGTCAAGACAAAAGAAAAGGGAATCCGATGAAAGACCACACCCTTAAGTCTCGACTGGGAGATTGATCGATGGAGAGATTATGTCGTATATGGAAATTATAAATGATAAAAGGTTCACTGAATTAATTCACCAGTGATTGGGCTCCATGGGCTTGTGGCTGGACATCGACCGTGGAGTGTGGGAGAATTTTCAAATTGGCAGGGGTGCTACTTTTGGAATGGTCAATCGACAGAGTGTTCGATTGATTTAGAGTAAGTCTTACTCGAATAATTAAATAATATTCAATTATAACCCACGGCCAATTATGTGGTGAACCTACGGGGGCATACACAATACACAAGTAGCGAAAGCGAGGAAATAAGAACGATCGAGTCGACTGGGTCGACTGGGTGAAAAATCGACTGGGTCGATTATATTGGGTGGGTCGACTGGGTCGACCCAATTGGAACAAAATGGGATCCAATTGGAATTGGATCAGGATCATAAATTAAATTGGAATTTAATTTATGGATTAAATAATTAAGTTGGATTTAATTAATTGAAAAATGATTTTAATTAAATGGGCTTGGAGTCTGATTTAATTAAATGGGAGATTAAGTTAATTAATTGGGCTATTTAATTGGGAGATTAAATTAGGCCTGGTCAAATTAATTAACTGGGCCATGAATTAATTAGGAGACTTGATCTTCTAATTAAAGAGGGCCATGGCCCATGTAGGAGAGAGAAGACCTAGTCCTAATAGGACTAGGTTAGAGAGAAAACTATAAGTAGCTTTCTTATAGTTGAATTTAACATAACTCCATATGCAAAATTGAGCAAGAGCAAAAATTCTCTCTCCCTCTCCCTAGCTATAATCGACCGAACCATGTTATTCTTTTAGAATAATTTTCGTTTTCGATTCTTGTTCCTAAATCGTTCCTAATTCCTAGTTCATAATATATCTCGTGTTCTAGCTGATCGAGATATATTATTTTCGTGATATTGTGGTGTATCAACTCGTAGAGGCGCAACACGTGGGGCGCTCCTGAGAAGCCTGGATCGATTTTTGCCGGAGCAGAATTCAGAACTCGTTTTGCTAGCCGAGGATTTGCAAGGAGATAGGTATAAACGAGAAAACGTATACTATCGTTTTATTTATATTCATATATATACAACTAGAGAATATCCTGGCAAGATTCCTTAAGAGGTCCTAAAAGTTTTTATATTCCGCTGTGCCTAGGGCTGTTTATCTTATCGAATCCCAACAAGGTGGTGGAATGAACCGAGTGTTATGAGGTGGAGGAGGTACAAATGATGAACCTGGAGCATCTGAAGTAGCTGGGCCCCGTGGAACTGCCCGTCGTTTATGTCTAGAATTCGACGTCCTTAACTATGTAGGAGGGGCATTGTATGCATATGTTGGTGGTACTTGACCTGCTAGTCGCTCTTGCTCTCGAACTAAGGCTAAAGCACTTACGACGTGCTCTTGAGCTTCCGTCACCTTTTGTACATCATGGTCGATATGGAATAACCCAAGTAAGTGGTTGATACGTTGTAGTTCTTGAATCTATATGAAAACAAAAACATATACGTTAAATCCTATCTTGATTAAGATTGGTTGATTAAGGTAATCTAAATCTCTAAGATTCTTACCTTATCCAAAACTCTAAGTTTCCCAATATACCCAAATCTCCAAGATTCTCAAGATAATCCTATTTTGATTAGATTAGTTTAATTAAGGTAGTGTTTAATTCTAACAGAATAACTACCTTATCCAAAAACTCCAAGTTTCCTAATCTTCTAAAATTCTCCAAGATTTTCAGGACATCCAAAATAGGCAGTAATTGAATCCAACCAAAATTCAGCCACGGAGTGACGAACAGGGTGCCGCCACATGGCAGCACACACGCGGCCACGGAGGCCGCGCGTGAGCCGCACGCAGCGGCTGCTGCTGCGCGTGACAGCACGCAGCAGCGTGCTGCTGCGCGTAGCCAACGCGCGGCAGACTGCCCGTAGGCAGTTGCCGTGCGCGGCACGCGCAGCCAGCGCGCTGTGTGCGCGCTGCCGCGTGCGGCAGCGTGCGGTGGCCGCGCAGCCGCGGTGCGCTGCCGCGTGCCACCGCGGTCGAACCTAATTTCAAATTTTTTTTTTTGATTACTTTCGATTTAATTAAAAACAGTCCTAATTAAATCATAATCCAAAATTAAAATAACATGATAAAAACTACGAATCTAAAATTACCCATTAACTCTAAGTTAACTATAAAGTCCTAAAACATGCAAAGTTATAGAACTAGCCACATAAATCAAACATATGATTTAATAAACACAGAATTTGCAAATTCATATATATACAAAGCCTAGAGTTGGCTCTGATACCACTGTTGGGATTCGGTAAGAAAAACAGCCCTAGGCACAGCGGAATATAAAAATTTTCTAGGGCCTCTTAAAGAATCTTGCCAGGATATTCTCTAGTTGTATATATATGAATATAAATAAATGACAGTATAAGTTTTCTCGTTTATACCTGTCTCCTTGCAAATCCTCGGCTAGCAAGATGAGCTCTGAATTCTGACCCCGGTTGATCGACCCACACCTTTTGGTAGCGCCCCACTTGCTGCGCCTCTACGAGTTGATACACCACAATATCACGAAAATTAATATATCCTAATCGACTAGAACATAGGGTATATTAATATCTAGGTTTTAGAACGACTTTGAAACGAAAAACAAAGACGAAAAATTCTTCCAAAGTGGAAGAACAGTTCGGCCGATCACAGGGAGAGGGAGAGAGAATTTTTGCTTTTCTTGTTTTTGCTTGAAGAGTTGTGTGTGAGATATGAGACCTAGTCTCTTATTTATAGATATCTCCCATACCCTAATCCTTCTAGGATTAGGATACTAATTCTCCTACATGGGCCATGACCCTTTTAATTAGAAGACTAAGTCTTCTAATTAATTCATGGCCCACTTTAATTAATCTTTCAGGGCTTTATTTAATCTCCCAATTAAATAGCCCAATTAATTAAATCATCTCCCAATTAATTAGTTAAACTCCAAGTCTAATTAATTAATTATTCCATTAATTAATTAAATCCTAATTAATTAATTTACTCATAAATTAAATTTCAATTTAATTTATAATCTTGATCCAATTCCAATTGGATCCAATTTCGTTCCATATGGGTCGACCCAGTCGACCCACCCATTTAATCGACCCAGTCGATTTTTGACCCAGTCGACCCAGTCGACTGGTTCGTTCTTGTTTCCTCGCTTTCGCTTCATGTGTATTGTGTATGCCCCCGTAGGTTCACCACATAATTGGCCGCGGGTTGTAATTAAATATTATTTAATTACTCGAGCAATTAATACTCTAAATTAATCGAACACTCTGTCGATTAATCATTCCAAAATCAGCACCCCTGCTAATTTGGGAATTCTCCCACACTCCACGGTCGATGTCCAGTCACAAGCCCATGGAGCCCAATCACTGGTGAATTAATTCAGTGAACCTTTTATCATTTACAATTTCCATATGCGACAAAATCTCTCCATCGATCAATCTCCCAGTCGAGACTTAAGGGTATGGTCTTTTATCGGATTCCCTTTTCTTTTGTCTCGACCTTATGTATTCTGGTCTCGAAATAAATTCTCTTTGACTTAATCTTTATGAGCTACTTACATAAAGTCGTCATATACCTTGGCCAAGGATTTTACCAGAATTAATTTCTCACAGAAATCCATAGGAGAATTTCCCAACCTATCAAGTCGGGTCAATGGATCCTTTGTTGATGATATGAATCTGCATACGAGTTCCTCTATACTCAATATGAGTCCACAGAGACTTTCTGGCGATCCCCAGTCAGTCGGAACTCATATCAAAGTATAGACGTTCTCGCACCAAATAAACCTTATCACCTCAAGTAGTTAGGGATCGTTCCTCGTATACTATTGCAAATTGGAATAACTTCAACCCCGATATGCGACTACCGCTTCCATGGTGAGTTATTTCCTAATTGGGGTATTCAGTGCGCTTGCCATCCCAGCAAGCCACCCACTTATGTGTATCGACTATCCCAGTCACGCTCGTGGACCCCAGCGTTCTCCAGTTCATCGGAGTATACACAATAGTGAGAGTCTAACCGAATCCAACGATGTCCTATCTCGATTGGATTCTACGACTCTTGAATATGTTCTAGATCACGGCCTTGGAGATCAGTCCACGGGTTGTCCCATAGCCCTGTGATCTAAGGACTTCTATCCTTATGCGTAGATAAATATTACATAAGATAAAGATGACCATTTAATAAAAGTGCATTCATTAATCTAAATTGAATAGTTCCTTATTAATTACAATTAATGCTAGCCATACAGCTGGCTTGCAGGACACTATTTCTATCAATCTCCCACTTGTCCTAAAGCCAGTCTTTTATGTTCTTGAGTCCCATCTTATGCAGATGTTTCTCAAATGCCTTTTGAGGCAGAGGCTTCGTTAGCGGGTCCGCCGTATTATCTTCTGAGTCGACACGTTCCATCTTAATGTCTCCTCTACCAATGATATCTCTTATCACATGGTATCGTCTTTGTACGTGCTTGGATTTCTGATGAGATCTCGGCTCCTTTGCTTGCGCTATTGCCCCATTATTATCGCAGAAGATAGTAACGGGCTCAGCGATGCTAGGTATCACATCCAATTCCTGGATGAAGTTCCTCATCCAAACACCTTCCTTTGCTGCGTCACTCGCGGCAATGTATTCTGCTTCAGTGGTTGAATCCGCGGTTGTTTTCTGCTTGGAGCTCTTCCAGCTAACCGCACCACCATTGAGGCAGAAAACGTATCCTGATGTCGACTTGAAGTCGTCTACATCACATTGGAAGCTCGAGTCTGTATAGCCTTCCAATTTCAATTCTCATCTGCCGTATACCAAGAACAATTCCTTAGTCCTTCTCAGGTACTTCAGAATTGCCTTTACGGCTATCCAGTGCTGCTCACCTGGATCAGACTGGTAGCGACTTGTTACGCTAAGAGCGTACGCTACGTCTGGTCTCGTACATAGCATACCATACATTATGCTTCCTATCGCGGATGCATATGGTACTCGAGACATATTGCTTCTCTCTTCAGGTGTCTTTGGGGCCATAGACTTAGAGAGTGCAACTCCATGTCTCATTGGAAGCAATCCTCTCTTGGATTCTTCCATATTAAATCTTTTCAAGATTTTATCTATGTACTGGGATTGGGAGAGGCCCAGCAGTCCTTTTGATCTATCTCGGTAGATCCTTATACCTAGTACAAAGGACGCTTCTCCCATATCCTTCATTGAGAATTGTGTAGATAACCATGCTTTAGTTTCAGACAATGCTTTTACATTGTTTCCAATGAGAAGAATGTCGTCAACATAAAGCACCAAAAATTCAACTGTACTCCCACTGATCTTCTTGTACACGCAAGGTTCGAACATGTTCTTGATGAATCCAAAAGTTTGGATTGTCTCATCAAAACGAATGTTCCAACTTCGGGAAGCTTGCTTTAGTCCATAAATGGACCTCTGGAGTTTGCACACCTTGTGTTCATCTCCTTTGGATGCATATCCTTTTGGTTGCTTCATGTAGATCTCCTTATCAATGTCTCCATTGAGAAAATCAGTCTTTACATCCATCTGCCATATCTCGTAGTTATACCACGCAGCTATGGCCAGCAAGATCCGAAAGGATTTGGGCATTGCGACGGGCGAGAAGGTCTCCTCAAAGTCGATACCTGGTCTTTGAGTGTATCATTTTGCCACTAGTCGCGCCTTGTAGGTAATTACCTCTCCGTTCACTCCAAGCTTTCGCTTATAGATCCACTTGCAACCCACGGGAGCCACTCCCACAGGTGGATCTACCAAGGCCCAGACCTTGTTTGAGTGCATGGAGTCCAGTTCGGATTCCATGGCTTCGCGCCACTTTCCCGAGTCTATGTCTAGCATAGCCTCTTCGTAAGTCCTTGGGTCGGTTAGAGACTGTCCAGTCTCATACAGCAGACCGTAGTACCTCTCGGGTTCTCTACGTTGTCTTTCTGACCTACGAAGTATCGGTGTACTTTCTGGTGCACTTTCATGCTCTTGTTCTCCTACTGCCTGTGGTGACGGATCAGCTCGATCGACCTCTAAGGCCTTTTCAGCTTCAGTGACCTCATCTAGTTCTACGTTATTTTCTTTCTTGTCCACCAAGAAATCCTTCTCCAAGAAGTGAGCGTTCCTCGAGACAAACGTTGTTTGCCTTGTAGGATCGTAGAACTCGTATCCTATTGAGTTTTCCGGATACCCCACGAATTTGCACAAAGTGGATTTAGTTTCCTATTTATCTCCCACTAGCTTTTTAACGTAAGCGGGAGATCCCCATATGCGCATGAATGCGTATGAGGGTGCCTTGCCAAACTATAGTTCGTATGGTGTCTTTTCTACGGATTTCGAAGGTACCATATTCAGTATCTTCGTTGCCGTGGGGAGGGCATGTCCCCAAAATGAAAGAGGTAAGTCAGTGGCACTCATCATGGATCGAACCATGTCCATCAAGGTTCGATTCCTTCTCTCTGCTACTCCATTTAACTGGGGTGTTGCAGGAGGAGTCCACTGCGATAATATTCCATGCTCTACAAGATAATTCAGAAATTCGTTACTAAGAAATTCTCCACCTCGGTCAGAATGAAGAGCCTTTATCGTATGACCAAGTTGATTCTCTACTTCCATCTTGAATTCTTTGAATCGCTCAAAGGCTTCAGACTTGTGTTTCAACAAGAACACATATCCATAACGACTAAAGTCGTCAGTGAAAGTGATGAAGTAGTCATGGCCACCTCGGGCGCTTTTTCTTAGTGGTCCACATACGTCAGTATGTATTAAGTCCAATGTTTGCTTGGCTCGCTCAGGGTTTCCCTTAAACGGCAACTTAGCCATTTTACCCTTTAAACATGGTTCACATGTCGGCATTTCATTAATGCGATTGATTTCAATCGCGCCAGATGATGCTAACTTTTGAATCCTTGACTTAGATATATGTCCAAGTCTAGCGTGCCATAATTGGGCAGATATTTCATTATCTTGTTTCCTTTTGTTTTGTTGTACGTGCATGACTAACTCAGGCGGTTTTATGATGTAAAGTCAATAATTCAATGTACCAAATGAAAAACTAAAACATGAGCTTTTATAAAATCAATACTATTCAATAACATGAATAAAAGTTTTTCATTAATAACTAGGTACATAAATGAAAGTTTCCTAATGACTTTATCAAACCACCTAAATCTACTTTTGCCTACGGCCTTGATAGCAGCTCCAACTCCATTGCCTTATTCAAGGATCCAATCCTCAGGCTCCAGTTTTCTCAATGCTCCCATCACCTACAAGGATGAGAACTCCAGTCAGTGTCTAACACCAAAAATGCACAGTTAATTGTAAAATTAACTTTAACAAGGAATATACTTGTCCGAACTCTCCAGAGGTTCGAATTTAATCCTTTCCTTTGACCTTGTGCAGTAAGGAGCTCTGGTTTCCATTTGTCTTGGTTTTGAACGCCGCCCAGTCTTTTCGCCAACCCTTGCTTTCTTTCCAAAAGAAGCTTCGTGTTCCTCGAGCATTTGTCGCAGGACATGCACAGTGATCTCTCGTCTCTGGAGATTCAAGTCCGCGATAAATCGGTCATATGATCTAGGAAGAGATTGCAGAATAATATCCACTCGGAAATCATTGTCCATCACGACACCCATATCATCGAGTTCAGACAGAAGTCGAATCATTTTTGTGTACGTGGATTCCGACAGGAGTTTCCCTTCTCTTTCTTGCTTGCAAGAGTTCCCTCGTGATCGCGAATCTGCGACGACCATCTCTAATCCCATAAAGGAATTTGAGATTCGAGAGAATCTCTTTCGCGGATGCCATATGCTCATGTTGCAAACGCAGATCAAGTGACATATATTCCAACATGTACTCACGAGCTAAGCCATCATCCAATTTCCATTTGGTGATGCTTTTACGGAGCTCATCAGGAACGTCATGTGAAATAGTAATGGGTGGTGGCACAGACAAAACATAGGATATGTTTTCAGCTTCAAATAATCCATTCAAATGATGCGTCCAGAAATGCAAGTTGGGTCCAGTTAAAATATTACGTTCAAGTGATGAGATGGACAAATCTCTAAGTGCTCTAAGCTCTTTTGACATCATATCTATAAAACGACGATAGAAGAAATAAATACGCGAAAGATTAACTTAAAATGCACAATTCACAAACATGGATTTTATTTGCAAATTACTCCCACTATTTTAATCAAAATCTTATGCCCCCACATAAGTTTCGGGAATTTAAAATATCCTAGCGGGCTTAAGGCCCAAATGCAATCTCCTAGTACCCACGACTCGTTGGCCATACTATTTGATCCACTTGGTGGTCGACTACGTCAACGGTTAACCATCGCAGCTAACCCTTAAGTTCATTTAGCCTCGTTTTTCGATATGGACCCACGACTCGTGAGACATCCATATTTACTAGCGTTAAATCAGGTCCAATACTCGTGAAGAGAAATAGTTTAATCCTAGACGCCCCACGACTCGTGAGACAGCGCCTAAAACCTTACTATCCCCTCCCTTGGCACTAAACTCGTGCATCGAGGCAATAGACATATTATCTTCCTATACCTCGACCCACGACTCGTGAGACATCGAGATATATTCGTACAATATGCCTAAGACCTAGTAATTGGATAGGCTCAGACCATAGACACTATTCATATGCGCCCGTTATTCGATTTAATATTCTAATTGAATTTTAGGTTCAATTGGAGGTTTTCTAAGTGTGCGAGGTCTCATCAGATTATGCTTATCTTGTTTACGTTTTCTATCCTAAGCATGCATCTCATACATCAAAGAATAATGTGCGAAAAAGTAAACATTCATCACCTAGCAAGATATGATTGGTCGATTGCCCATCCTATGCGATCCATCACGAGCCATGTGATGAATCAATTGGTCAGTCTAGGGTGAAAATTAAATGTCCTAACTATTACAATTTTTAAACCCATACATCATGGGCCTTCTTGTAATATCCAGCTTGATTGGACCTCTATGTAATGAATTGGGCCTCCATGTCCTCCAAGGTAAATGGGCCTCCATGTGGATCTCCAAGTCTTCAGAAGGTCTTCTCGGCTCCAAGCCTAAACTAAGTCTAACTTAAAAATAAATGGTCCTATTCTATTACATTTGTTTGCGCAAGCAAATGGCACCAATCAGGCCCATTTAATTACAACCCAAAATTTAAATAAACCAAAAACAACACAGGGCTTAAGGGCAAAATCGACCAATCCACACATTCACTCAAGAACATGTATAAATTCACATAAGGGCAAAAATGTAAATTTACCGGCTCCTTTAATTTTAATTCATAAAATTTATCCAAGTTAATTAATTTTGAATTAACAATTAACCTCTAAAATTAATTAGCTCTTACTTGAGCTCCAAGTAATCTACAAATCCTATCTTGATTAAGATTGGTTAATTAAGGTAATCTAAATCTTTAAGATTCTTACCTTATCCAAAACTCTAAGTTTCCCAATATACCCAAATCTCCAAGATTCTCAAGATAATCCTATTTTGATTAGATTAGTTTAATTAAGGTAGTGTTTAATTCTAACAGAATAACTACCTTATCCAAAAACTCCAAGTTTCCTAATCTTCTAAAATTCTCCAAGATTTTCAGGACATCCAAAATAGGCAGTAATTGAATCCAACCAAAATTCAGCCACGGAGTGACGAACAGGGTGCCGCCACATGGCAGCACACACGCGGCCACGGAGGCCGCGCGTGAGCCGCACGCAGCGGCTGCTGCTGCGCGTGACAGCACGCAGCAGCGTGCTGCTGCGCGTAGCCAACGCGCGGCAGACTGCCCGTAGGCAGTTGCCGTGCGCGGCACGCGCAGCCAGCGCGCTGTGTGCGCGCTGCCGCGTGCGGCAGCGTGCGGTGGCCGCCCAGCCGCGGTGCGCTGCCGCGCACCGCCGCGTGCCACCGCGGTCGAACCCAATTTCAAAATTTTTTTTTTTTTTGTTTTGATTACTTTCGATTTAATTAAAAACAGTCCTAATTAAATCATAATCCAAAATTAAAATAACATGATAAAAACTACGAATCTAAAATTACCCATTAACTCTAAGTTAACTATAAAGTCCTAAAACATGCAAAGTTATAGAACTAGCCACATAAATCAAACATATGATTTAATAAACACAGAATTTGCAAATTCATATATATACAAAGCCTAGAGTTGGCTCTGATACCACTGTTGGGATTCGGTAAGAAAAACAGCCCTAGGCACAGCGGAATATAAAAATTTTCTAGGGCCTCTTAAAGAATCTTACCAGGATATTCTCTAGTTGTATATATATGAATATAAATAAATGACAGTATAAGTTTTCTCGTTTATACCTGTCTCCTTGCAAATCCTCGGCTAGCAAGATGAGCTCTAAATTCTGACCCCGGTTGATCGACCCACACCTTTTGGTAGCGCCCTACTTGTTGCGCCTCTACGAGTTGATACACCACAATATCACGAAAATTAATATATCCTAATCGACTAGAACATAGGGTATATTAATATCTAGGTTTTAGAACGACTTTGAAACGAAAAACAAAGAAGAAAAATTCTTCCAAAGTGGAAGAACAGTCCGGCCGATCACAGGGAGAGGGAGAGAGAATTTTTGCTTTTCTTGTTTTTGCTTGAAGAGTTGTGTGTGAGATATGAGACCTAGTCTCTTATTTATAGATATCTCCCATACCCTAATCCTTCTAGGATTAGGATACTAATTCTCCTACATGGGCCATGGCCCTTTTAATTAGAAGACTAAGTCTTCTAATTAATTCATGGCCCACTTTAATTAATCTTTCAGGGCTTTATTTAATCTCCCAATTAAATAGCCCAATTAATTAAATCATCTCCCAATTAATTAGTTAAACTCCAAGTCTAATTAATTAATTATTCCATTAATTAATTAAATCCTAATTAATTAATTTACTCATAAATTAAATTCCAATTTAATTTATAATCTTGATCCAATTCCAATTGGATCCAATTTCGTTCCATATGGGTCGACCCAGTCGACCCACCCATTTAATCGACCCAGTCGATTTTTGACCCAGTCGACTGGTTCGTTCTTGTTTCCTCGCTTTCGCTTCATGTGTATTGTGTATGCCCCCGTAGGTTCACCACATAATTGGCCGCGGGTTGTAATTAAATATTATTTAATTACTCGAGCATTTAATACTCTAAATTAATCGAACACTCTGTCGATTAATCATTCCAAAATCAGCACCCCTGCTAATTTGGGAATTCTCCCACACTCCACGGTCGATGTCCAGTCACAAGCCCATGGAGCCCAATCACTGGTGAATTAATTCAGTGAACCTTTTATCATTTACAATTTCCATATGCGACAAAATCTCTCCATCGATCAATCTCCCAGTCGAGACTTAAGGGTATGGTCTTTTTATCGGATTCCCTTTTCTTTTGTCTCGACCTTATGTATTCTGGTCTCGAAATAAATTCTCTTTGACTTAATCTTTATGAGCTACTTACATAAAGTCGTCAGATACCTTGGCCAATGATTTTACCAGAATTAATTTCTCACAGAAATCCATAGGAGAATTTCCCAACCTATCAAGTCGGGTCAATGGATCCTTTGTTGATGATATGAATCTGCATACGAGTTTCTCTATACTCAATATGAGTCCACAGAGACTTTCTGGCGATCCCCAGTCAGTCGGAACTCATATCAAAGTATAGACGTTCTCGCACCAAATAAACCTTATCACCTCAAGTAGTTAGGGATCGTTCCTCGTATACTATTGCAAATTGGAATAACTTCAACCCCGATATGCGACTACCGCTTCCATGGTGAGTTATTTCCTAATTGGGGTATTCAGTGCGCTTGCCATCCCAGCAAGCCACCCACTTATGTGTATCGACTATCCCAGTCACGCTCGTGGACCCCAGCGTTCTCCAGTTCATCGAAGTATACACAATAGTGAGAGTCTAACCGAATCCAACGATGTCCTATCTCGATTGGATTCTACGACTCTTGAATATGTTCTAGATCACGGCCTTGGAGATCAGTCCACGGGTTGTCCCATAGCCCTGTGATCTAAGGACTTCTATCCTTATGCGTAGATAAATATTACATAAGATAAAGATGACCATTTAATAAAAGTGCATTCATTAATCTAAATTGAATAGTTCCTTATTAATTACAATTAATGCTAGCCATACAGCTGGCTTGCAGGACACTATTTCTATCAAAAACTATTACTCATATATAAACAATATTACATACCAAACCCTCATATCCAACACTGGTACCCCTGTACCCTGTGATATCACTTTGGTGCCTTTGGTGTGGGTTTGATATCAACACCCTCGTGATATTCCTGTACCAAATATTGTAAGCATCACTACAACCCACATGTTCTCCCCTTCATTTGACATGACAATGAGCTCGTCACGTATCTCCCATAAGTTCGCATAATCCTCGTGAAAAACAGTCCAATCAACATCATTACGCCCCCGAAGGTCAATATTGTGTATGTCCATAACGGTGTCACATGAGATTGGGATATCCTGCCACAAGCCAAACTGTCTAAGCACCCGATCTGGAAAGTGTCACTCTACTCTGTCATAACATATTAGAGGTACCCTAGACCTCCATATATTCTCTCCCTGTCGACAATAATGAGGCAACTCCTCAAGCTGGTATGGCTGCCACTCAAATTGATTATCAGTGAGCAGGTCAAGTGGGTCTCGATACACACGTAAGACATGAGTAGTAACATGTTCTAGAAATTTTGCAGCACGCCACCTGATTATGGTTCAAAAACATCGAATTAATCAAACCAATTTTCAAGTACTTGAATCATAAGTAAATAACAAGTATGCGTACTTACTTGTACCCAGAAGGACCAGGGGGGTATATTTGAGGCACAAACTGAAGGCCATATTCAATATCCGGACGCATGCACCGAATTCTCTCCCATACCCAAACCTATTTTATAGTTATCAAAATAAATATATATACAAAATATATTGTAATTAATATATTAATTAACTGTAATTGGTGTACCTGTAATAACGTCAAACACCCACCAATCTGACTATTCTTTGGGTTAGTGGTCCGACATAGTTCACGATACAAATATGCTAGAGCCGCACAATCCCAACTGACGCTGCCAATCATGTCCAAATTTTGTAGATAGACAAGATATTTCAAATCTACCTTATTCCCCGATAAGTTAGGCATGACAACATCGCCAATCATTGCTAAAATAAGCGCTCTCGCATAATATTGCATTGATACATCATTAGCATTATCGGATAGTGGATGAACAATTTCCATCAACCATTTCAAATTCAACATACTACCAGTAAATTGATTAGAGGGGGGCACAACACCGAACAAGTTGTCGCACATATCTTGCCATTCTTCCGTGGAATAGGTTGAATCAATTCCACTAATAATATCCCCTTCAATTGGTAGACCAAGTAATACTTCTACATCATGTAAGGTAATGGTGGCTTCGCCGATAGGTAGATGGAATGTATGAGTTTCCACAAGCCACCGCTCGACCAATGCATTAATCAATGCCCAATCGTACTTGATTGCCCCAATACGATAAATATCGTAAAATCCGGCTTTAATTAAATAAGGCACCACTCTTTGGTCAATCGACGACCAAGGAATGGATCCATCCCCATGACAACACTTTAGGGCCGCAAGTTCTTCCCCTTGCCAAATCTTGGTAGGCCGGTGATGATCCTGCTGAGTAAGAACAGACGAATCAATAGACCCAGGATGTACAGTATCCATGAACTGATCGGCGTCCATCTCTGCTAAAAATATATTTACAGTATGTGTGAATCAATAGGCCAATATGCATGAGTAAAATATATTTTTATATCTGTAAAAGTGACAACAACAAACAAGTATAGCCATCAATCACAAGGTTTGATAAAGAAAATAAGTATCAACATTCGATTCGAAGTGAATAATTGCATACTCAATTTACCTAACTAGTTCATCGTCATATACTTCAATTGTGTTTCACAAGAAAGAACAAAGATGTAAGGTTGTTCTCTCTAATAATGAACTTATATATGCAGGGGCGGAACTAGAGGGTTTCGATTGGGGGGGGGGGGGGCGAGATTTTTTAATAGGAAACTCATTATCATTTTTATGCCGTGATAAAATGAAATAAAGTAATAATGTCTTTTTATTCAATAAAAGGTAAAAAATATATTGTTAATTTATTTTAAGAATCCATTTAACAAATGATTTAAGGAATTAATCAAATGTAGAGACATTTTATAACATAAATTCAATTCTATTAAAAAAATGTTATTAAAGTACCAAAATTAACACTAAAATTCTTCTTTTTTTTTTGTACTGCTTTTAATATTCTTGAGTGCATTTATGAAAATTAAATATTCTTATCATAATATATTTACATTTTCAATTCAAGGTAATATGTTAGTCAAACTAAAAACATTTATAAATAAGAAACAGTTAAAAGAATGAAAAATTAATCTAGCATAAAACATTTAAAAGAAATAAACAACAAAACATATTTAAAAGAAAGGAAGTAGACATGAGGTTTCAAACCTGTACCAATTTAGTGAAACTACAATACACTAAACCACTAGGCCATCATCGCTTCTTTACCTATTATCACAATAACACTACATATATAGACTTAATTCGGATTATTCTTGGGGGGGCGGTACCCCCCAGCCCCTAAGGCGGTCCGCCCCGTACTTACTTTCACCTGATATAGACTACGACTAGGCTTCATCATGAACTGTGACTTTGTTTGCCTCACATACATTATATATGTGAGGCAAACAAATTCACAGTTCATGATGAAGCCTAGTCGTAGTCTATATCAGGTGAAAGTAAGTACGGGGCGAAATGCGAGGCAAACAAAGTCACAGTTCATGCAGTCTATATAATTCCATTAGTGAAACTTCAAAACATACTCTACGAAACACATCAATGCCATTGTGCAAATACAACCTTTCATGGACTCAACCTGAAACCTAAAGATCCAAGATAAGACATTTCGGATTTTAATAATACATGTTCCTTTCTCCTACATAGAATTTGTTATGGCTGCTCTGCCAAATAATGGATGGCAAATCATCAAATTCAAACTTTGAAGCAAACAAGCAATACCAAATTTAAAAATCCATACAGGAAAGTCTAAGTTTTTCTTAGGTGTATCATCCATTTTCATACCTCGTGCAAAACACATTGGTGAAAATAATCTCATAACCTCACGCTTCCTTTTCGACTTATTTTAAATTTTTTAAAATAACTAATGCTGTAGCTCATCATAGTTTCGAACATACCAAATACAAAAAGTTCATTAAATAATTTAAATGAGTTCAAATTAACGAAACACAAAAGTTGCCATTTTAACCCTATCCCCTTGTTAATAAGGTTCCACATTGAGTGATGAATGATAAATAAATGGAGACAAACTAATGAAAAAGAATTATAGAATGCATATTCACATAGTCTCTTATGCGGCAGAAACTAAACGAGCAAGAATTGAAAATGGGAAGGAAACTAAAAAGCGAATTGTACCTTCGTAGAGAGATAGGGAGAGATGAGGCACGGCTGTTAATTACAGAAAAAGGAGAAAAAGATCAGAAGATTGAAGATTGACAACGGCTGCGGGTTAATTTTCAGGTTCGTCTAATTTTTGGATGAGGCTGCGGGTATAATTTTCGAATTGGTCTAATCTTTGGTGGTAATTAACATAATTAGAAAAATCGATATTGCTAGTATCGATTTTAACTGAATTTTTTTTTTTAATATTCGGAGATGGCTGATGAATCGCTATTGGCAACATCGATTTTAGGTGAAATCGACACTGCCATAACGATTTTAACAAAGAGGTACATTCAGGGAATTACTTTTCAATTTAGGTCATTTTGGAAAATATTTTGTATAATAAGCTATATAGGAAAAAAACTCAGTTTTGTCGTAAAGGTCTCTTGTTGCTTGCATATTATTATTCACACACATGTGACTATTTTAAATGTTTCGTTAATTATTGAGAATCTCCATATATTTATTATTATTACTTGTGCCGCCACCTCAACTTCATTGCAATGTGAATATGTGATTGTGTTCCTTATTTTAAGTCTCACCTCATTTCATTTCCAATAGTTGATTGTTTATTCTGCTACCAAAAAAATCTTTACCATGTGAAATGGATATTGCGACATATATTATATGTTTATTGGACAAACAAGAATCCAGGTAGGAAATTCCATTCTTGTAAGAAGTCCTGAGAATAATGGTTTCTTGACAAAAACATTTCAACACCCTTTAATGCTGAAATAACGTCTGGAGTTTGCAGTTGAAGAGGAAGAATTTTTTCTTTTGTGATTGTGAATAAAGAGGAAGAAAATTAGGGCTCTGCATATGTGACCGTTTTATGTAATGAAATTGGGGCAGTTGACATATCAATTTTCCCTGAAAAAATTATGCCACATGGAATGAGTCTCCCCTCAAATTCAGTTTTCATGAAAACTGAGGGGCACGTGATAATCTCGTGACAATTCCGTCATTAATTTAACGGAAGTATTAAATGTGTAAAGTTGATTTGAGAGATGGTATCAAATGTGTCGACATAAATAGTTGTGGTATCAAATCCCTAAAGTAGGTATAATTGTGGTATCAAAAGTGAAATTCTAAAATTCAGATTTCACGAGAACTAACGGGCACGTGACAATCTCGTGACAATTCCATTATAATTTGACGGAAGTATTAAATGTGTAAAGTTGATTTGAGATAAGGTATCAAATGTGTCGACATAAATAGTTGCGGTATCAAATTCCTAAAGTAGGTATAATTGTGGTATTCAAAAGTGAAACTATCTCCGTCTGCAATAGAATATCTATACCAAGATAATTCATCATAAATTGTGCATTGTGATTGAAGTCGAGCAATATACTGTTGAATATATGGTGGCACGTGTGGGAGACTTTGGGATCGCAAAAACTTCTAACACATGATAAAAAAATGGCACAGTCTAAAACTCTAGGCACCATTGGATATGTGGCACCAGTGGCGGAGCTAGACCGATTTGCTTGAGGGGGCGAATTTTTTTCGAGGGATGCATTAAATAAAATAAATAATTAGAAAAGAATATATTCTTTTATAATTATTAACAAAGAATTTTTTTTGAAATGTACATTACAATAAATAAAGAATATTATATAAAGAAAGTGCACTAATTAAATATAATTATAAGGAGAAAACCTTATTGTTATAAAAAAAAAAATCTTATTTTTCTTACAATTATTCAGATTTTTTTTTTTTGGATATGCACTAAATAAAGAATATTATAAAATCTTGTATTTTAATAACAATAAAATATTATATTCCTTATATATAATCATTAAGAAGAAAGAGGAAAATTTAAGAAAAGCTTAACTATTGAGGAAGAAAGAATTTTTTTAAAAAATAGCTTAAAAATTGAAAAAAAAAGAAAGAAAAATTCTAAAAAATGGCTTAAGAATTGAAATAAAAAAATCATTTGCACCAAGTTGTATTCGAACACGGGCCCTCCAGCATGAACCTTCAAATTCCCTAACCAACCGGCTAACATAGTTAATATGCAAATCACTACTATAATAATATTTATTCCAAATATGTTTTGGGGGGGGGGGGGGAGGGCGGTCGCCCCCCAGTCTACACATAGCTCCACCACTGCGTGGCACCAGGTATAATATATTATAAATACTCTAAACTTTTCTAGATCAAAACTTTTTGTAATTTCATAGTTTTCAATATTCGAAGGCATAGAAAGAAGAAAAAGTTCTGCAAACCAAAGTTCATAACAAACATAAAACAAAGAAATGTGGCTATATAACTCCAAACCACTCAATATATTGTCACTTACTATTTATTCATGCTTAATTTAAGAGTGAAATACAAAATAAACCCTATGCTTTGCTTAATTATAAAAAATAATAAAAAATTTGTGTTATTTTTATTAGAAAACCTCGCACTAACTTTTTATTCCAAGAAACTTCCTTTTAAGCCAATTACACCTCATCAAGGAATGACAAAAACACCCTATTCACCTATAAAATTGACAATAATCCCTCCGGTATCTTTGCAAATTTGCAATAACTCTCATGTCTACTTGAAAATTAACAACAACTTTCATATGATTTATGAGAAAATTTCAGATGGATTTTTTTATAACGGAAAATAGAACACAGGGGGATTTGTGCTAATAAAAATTATTCATGTCTATTTTTTTAATAATTTGGCAAAGCACAAGGAGTACTTTTGCAATTAGATCTATCATTTGTCTTTGCTAATTTGATCTGATATGTGAATTTCGCAGAGTATGGATCAAGCGGATTAGTATCAACTTTCGTAGACGTTTATACCTATGGGATTTTGCTAATGGAAACTTTTACGAAAAAGAGACCAACCGATGAGTTATTCTTAGGAGAGTTAACAATGAAGAGATGGGTTTCCGAATCTTTTTCCAATACTATAATGCAAATTGTTGATACTGAATTATTAAATGCAGATGCTAACATAGAGGAGTGTTTGGTTTCAATCATGGAAATGGCCATGTTACCAGATAAGAGGCCTAATATGAAAGATGTTCATGTGAGGTTCAAGAAGATCAATATTAAAGTAGATAATTAAGGTATATAAATATATTTGTTAGGAAATGTCTAATTAGAATTGTAATAGTTCAAAAATTTCTCCATGATATTTTTCTGTGTATTCAAATAAGAAATTCAAAAAAGTTTGTTGTTTTTTGAGCCTTGATTTTGAAGTTCAATTTTGAATTTCTTTAGCCTTGATAACAGAAAGTGAATTGTGTGGTGTATGGAGGGGCCTGCTGTAAATATATGGTTTTACTAATGTTTGTTTTTCTTCAAAGAATGGATCCCATTAATTTTTATAGTAGAAGAAAAGTCGATGTGAAATTAGGTAATTGAATGATGTAATTTGATTAACTTTCTGTAGTAGAAGACTTACAAAATTATTATTGTCAATGAGATATGAACTCTTTTAATTATCCATCACTTGAGATATGAACTATTTTAATTGTACATCACTTGTACGAAATTTTGGAATCACGAAGCTTCTAAGATCACATGATCAAAGAATGGCAACAAACCACTATTCTAGTTTGAAAGCAATTTATATTTTTATTAGAAAAATCCCCCTTACTTCCCTACATCATTTTTTACTTGATGTGGAAAAAGTAATTTAAAGTAGTTTATTGGGGCCATGCCATGGAGATGTGGAATCTGTATATTGGGGCACGCATGATACTTTATAGTTTTGTTGTTTCTTGTTCCAATAAAGGTGAAATCGCTCACCCGGGCGCCCCTCACCTCCCTGTCCGACGGGATTGTGAGAGGAGGTAAATCTGGTGACTCAACCGGCAACAGAGGCTGGGACCAGTACTCATGCGCACAAGGAGCCCCCCTCATTTTTGAGAGATTGCTCCCACACTGCCGCTGGTGAGGTTCGATCCTTGGTCACTTGTTCCAACTTCCCCCTCTGATGGAAGGATTAATGGAAGGACAGAAAGAAAGTAATTATGGGGGCTATGTTGCATTTAGACGGATACGCAAATACGAAGATGATACGATATAGATACGGCGACGCTGATTTTTAAAAATTTACTGAATACAATTACGATATGGATCGAATGTAAAAAATATAAATTTATATATTTATTCATATTGAAATAAGTAAAATAATACATGTAAAATATTCATACATATTGAAATAGATCAAGTTCAGTTTCATAAGTACTAAATTGCATAATTTTTAGAAAAAAAAAATTATTTAGTAATATATACTATTAATTATGCATAATGTTCATTGTTTTATTATGTTATATAAAACATGTCCCGTTATAATAAAATTATCTTGTATTGCAGTTGTATATAATACAAAGTAGTGTGATTTAACGTCTTACATTGATCTTACCAATTGTGTTGACTTAGCAAAATTCAGAATAGAAAATGTTTTGGATACGTCTAAATAATATCGATACGTGTGTCCAACTTTTCTTTTTAATTATTTTACCGACACGCACGTGGGGTGTCCAATACGTATCCACAAGTATCCGAGGAGTGTTCGTATCCGAAAAGTGTCCGATACGACATTTAATAATTTTTTGAAGTATCCGTGCTTCATAATTATGGGGTTGTTCATGTTTTGTTTCCTAAAAAATTGGGATAAATGCATTATACTATTATGTGTTATACGAAATACAAATATAAAATTGTACTTTAATTTTTTTAACAAACTTTCTTATACTTTCAGAAATCCTGCATGAAACACATAATCTCTCACTCACTCAAAATATGTGCTATCATTTATCGAAATTGGAGACTTTACTTCTTTCACTGAATAATCTAAGTGGAGGT